>JAWWMP010000005.1:26114408-26146142 GCA_035047865.1 Dendrocincla tyrannina | reverse complement strand
ATTCTATTCTATTCTATTCTATTCTATTCTATTCTATTCTATTCTATTCTATTCTATTCTATTCTATTCTATTCTACCTTTAACCTGAGTGGTCAACATGCAATTAAGCCACAACCAGTTGTGTGGAGCGAGACAGAGGGTGCCACAGCACGGGCATGCAGATGTGCCCTGCTCCTGTGGCAGTGGGAGCTGCCACCAGCCAGCCCCAGTCCCTGCTGCTCCTGAGTGCTCTCCACTCACCCCCAAGGGCACCACCACCTTCTGCACGAGCTGCCTCTCTGGCTTTATTGAAAGGATCACTATATACAGCAAAAAAAGGGGTTATTGAATGGGATACCCAGCACTTTGTCATCAAAAAGAAAGCAATAAATGTAAAGAAGAACCAGCCCTGAGCTGAGCATAAGGTGTTTAGCCATTTGCAAGTGGGGATGAAGCAAAACAAAGAATGATTATAATTGTAATGTCAGCAATGATGAGTTTTCCAAGAATGTGTTTCCTCAGAATGGAGACAAATGCAAAGGACTTATTTAGCTACTTCAAAGGATGGGAAATTATAAGGGGCAATTCAGTGCCAAGCTAAGCTTGACAAAAGGAAAGGCAAAACTGTACTCCTGGTGCAGTTCAGGAGTTCATTATTTAACAAGCAAGTACCACCAGCTTGGCTAATTATTAAGATTCACATTTTCTCCTCCTTGACTGACAAGCAAAATAGTAATAAGGGAGAGAGTGGACTCACTTATGAGTAAAAGCGTTCTTGTAACTCCTTGTCCCTTTTCATTAATTCTTCATATCTCAATAAATTTATTTAAGAAAGGAGTGCAGGATCGAGTGCACCTTCAACAGTTCTGCAGGTGACCCCAATCTGAGCCATGCAGCTGATTCATTCAGGGGAAGGGATGCCACCCAGAGGGACCCTGACGGGCTTGAGCAGTGGGACAAACACATGGGGGTGAAGAACAAGGTCCTACACCTGGTAAAGGAATTGAGAGCAGCCTCGTCGGGAAGGGCTTGGGGTTGCTGCTGGTTCAAAGGCTGGACGTGAGCCAGCAGTGTCCAGTTGCAGCCCAGCAGGTTGACCATGTCCTGGTCTGCAAGAGAGGTGATTCTGCCCCTGTGAAACCCCCCTGCAGTGCTGCCCCCAGCCCTGGGGTTCCTGGCACCAAAGGGACATGGAGCCATGGAAGGTGTCCCAGAGGGGGCCCACCGAAGCAGCTCAGAGGACTGGGACACTGAGAGAGCTGGGGCTGTTGAGAGTGGAGAGCAGAAGGCTCCAGGGAGATCTTATTGCAGCCTTTCAGTGCTCCAAAGGCACCTACAGGGAAGATGGAGAGGGACTTTTTATTGGGGCCTGCAGCGGCAGGACAAAGGGCAACACTTGGAGAGAAGTAGGGTACATTTGGATGGCACATTGGGAAACCTGTATTTTCAAGTGCTTGGTGGGCAGGCCCTGGCACAGGGTGCCCAGAGAAGCTGGGGCTGCCCCTGCATCCCTGGGAGAGTCCAAGGCCAGGCTGGACGGGGCTTGGAGCAACCTGGGCTGGTGGAATGAGATGAGCTTTAAGGTCCCTTCCAAACCAAATCTTTCTATGATTCTATGAAATTAAATAAAGAATCCCAGTAGTAAGATACAAGTCAGGTAAATGAGTTTGCTTTAATTTTTAAAATCTTTCTGTTCATTAAAAACAAAAAGTGCTGCAACAATAAGAAAAATAACATATACCATTTAAAGAAAAACTTTAAAAAGGTATAAAAGGCTTTAAATAGTGGTATGAAAAGATCAAATTTTCATCCACAATAGAATTGTTTTTAAATCACATTCTGACAAAATTCTATGTTTCTTCTTAATAGTCTGTTTAAGCTGTTGAGCTGGTTTTAGTTCTCCAACAGCATTAACTAAACATCTTCAGAGCTTTGAAAAAGAATGGTGAGATTTTCAAAGAAGCTTGTGGATCAGAGGTTTATTTAGCAGCCAAAATGGATGGAAATATCTGAATTCCTTGGGTTGTTGTCAGTGCAACAGCATAAATATCTTCGTGGGCTTGGAAGTGTCTGTGTGATTTAGCTCTGTAGGGTCTGAGGGGTATAGACTGTTACATGTGCAGTCGTGAGAGGGGTCACCTTCCTGTTTATGCCTTTTCAATGCCTTCCTCAAGTTCCATGGAACTAAAACAGTCCTACCCCTGGCAGGGGGTGCAATTCTCCCTTAAAGATGAGCTTTAGAGGCCCCTCCAACCCCAGAAATTCCATGAGTCAGTCTATGACGTTTATTCTGAGCTCTTTAATGGTCTGGAAAGAAACTGTGTGCTCCTGTTACTGAAACACTCTGCAGTGCCACTCTCTATTCAGTTACTCCCTTAAACCCCCAAAATCCAGAATCTGGAATTTTTTCTGCTGCTTTGACAGTGCACGAGACAGAAATGACTCATGGAGCAGTAAGAAAGTCATATTTGAAATAACTTTCCTATATGTTCATAGTGTCTAAAAATTGCTTTGCCTTTTGAGATCTCACACACACACTCATCAAATTTACATTTTATTTGTGTTAATTCATATCTGCACCTGCTTTTCCTGCAAAGATTTTAAGCCAAAGAGAAGAGCTGAATAATTACTCACATTCCTAAACTTAGCCAAAATGATAAAAAAAAAAAAAGCTTTATTCTACAAGCACAATGTGGAAGTTAAAAAAAAAAATAAATCGTGGCACAGAAATCCCTACACTGCAAAACCTCAATTCAGTCCAGGGAAAAATTAGCTCCTCCTCAAGCTGTTTCCTCATTTTTTTATTCATTCCTGGTCTAGTGAAGGGGTTTGGAACAAGATGATCCTTAAGGTCTGTTCTGACCCAGGGCTTTCTGTGATTCCATGATGATTTTATGATTCTATTTATTCTGAAGGAATAACTTCTTGCTGAAAACCATGAAAAGGACAAAAAGAGGCTCTTCCCAGCTTGAGCTGCATGTTTTCAAAATAAGCCTTTCCCAGAGTGGAATGGAATGAAAAGAGAAGTTTTGGGCAAGCAAAGTTTTACACACTCAGAATACTGTAAATATTGGTTTCTTGTTGTTTAAAAACAAAGAGCCCACACTCTGCCCATTTCACACTGTTCTCTGTTGTTGTTGTTTGGTTCAGCTTTTGTGTTATTTCTGGAACCTGTTGCATTCTAATGAGAGTGGCAGGGTTTCCATTTTTCCCCATATGTGGCATCTCAACGTTTTGCCCACAGAGCACCAATTGAAGAATTCCACTGGCACTGCAGTTCTGACTTAGAATGACGTTTGCTTTATTTCTCTGTTAACTCAGCTGGTTTTGACACCTTTTGGTAGTTCTGTGCCAACTTAAACCATTGGAAGTGCAATTCATATTCATCTGCTTCACAGACTGTGCAGTTTTTTCACAGATCTTCCTTTGAACAATCCTGAATGCCACTGAAGTGCTACCACCCTTTGTGCATGTTTCTTTCCTTGGCAATAGGATTGAGAGAATGTAAATAAAATAATTTATTTTTAATGCTGGTGACTCCTCCCAAAGGGCTGCCATTGGCTTCAGGTTCATGCTGGAAAAGGCAACACTGCCTTCCAAAGAGCTGGAGGGTTTGCCACATTCCATGTGCCCATGATCTCCACACACCATGTGGTCAGTGGGCAGAGTCAACAGAGTGGAGAAGGAACTTACAGGCTGAACAGAGTTACCACACATTAACATCCCGTTCCCGTGGGAAAAGGATGCTGCAGCCCATAAAGGGTCTTTGGGATATTCATTCTGTATGCCTCAATATTTATCCAGAGGGTGCTGAGAAATCTGTCCTTCTGCAGACTTAATCAAGCATATTCAAGGGCAAATAAACCTGCAGGAATGCACACTGCCACATGTGCTCTAATAACCCTGCAAAACCTAAGCCCAAGGGGATGCAATAAGAATTAATTAAAGTAATTCTGTACCAATGCTTTACTGAGAGGATCTTTTGAAAAGTGGAGAGTTTGCCATAATTTATTGCTGAGAAGAGCATTCAATCCTTTTTCTAGCAAAGTTCACATTAATTTTAATAGTCTGGCATTTTTGCCATTATTATATCAATACTTTTCCCTCTGGATTCTTGTTTTTCCTCCTTAGTACTGAGCAAAGGAAAAAAGAGATCAGATTCTCTTGAATCCCAGAAGAAATTCTCAGCCTGCAAGGAAATCCTAAGTTAAATATTCCCTACTTATGTTGCAAAGTCCAAAGTTGTCCTCCCAAATGAAAACATTTCTGCCCTCGTTACTCCACCTGCCACAATCCCATGTCCTACTTGCCTTTTCCTTTGGGATCTTGATCATTCAAGGTTTTTTCTTGTCCCCAGAGGACTGGACCAGCCTCTTCCTCCTCTGAATTTTCTGGACCTCACCTGACTTTGCCTTTTCCTCCTGCTTCCCCATGTATTGTGAGCTCTGCATTCACATCAGCCAACTTCTTTAATCATTGCAAAAGGGGTACTTTTTCTCCTTTTTAATCCTGGTGAGGATTAAACCACGTCAAACTTTATGTAGAAATAAAGAGGCACAGCCACTGCTCCCCCATGACATTTTAACCATGTGCTCTGAAGTCCTGGTGAAGGTGAAGTTATTAAAAAATGAGATCCACAGAAACTTAAATAATGGACAACAGTTCACTTTTCAGGAGAGCTGCTTTTGGTAATATTGGAAAAAACTACCCTAAGACAGATCTAGTAAAAAAATTTGATCTATCATCAAGACACAAGCCATTGAGAAAAGGGTGGAAGAAGTTTCTGAAACACCTGAAAAGAAATCTGCTCCACTAACACCAGGGCAAGGCCCCCACCAGCAATTTGCATTTCCAGTTCTGGAAATATTGGTAGGAACCAACACAAAGGGAGCGACCCCTTTCTCTGGGAATTCAGGGAGCCAAGCAAGCCTTGCTTCCCCAAGGAGGAAATCAATCTCGCTCCTCCGTGGGGTTTTCCTGACCTGAGAGTTGATTTACTCCTGGCTGGAAAGCAGAAATCCTGTCATTGGGGGATGCAGCTTTGGTTTTGTTTTGTATTTATCTCAAGAGAGTGACATTCCCAGGGCAAATCAAGGAGACAGCCTGTTTCATCTTCAATTAGGATCTTTCCTCAAGGTCAGGCACAGAGCAGCTTGCTGTGATGGACTGTTCTGGGGGAAAGCAGTGGGGAACAGTCACACACGGTGCTCCTAAAATCAGACCTGAAAGGGAGCTTCTTGCTGAGCACTCACACTTGCCTTGCCTTCCCCCCCCTTCCAGGATGTATATTTGCAATGGAGAATACAGGAGTTAAATTGTGTTTGTGTTGCTGGAAATGCAAGCAGGTATGCACTTCTTTTAAAGCATTACAATGCTGTAGGTGCACATTTTATGGTGGTCAGCTCGTTCTTTTCATTTTAAACCCACACAGCCCGGATTCAGACCTCTTATATTAACTGGTGGGTCTGTGTCAGTTCTCTTTATCCGGTGTCCTTTCTGTTTATTGAGAATAACACACCATTATATTCTTTATTTCCTGCATACATTTCCTGTGTGTTTTGTCTGAGTTGGCAAGAGACACCAGAAATCAAAACTCTTTGGTACTTCAGAGTTACAGACTAGTTTTGATAGGTTTCTTTTTTTTACAGCAGGTTGCATTTCCAATAGAAATAATAGAATAATTATGAAGCTATTTATAATAATTGTGTGCATTATTTTCTTTGCTGCAAGGACAAACTGCTGGTTCAGGTTCAACCTGGTGTCCTCCTTTCATCCCAAGTTATTGCAGCTCTTGAAATATCACTGAAGGTAAGTAATGAAAATGAGCTGGATATACCAGATGATCTGGATTTACTCTCCTGAAAATAATTCTGGTTGATATTTTGATTTATTCTTTGGTAATTATAATTAATTTTGTAATTATAAGGGCAGGATTAACCACAATTTAAAACAGGGAAGGCAAGGAAGGAAAGACAAGGAAGGAAAGGCAAAGCACATAGAAATAATCCTTGCTTAAATTCTACATCTTATTATTTATTTAGCTCTGAAAAAGAGATTTATGTCGCTGAATAACCCCTCCTTCCAAGGACCCAGAGTTTCCTGGGGATATTTCCTGGGAATCCCTGTCCATGGTCCACGCTCCCGCTGACCACGCTGATGTAAATATTGATATTTCAGTGGTAGTTAACTACAAAAATAACTTTCACGGTGTTCCCAGGCGTTCCTTCCAAAGTATTCAGCACCAGGAACAGGACACAGAGTGCTCACTGCACCACTTGGTGTACACACTAATTCTTTCCCTGACAATTAGCAACCTTTGGATGAAAGAAGGCCAAACAACAGTGGGAGGACTTCCAAATCATGCTGAGGGATTTGCCAGTGTCATGAGAAAAGGAAATATGGGACAGTCTTAGTTCCATATGAAGCCTCAACTGATCCTCTCGCTGTTCTTAGGAAAACAACCAGTTTGTTTGCTGTAGAGAACCACAGCACAGCTCAGCTGCTGCTCAGGAAAGACCCATCCAGGCACCAAGGAAAGCTAAGGAGGAGCTCAGGCAAGACAGAAAACAGCAAGCAATCACATTATCATATCAGAGTGGGAGAGTTAACTCAGTTCACCAGGTGAAATCTTAGTTGGAAGCAACTATAGAAAGGACCTTAAATTTTGGCAATATTGGTAAACACCTTAAATTTTAATTATGGGTACTGAGCTGATAAGCAATTATTCAGTTCAGTGTCATGGAACTTTATCACTTGCAATCCACTTCTATCTTCAGGTTTGCAATATAGAGCAGACAAAGAATTTGGAGCAGTTTTTCTTGGGTTTACTTCTCTCTTTTTTTCTTTCATTTTTTTCCCCAGGGGTGCAGAATGAGCCCAAATTGTTTTCAAGAGCCTTCGTAAATCTGCTGAGATTAAGAATTTCAAGTACTGTCAATTGGTGTAGTGCTGCAGAAGCCAAGAGAGGTATATCTGCCTGCGAGTTCCCCTTCTGACTCTCCTTTCATGTTGATTGCAATCAGGGCACTTCCATGGAAGTTGTAATGAAGCAAAATGCAAATCTCTTTGGACAAACGGCTCCTTCAGCTCCTTTATTCTCTCATATTGTCGAGTTCAAATTTGCCTTATTCTTTCCATTCTTTTATTCACGGAATACAAAAAGCTCAACTGTGAGAAAAGTCAGGCATTCTACAAGTAGATAATTTTTTGCCACTTAGAAATGTCACAGGTGCTTGAAATGGATTGTCAATAGTTGGAAATACAGCCAGAAATACCGAGAGAAGTTCTGCATTCTTCAATTTAACAACAGAATTCCACTCTATTGCTGCTCACTAGAATGAGCCTTTAGGGCTTTTTTTGAAGCTCAGTTCCTCTCCTTCCCATACCTGAAATAATAGCAGGGAACTGGCAAGGAAAGGATCTCACTTTTAGGTTTGGATACATCTGGCAAGTAAGTTAAAGTTAATGAGTTTTACTCTCAGCCCAAGGCTGAAAACTGAGGAGAAACAAATTTAAACTGACCTATTCCATTCCATTCCATTCCATTCCATTCCATTCCATTCCATTCCATTCCATTCCATTCCATTCCATATGTAAATTATCAACAGTTGAGTCAGATTCGAGCCATGCAAGTTCTCAACAACCTAACCAAAAATGGAAACCTGAGAGTTTTGGGGAGTGTATGTGGGTAACCTCAGGCAGTATTTGCTTGAGATATTAGGGGCTTGAAATGATGGATTGGTACTTTATGAAATATGTGAGGAATGAAACAGGTAAAAATGATATTGGAGGAACACTTGTTAATATTAGAGACCAAGCTGCACCAAATCAGGTCTCATGTTCCAGACAAAAAGTACTGTTCTCCTCA
Source organism: Dendrocincla tyrannina (assembly GCA_035047865.1). NCBI lineage: Eukaryota > Metazoa > Chordata > Aves > Passeriformes > Dendrocolaptidae > Dendrocincla > Dendrocincla tyrannina. The sequence goes on along the minus strand of JAWWMP010000005.1, from coordinate 26,138,296 downwards.
TCTGAGTCTTTTGATACGAGCTAAAACTGGGAAGTTTACAGCTATCCAAAAAGGCTTCTTGGCAGAGAGGAAAGAAACATCACTTACCAGAGAAGGTGATGGTTATCCAATACAATAAAAATTGCCCAGCATTTGGGAAACAAAGAAAGAAGAAAAAGCAAATTGAATGCTCTGTTTGGAGTGAAGGATGCAGAGAAGCTGGAAACCCCCAAAATTCTTTTCTTTAAGGACCATGTCAAATGTGTGATCAAAATGCAGTTTTTTCCCAAGCTTCAGACAAAACCTCTCTGACAGGAATGTTGTGGCATGTTCACAGTGCCATTCACTGCCACGGAGCTGAAGTGAGGAAAAGGTAAAACATGTTAGGAATTCACCTGTTATCCTGTGACACGTTTAATCCTCTCGTTAGAGTCAGACAAGGACAAGCTACAGGAATTAGGTAAGCAGTGACAGCACCCACTGAACTACCTCGTGATTCCAACCTGCTGTACGAGAAAATGAGAATATTAACGCTGTCATCATTAGGACAGTTTTACCTAAAGTTATGTCTGCTAATGACCAGCAGAGTTGTTTTACCCAGAGAACTCCTTCTCCTCCTTCCAGTTTACACTGCTGCTGTTTTCTTTCCCCACTTTTACGCTTTATGACCACTGTGGTTCATGCAGGACCTCCTGGCTGAGGGATTTGAATGAGGTGTTACCTTAATGTGGATATATACTAAATGTTAGTCTTATGTTCCCAGCCTTAGTCATCTACGTTATCTGAAGAAAAATGGGATAATGAACCTCCTCCCACAGTCAGCTGGAGAATGGCCTGCAACATAATAAAGGTTGTTCCTTTTTGCTGTCCTGAAAATGGACCCTTTCGTAACACACGCCTGGGTGATCCAAGGGGAACTGGGCAGCCACCAGTTGCACACACAGGGGCCTGTGGAGCAGGATGGGAGTTCCAGTGTTGGGGTGGGCAGTGGGGGAATCGCCAGCCCTGCAGGTGTCCAAGGGGCACCTGGGGCTGGGGGATGGGTTAGAGGTTTAGGGGTCACGGTGGAGGGTTGGGTGGGATGATCCCAAGGGTCTCCCCCAACACTGACGATTCTATGACTCTGTGTTGCTGGTTTTTTTCAGAAAACACATTGTATACCTTACAAGTTGAAAGTTTGTGTTACCAAAGCAGAGCCCAGAATTTGGAGTGACTGTTTCTGATGGCTGGATGATGATGTTTTGGCAAACCATCTCCCTATGACTCTGGCATACTGTAGGGTCATGAAGTCTCCTACAGCAAGAGGCTTGTAGGTAGACCTGCTTAGGCTGACATGAACAAGACACTAAAAATACACATTCAGGACCTGAATTGTTATATTTCCCTCCTCTCAATGTCTTAAAATTTCCACTGAGATTTGCCTTTCAGTGGGTTTCATCACATAGCATACATTATAAATAATTGGAAAGAATTTAGTAAAGCAATATGCTTCCAGTATATAATAATACAGTTGGCAGTGTTGGGTCAGGCAATTAGTAATATATAACCCTGGCTGAGTATAAAAAGATGCATTAAAGTAATAGAAAAAGTAAGTTAATGCAGCTGATATTAAAATGGTTCATTTAGTGAACAATTTACTGAAGTATTAAAGTGGCTGTAATCTGTGTGAGGACATTGAATGATCAGTTGATAGCAAGGGTCAAATTTAACTGAGATTTCCTTCAATTGACAGAGTCAGATTTCGACTCAAATGACTTGCATGTCATGCTATCAAAGGATAGAAATCCAAAGCTGGTGCTGTGAGCCAGAACTGAAAGGAGATCTGGAGAGCAGACTACACTTAGTCTTTGGATGTGCAATTTATCACCATGAGGTATCTCCAAAAGCTTCAAACCTGTCAAGAGAACCACTTATCTTGGTATTTGGAGGCACGGCTGAAAGTTTCCCCAGGAGATTCATGGAAACAGAGTCCAAGAGTTCCTTGAGCCTCTCCACAGCATCCCTGTGGGCGGGATTCTCCAGAGGGAAGCACTGTGCCCTTTTGGGAGCACACCTGCTTAAACCCTGCACGGATGGCTTGTGATCTTTTTCTGTCTATAAATATCAATTCTGCCCTGGCTCTCTCTATATTCTGAATACTTCTGTCTAGGAAAAGGTGCCTAAACCAGGAAGGGCCATGAACCAAGCAGCTTGATTGCAGGACATGTTGTTTGTTTGATATTACACTGACTCCTTGCAGGTCTTTCATTAGAGCCAGTACAAATAGAGCCAGTACAATTCCTTCGAACTGCAAGACATCACTCCAAGGCATTTAGATTTTCATATTCAGAGAAAATAAAAAGGACAGAGCAGCTGACTCTATCATGGTGGCCTTTAAAACATATTCCTGATCTATAAGGGCACAGTCAAACCTGATAGTCTGGGTTAGGACTATGAATCTATGAAATCCCTTGAAGAGAAATGTCTCTGCAGACAGTTGATACACCATATTGAGAGGAAGAAGGTGAGTTTCTATTTAGGACAGCAACATCCTTTTGAGTTTGGGTCATCTTTTCAAGATATCTGACAGCTCAGAGGCCAGAACATTCCAGAAAAGGAAGTTTTCATTCTGAAAAGGACTGTGCTTATATTAGTTCTGGCATGAAACCTCATACAAAAGTTTACACATGCAAACCTGCAGGAATCCAAACACCGACCACCTTGGGAATGATGAGATAAAATGTGCTTTGATGTTCTATTCATTAGATCCACTGGCAACTAGAGGGTAGATTTAGGAGGAAAATATGTTCAAGTAATAACTAAGGCTTCAAAGACACACTAGGAAAGGTAATTGTTCAAGTATTTTATCTGGTCTCCGGGTTTTTTTTAAAAGAGTAGAATTCAAAAGAGAAATAATAATGTTAAAGTCCATTTTCTGAGGGCAAAAGTAAAATATTTTTTGTAGAGACAATTTTGCATAACAATGGCCATGATACAGATAGGAGCAAAGGGCTCTGTTTGATGTTGTCAAATATTGGCTAAAACCTGAAGCGAGAACAGAAGCAGAATGTCAGCAGAAAAGACAGACACAGCTTTAAATGAAAATAGATTTCTGAAATGCAGTCATCCCTTTACAGAGTGATCTAAATGAGAGTTGTTGAATTTTCATTAGTTGATAGAACCCTTAGGCCATGGGCAAAGTGCTCCATATCCAGCAAGGGACTTGAGAGCAGCTCTTCTGCCTGTATCGTTAGTGCCACATATCGTTGGTGTTTATGCCTTGAAATCAAACCTTGGCTATTCTGAAATTTCCCCCCTTTTAAAGTCAAACCTACGTGTTCCCACAGTTCCAATTCCACCCTTCCAGCAGGCTCCATGAAGCCCATTTTTCAGGGTCGGGTGGTTTGGATGTGCAACCTCCAGCCCTCTCTTGGGTGGGGCTTTAGAAGAAGTTAATTCTTTCAGCCCGGGATTTGGCCGTGTTGCTGCCCACCCTCCTGGCCAGAGCCGAGGCACAGCCTGCCCGGATTGTCACATCACCCCTGTCAGCTCTAGTGCTGCAACATTGCCCTGGGCCCCACCAAACATCAGGACTTTTTACCTGGTAGAGAAACAGCAAATGCCGTCTGGCTTTTCATATCTCACATCAGTCACATCTGACAGTCCTTTCCCCCACCATTGCTCTCAAAGGACTATTCACTTGAAAATGCTGCTAAGGTGTTAAATCCTCCCGATGATTTTCGAGGCAAATACGTTTATTTAGGCAGGGAAAATCCGATCCTGCAGTAGTTCTCTATAGAGGGCTGGGAGTACTGAAGAGTAGAGGCTTGTGCTTTCTGTAAGGTTGATCTGGTGACAGAGAAGGGGAGGTAAAACCAGGTTAAAGGCCAGCAAGAACTGAACTCTTTCTGAGCTCGAGAACTAATGTGAAAATAACAATAATAGCAATAATAATAATAATCACTACCTGTGTATTTAAAAAAGACAATAAACATCCATGCTGCTGCTCTTGCTGCTTCTTGGTTTTGTGGACCTTCTCCTTTGCCACTGAATTTCTCCTGTCTTATTTCCAGCATGACTTTTGTCAGAGCTGAGTTTCTGCCTCACTGGATTCCCAGGGACAGCAGCCAAAGTGATTCTGAATATGTGTCCTCGTGTGGTGAAACCTGGGATGTTTTAGAAACAAAGCCAAATTGCCTTTCAGCATAAGTTTAGGTTGAAAGATTTATATTGGTTTGTTTCCCTGTCTTCAGTGTCCCAGAAAACCCTGTAGCCTGGTGGTGAAATTGTGCTGATTGACTCATTTATGTGAGCTTAAAGCTGTTTTCCTACAAGCAACACTGATGAGAAGTTTGGGCTAATTGTTGTTGTGGAAACTTTTCCTTCCTCTCTTTATCATTCCTTGTCCAACAGCAAAGTCACTGAAAAAATCTGTCCGTCTCTAAATACAGTATTAATAACCCCTCCTAATATAGGGGTGACAATTTTGGGACATCTATACCCACTTGTCAGGAGCAATGCCTTGGGTTTGACCCTCTGATTTTTGGGCAGCTTTTCAGAACCAGTATCTTCACGTAAAAATAGCTAAGAGCAATGTTCCATCACAAGAAATGCCATTACCCAGGGGTTTTACCTGCAGTTGATGCAACTACAGAGTAGCTGGGGAATAAAAGCCAAATACCGCAGAATCTGGCTAAAATCTGAGTTGGAAACAAACCTCACATATATTTTCTCTTGCTGTAGCTATTCCAAAGGAGCCCCAAGGAAGGTGTGGCCAAAGCAAGGTCAGCAGGACAGGGTAACTGGATCAACAGGGCAGGCACCGAGGAGGCAGAGCTTCTGCACATCAGGATTTGGGCAAACAACACTGAAACAGGGACCAGTGGGGGCTTTCGGGCTCTTGTATTTATCCTCCTGGAAGTTAAAATACCACAGAAGTGTCTTCTTATTAGAACCAGTCTGAAAGTAGTTGCTTCAGATAAGGATTGATCAAAGGCAAACCACTATGACATAGATAAGAGTCACTCCTTCAAAATGATGGAATAAATAAGGTTCTAAGGATCTGGGATGTTGAATAGCACCAAGGAGCGAAGAAGGTGCAAGATTTAGGTTAGATATGACATGTGTAAAACCTTATAATGATCACTGAGGGCTGTGCCATTTCTCTTACAAGCTTTGATGAAAGCTATCTTGAACATAATATTTTAACAAAACCCTAGATTAATTCACTCCTGCAGCCTATGCATATTTGACACAGAAGGAAAAGAAAATCTATAGGCATTGGTAAAAGATGTATTTCAGGCTGTATAGGCAGCTTTTGAATTCTACTGCCAGGAAGAAAGGGTGTAATTTTTCCTTTTTTGTGTGTGGGTGTGTGTCTGTGCAGGTGTAAATGACATGATTAGGTAGCCTGACCTCTCAGATATGGCTTATTAAAGCCAAGCTATCAAGTGCATGAGAAAGAAAGGGATTTAGTAGCACAAAAGTGCTAAAAAGATTTAGTAGTCTTTTTCAACCTAACCAATTCTATATTGCAATTCTGGAATTCATTGACATAATCTATTTCTCCAGTATCTATTTGGAAAATTCAAATATTTCTTCTCTAATAACTCTGCAGGACCCATTGTTACCATTTGGTTTTAACTACGTAATGGGATGATCTTACCACAAACTGATAACACAAATAGAGCTCTTTTATCACAGATTAATCCAAGCCTGCCATTCCATGGACTCGTCGTGAGAAGGCTTTTAATCTACTGAAACCTCAGTGATTTGTTTTTCATTTTATTAATTGCTGAAGCATCTTCCTTGCGTTTCAAGTTGTACACACACTTTGTAAGGACAGGATAAGCAGCAGCAAGCCCACTGGAGGCAAGTTTCTGGAGATGGAGGGCTTCCAGTGCGGTGCTTCCACTGATGTCAGTAAGGAACTATCCCAAAAATAAAACAAGGGAAGGCCCTGACTTCAGTCCAAAGGCTGTGCTTTGAAACACACAGCAGGAGGAGAGGTGAGAGCAGGAGTGTCAGCTCAGCCCTTCACCCAGAATGGTGCAACAGCCCCTCCACACACACCTCTCCACCCACGGCTATCCAGTCATTCCCTCACTTACAAACACAGACACCAAATCAGAGCCCCCACCTCCCTCTTTCTGCCCTGCTCAAGTCATGGCCTTATTTACATGAGCAATTTGCTCTGTGACCTCTTTCCCATTCTTTCTAATATTTTAGAGGTGCAGAACAGCATATTAAAAAGAATATATAATTGTCTTGCTAAAGCAATATCCAGGAAGAATATTATTCCATTTGTTACGTTAATAAAACAAAAATTATTAAATCATCAATTATAATTCTTTAGACATTACATTACAATATAATAAATAATATAATTATGATAAATGATATTAAAGCCTGAATTTTTACCCCCTTGTCATTATTTCAAGTTATAATCCCTGTGCTCTATTAGAGCTGCAGGACAGAAAAAGCTTGACTTCAGCAGGAAAAAGATAATTACAAAAATACATCCCAAGAATTGGCTTTGACAGGAGGTAGAAATTTTTGTTTTGCCAGGTAAAGAAGTTTTGTTGGCTCTTCTTTTATTGCTTTACCTTATGCCCTTCTCACCCAGTGCACATCCAGCCACCAGGAATGACCCTGTTCCTTCCATCTCCTGGTATTTTCAGGGCTTTTTAGTGTTTTGTACTTTTAGATTTTTTCCTCTCTATATTTGATATATAAGAATAAAATACACACTCATATAGTTAAGTTCTTTATAGAGTATATTTATGTTTTACTAATATATTTCTATTTCGTTTAATTTATATATTTCTACATGTTCTGTATCTCTAATGTTCATATCTGTAAATACGCCTATGTCTCGTATATTTAGGATGCCAGAGGGCCTTCCTAGACTGGGCAGTTTCCCAGGGATGTCCCCTCTCCAAGCCCCTGGGCCACAGCAGGTACCCCTGTGAGCTGGGTCTGCTCTGCCCATCCACCTGCATTGGGCAGCTGTGGAATGAAAGGAACTAAACCCTGCGTTTTCCAAGCACTCAGGACAATAAAATATTGCTTTTCATGGATCGAATGTGATTCCATAATGAATTCTAACATTTTTTAAGGTATGGGATACTTAAGCATCTAATTCAAGCACTTTTCCATCAATGACCATTCCACCAGGATTTTGGTTGGTTTTTTTAACTAAACAAAGCTTACCAAACCAGAAGTGCAATGCCCAAATCCAGCCCTGCAGCTGAAATTGAGCCTAATCCTCCCTCCTTGCTGGAATATTTAGAGGACAGGCCGATTTCAAAGGCTAAAGCCTCATTCTTTATTGGCCTCCCTATTCCCCAATATCCTTAATTAAACCCTACTGAAGTTGTTAACAAAAAGAGGCAAGAAAAGCCTCTGGTTGCAATAGGCTTTTGGACAAATGGTGTGTTCCCCATGAAAACCATCATTATAAAAACGTTTAACTGAGGTCTAGAATAATACCAAAAGTGCATTCCAATCAAAGCCTGGCCAAAACAGAGAGCTTTAGTAAGGGATTGGTGGAAAACAGGACCAAAATCAATGGGAAATGGGAGCAGAGGTAAAATAGATGATTCTTGAGCCTGTCCTTCTATGATTTTTCCCAGCAGTTGCTGAGGGCTGGAGGTGTAACTTCAGGGATTGGCTCCCAAGGTTTTGTTTTCCTCTCTCAGAAACCCTGTAAAGCTCTGACTCTCAGGTGTTTATTAAGGAATAACACAAAGCCTGAAAAGAAATAAAAGCCAAGGAGATTATTTTCCTTTTCTTTCCGTGGGATCCTATTTCCTTCGCTCCTGGACTTGTTAATTGGTTCACTGTGAACCTACATGAGCTGTGCCACCTCTTCTTAAAGTTTTGAGCCCCACACAAGCTTAGATTGGATTTTTCCTCCTTCTGGCAATTTTCTCTCTGATTATTCTTCCTTCACCTGGCCTGTTTTTCCCCACTAAGTGAAGCGTGAGGCTGTTGAAGCGGAGAACTAATGATGCCAAATTACAGGTTGCTCCCTCTTTGCTATTGTCTTTTGTGCCCCAGGGCAAGCTGTGTCATTTGTGTGTTATTAGACTGGGTGCACTGGCTCTGTGGACAGCTGCAAACAGCAGCCAGGCACACAACAGGCAGGAGGAATTTGTGAAACTTCATCTGCTCTGGGAGCCTTTTGACTTCTCCCACTTTGCACCTGCGAGTTACCAATCTGAGAACAAACATCTCCTCGTGGTGTCTGAGGGCTGATTAAGAGATGATTTCAATGATCAGCCACCTCTGAGAAACTCAGAAATGACTTAAAAAGCTTGCACTCCTTATTAGTGATGAAAGAAGGCACAGCCTGCATATATAAACTAAATTTCTGCCTCACGAACTGATTCTCTGTTTGCATAAACTTAAAGATCTCTGAGTTCAGAAGAAACAACTCCGTTTGCCCTCGCTGGGGTTCAACCCATAAATTTCTTGCTTGGAGGTGATTTCAGTTCGAAGGGTGCTATTAAGTGGAGGGGAACAAATCAGGGAGGCAATGAATCCTTCCTGCCAAATAATGACTGATTTCAGCTCCCACTAAAGGAGAGAGTTTTTGTCTGTAATTCTCCTCCTCATGCGACAGCAGCTGTGCCTTAATGTTCGCAGGATGCTCACAGAAAATCAAGCAATCCTTTAAGATGTGTACACACTGGAATGGAAATGCTCTGCTCTTTTGTTCCTCTTCTGGTTTATGCAATTAGACTACCAGGCTGACTCGCAAGTTTTGACAGAGAATTGCATATGCTCTTTTTATCCATAAACCTCCTGTCCTAAACAAATATTTTGCCATCATTTTATCAGACTTTTAAATCATAAGACCTTGGGAAACTCATTCTTAGGCGTGCCCTTTATTTCCTCATGTGTCCTTGAAAACTGTTATGGATTATGCGGATCAAAATAAGAATATAAGGCAACTATTTCGTAACCAGGGTTTGATTTCAATCTTAATTCTGAGAGACCCAACCTGAACTGCAGTCACAGAGAACAGGAGAAGGAAAAAATAGAGGCAAGAGTTCCCAAGAACATCTGTGGCTTCACACGAGGTTTGAAGACATTAATAATATTATACCAGCACCTCTAAATCATTTGCTATCTGAGGACTGAACTGCAGCTCAACAGCCCACGGCAAAGTCATGGACCATCACAGTGTTCTCAGAGAGGTTTAATTATTCATTAGTCATTAACTCACACCAATTGCTCTATCAAAACACCAAGTTTTTCATGTAAATGCTGGAATTTCTTTTCATTTCACTATTGCAATGTGCATTTGGAAATGCAATGAGTTTCTGATATTTAACTCTAAAAATATTCTGAAGAAAAAACCTATAAGGCATTGTTAAAAACTGTTAGAAACACAGGGGGTTCTTTTCATCTTTCTGGTAGTTCCCAGAATGATGGTCTCCAAATTTTTCCTCCAGAACAGTCTCTGCAGTTTGCTCTGACAGAAGCAGGAATGCCCTTCCCATCACGTGTGAGCCCAGGGACCCCAGAACACCTGTTTATTTGCTTTGCTCACCCCTGCTGTCACATTCAGGATGCTCCTTCTTAGAATGTCACCACTCTCCTGTCACATCTATTTCATTTTGTCCCCACACTGGTAATCTTCCCAACTTTTCTGAACTAATGGGGTTTTTTTTCCCTACAGTGTATCACTGATCTGGTTGACATTTTCCTATTGTCTCTTACAATTTAGTGGCTTCAGTCTTTTTTCTCATGCTCTGCTTTTCATGAATTCAGATTTGGTTTTCTTTCCTCTGCACTGTAACTTGTTTTATAAACTCCCATCAGAGTCACACTATCTTCCATGACAGGTTTATTGTGTTCTTCCTCTCTTTAGCTGGTTTGCCATAATTTTTAGGGCTAGATTTTGTGCTGACTCCTGTCCAGGAGAAGCTCCGTGGTTATCATCTATTTCTTTAGGCACAGGCAGGAGACAAGCAAGATTCTAACACATGTTATATCAAATCCCAAATAAAGCAACCAAAGAAACCCAGGGGAGAACAGCCCTGAGTTTTTTTTAATTAGTAATTTTTAAATCACATGTCTGTTTTAAACCAAAGTAAAGCAGCTTCTGTGACAGATGTTCTGTTGTGAATGATATCTGTGAATTGTGTGCTGATGGAGTTGTGGGGGAACAAGCAGAAATGCAGGAAAATCAAGCTCATAAGGTTTTCTACTGCTCTGCTCATGCTTCCTCTCGCTCAGCCTTCTTGTGTTCTGCGTCCCCCAGAACCAGGATCAAAACCCCTCTCCTTTCCCAGCATTAGTAACTTCAATTCAAACCTTCCAATGTCCCATAGCAGAAGGGAATATGAGCCAGCAAATCCCCTCCCTCAAGGAGGAGGCCCTTTGCTCCCTGCTGGCTGTTCTGGAAGGACCTGTAGGCTCTCTATCCATTACACGTGACCTGAAGCCCACCAAGACTTGGATTCACAACAGGGTATCCCTCCTGCCTACCAACTGCCTGGAAATTTCTGGCAGGGAAAAGCTGCCAGACATTCCAGCACAATTCCCTCAGTAAATCAGAAGCCCCACTCTCCCCAGGAGGTACAAACCATGAGAACAGCAAAACACGATTGAAAATGGGGCTTTAATAAATTTTAATTTCTTTATTTTAATGAATTCTCCTTTACTAATAAAAAAAAAAAAGGGAAAATTCCCCGAAATCTGTGCCCCCTCATCTAGCTAAGAATCTCTGACAGAGAATTGTCACTACTGTAACCCCCTGCTGCAGTAAGGCTGGAGCAGGAACACTGTGACACCTTCTACACGTGATGTGTTCTACAGACATAGAGTTAAAAAGCCCCCCAAACCAAGAACCAACCACAGCCCGACCAAAACAGGTGTGACATTTTGATTGGGAAAACTAAGAATAAATATTTGATGCTGTGACATCCACACAAAGGGGCTCTAGTGGGCAAAGACAGAGCAACAAAATTAAAACCAAATTAAGAGTAGGTTTTAGGTTTGATAATCCCTGTCTAGGTCTTTATTGCCAAGTGTCCATTTGATCCCAAGTACCAATTATCTCTCTACATCAAAGAAGTTACATTCCAAAAAATCTGGGTGGGTGCTTCTTCTCAGTTTCAGCAGATTTATTTTTTCACACTGTAAATGTGAGTTAAATATGGGCATGAACTAGAGTCTACCACTCCCATTGCTATTCAAAGCGCATCTTAATACAAATAAAACTCCCTGGTAAATGGATATTAATGCCTTTTGCCTTCCAAGGCAGTGTTAAAACCTCCTGGAGAACAGCAAGCTCTGTGTTACAAGTTCATTAACAGAGTTTGACTCTTCTCAATCACTGTGTTCCAGATGTTATTTGAGCTCCTTCCCCTTGCTGCTCTTGCCTCTTATGGCCCATCTTATTTTTTTCCTACAGAAACCCAGCTAGGTTTTCCTATATAATTCATTAGAGTGTCCCAAAGGACTTGGCCCTTTGCCAGGGCTTTGTTTTGCTTCTATACTTTTGGCAAAAGAAATAAAAAGGGGGAAATTTATGCTGGGAGAATGCCAAGAGCAGCCCATTCAATCAAAATCATGTCTTGGTGCAGGGACTATTAGTCAGTCATATCCACATTCTATCTAAATAATTAACTTGTAACACAGAAATTCTAAATTATTGGAATGTCCTTGAATTGTCCAAAGGGCTTGCTGCTCATTTTGACTGGAATATGTTGGCTTATCCCATTGACTGCATAAATCCCCCCTATTTTTAAAAATTCTAATGATACCGCTCCAAAATCTAAAATTGCCTACACAGAGCAAAAAAGTAAACATCAGTTGCACTAATTTGACTTGCAAGTCCCACTCTTACTAATTCTGTACGCAGGACAGTGAGGAAAACTGACATGGGCTCCATCCCTCCAGCCCACGAACTGCAAAGACAGTAAGATCAAGCATAAAAAGTACTCAGCAAATAAAGAGAGGAAATTAAAAAAATCATCCATCTTAACAAACATTTTGATGACTTAGCATCTTCTGCAATCACCTCCCCAAACTGGAGCTGGAGGAGCCTTTCAGTTTGCTCTGGGAGAGTGAGGGGGCAGAGGGCCAGTTTGGGCAGCAAGGCTGTGGAATCTCCGTCCTTGGAGAGGGAGAACCCGGCTGGTGCCGGTGCTGTGTGACCTGCTGGCCCTGCCTGAGCCAAGGACTGCACCAGAGAACCTCCAGAGGTCGTGCCAGCCTCAACCCTGCTGGCATTCTGCTTCTCAGGGAGATAAGACGAGTTTTCAGAGTGTCTCTCCGACTCTCTGAGGACAAAAAAATGTGGGTTTGAAACATCTGTCTAAAAGGGGAATAGAACCTTTTTCCATCACAAAAAAAAGCCTGGACTGTTCTGAGGACACGGTGCAAACCTTCATTGTGAAAGGCAGTGATGGAACACATCAACCCAAAACCCATCTATTGCAAACCAAGACGCTGCAGAGATCAGTCTGGGCAGGACTGGAGTGACTGTCCCTGGGGTTGTCTCATCTTTGCTGGGAAGGAGTTTCTGGGAGCTTCACTGGCAGCAGCCACATTGGGAAAAGGAGGCTGGAGTTGGAAAAGCCTCAGTGACCTGGGAGAGCACGTTTCAAACTTCAGGCTCTGGGTGTTGCACAATTTTCCTTATGGAGCAACGGAATCAATTATTTTCGCTAGAAAAACACTGCATTTATTGCTTTTGCTTCTTTACCTGTGCCCTTCTAGTCATGCAACAGCATGAATGACTAAATTGCTGTTCCCAGGCTGCAGCTTCTTCTTTGTTAACTATGAAAGCAACTAAACCACAGGAACATGCACAAATGTGCCACGTGGAGAATTATCTCAGCTATTTGGAAAATAAAGGAAAGTTAATTAGTATTGCTCTTTCTAACATTTGTCCTTCAAATACCTGTGGGGGCTCTGAGTGACCTTCTCTTGGTGCTCTCACCTTGCAAGAGACAAATCTGAACGGAGCAATCTTTGCAGCTTAGTCTTTAGGGCTGAAAGAAATGAGAATAAAAGAACAGGGGGGGGAAGGAAGTCCAGAGCGCATTGCTTGGAGATCAGTGATGCAAAACCCAGATGAAAACAAACAAATGAGTGTGTATTAGCACACTGAAATAATTTCAGAAAGCAAGTAACAACCGTAAATAAAATATAATGGTTATAAACCCGATGGTTGAAAGAAATAACTGCAGGATCCACGTGGATCAGACACATCACAGCACTCTGTGACGGTACCTGGGGTGGGGGGAGCAGAAGGTGGTCCAGGCTTTGCATGAGCCCATCCTGCTGTTCCAGAGCCACGGCTGTGCTCTGGAAACCTGGGCAAAGCAAAAGCAGCTGAGGCTGTCCCCGTGGAAACACCAAACAGCAGAAAAGGTTTGTTTTCCTTCCTTTCTGTTTCAACCTACGGTAAAGCAAAGGAAGAAAGTTAAAGACCCGAAGACCTGAAGAAAAGGTATCCCCACTGACATTCAGGAATTAAGGGAAAACTGGAAAATGGGGAGTGCTCCTAATTTTTTTTTGGGGGGGGGGTTTGTTTGCTTTACCTTTACTTAAAACCATCAAGAAGGTTGATGACTGCTCTGGTGGGCCCAGTTCTACAGTTATCAAGGAATTCTGGAATTATGTCACATACCTGGAAAACTGGCAAACATTCACTGTGATTCTCAGCCCTTCACATTCTCATATAAAGCTTTAAACATAACAAGCTATTATTGCCTCTGAGAAAAAAGCAATATAAGCACCTCTTGTTAGCACAGAGCCCCCTGATTAGCACCAAAGGCCGTACACAATCTGATGTGTTCCTGGGGCTGGACAGTGAATCCTCCTAGAAAAGTTAATTCAAGGATTACAAACGTCCCTCGACCACGTGGAAAGCTGATAATTACCCCAGTGAGGTCCCCTCGCCCAGCCTGCAGTCACGGCTGTGCTGGAGCAGGAGCTGCTGGATAATTAAAGGTACCTGGCTGGGAAGGAGTCAGGCAGCAGGGAATGCCCCAGATACCAGCCAGCATCATGAGAGGAGAGGAAAGGGGGAATTTTCTATTCTTTTTTTTGTTCTTCATCCATTCTCAAAGATCCTTTTCTCCTCTGTGTTACAAGACATGATCAAATGTGTCAATAATATGAGTATTTCTAAAATACACCACTGCAGCTGGGAAGACCAGACACTCCTTTGTTGAGCAGTACAAGTTAGTCATGAAACATGAATTTCTGATCCCCAGCAAGTGTTTTCTTCAAGAAACTTTCACACATGTTGCAAACAAATTTTGCAAATGTCTCACATTTTCAGTATTCACAAACACCATCACTCACAGAACCATAGGACTATAAAATTGCTTGAGTTGGAAGAGACCTTGAAGACCACCTTATTCCACCCCCTGCCATGGGCAGGGACACCTCCCACCAGCCCAGGGTGCTCCAAGCCCCGTCCAACCTGGCCTTGGACACTGCCAGAGATCCAGGGGCAGCCCCAGCTTCTCTGGGCACCCTGTGCCAGGGCCTGCCCACCCTCCCAGGGAAGGAAGGATTCCTTCCTAACAGGCAATCTAAACCTGCCCTCTGGCAGTGGGAAGCTGTTCCTCCTTGTCCTGTCCCTCCAACCCTTGTCCCAAGTCCCTCTCCATCTCTTGGACCCCTTTAGTCCCTGGAAGGGGCTCCAAGGTCTTCCCAGAGCCTTTTCCTCTCCAGACTGAACCAACCCAGCTCTCTCCCAAATCACAATTCAAGCCACACCACATTGTTTCGAAATAGCAGAAGCTGCTCTAGGAAAGTCTTCAACATCAAGGGCTGATTTTATTCGGAACCTCCTCTGACTCATAATTGTAACCTGTAGCTCTGGTCCCAAAGTTCTGCCTGCATAAATATTCCATCCACGGAGAGGTAGCCACGGACTGCAGAATTTTCAGCAAGCGCATGTAAGTGAACGAGCCTCTTGGGCCAATGAAATAGGACACCAAGCAGGTTAAATTAATATTTACTTGCCTTGAAGCCAGATATAAACACACAAAGATGGCATAAATAGTGACAGTGAGGGTTAACAGCATCAGCTCCCTGGGATTGTGCCGCTGACTTTGGATGGGCTTGATAATTGCTGGATGTGGTAATGATTAATAAAGGGTAAGAACTAACAGTTTATGATGTGTATACTTAATGTGAAATTAAATTGCTGTTTTGAAGTTTGACATCGGTCTGGGCTTTTAGTCACAATACTGTGCAGAAGATACTATCAGTCCCTGAAAATAAATGGTATTCAGAGGGATGTGAATTTCCTCATGCCAACTTTCACCCCAATGCAGGTATTTATGAGTGGCAGTTCCTAAGTTATGGTTGCACTGGATACTGGGACGTGACAATTTCACTGGGAATTTCGTAGCCACCTTTAGGAGTCACATCCTTTCTAGCACCCAAAGGATTTTATAAAGCCTTATCTATAAATATCCCAGCTTTCATCATTTCAAAAGGAAAATCATCTGTCGTAATTTTAAATGAAGCAGATGACTACCAGATATTAGATAACTACAAGAGGATTCAGGAGTGGCTTTTTTGAGCTGCTCCTTTCTTCGTGGTACAAAGAAGCAGCTGCACCTGGAGAGGGCACAAGAGCGTTCTCCAAAGCTGCTGCTCAGGGGGCTGATTCCCAAAATCAGGGCTGTCTCCTGTACATAGCCCAGCCCTCCCCTCACCAGCAAACCCAGCTCTTTGAGGCTGGAACTCCTCAGCCAGCCCTTGGGCCGCAGGACACGGCTCCGTGTGAGGCTGCAGGAGCTGTGCTGGTCCAGCTCCATCAGAGCACCCCAGGCTCCATACATTTCTAAATGCCCAGGAGGATTTGGCTGATGGAGCAGGGGCTCCCTGGGATGGTGGCGCCCCTGGAATATTCTGAGGGAAGTAGTTATTGTAAATCAGGACAAAATTCCCCAGAACTGTGTCATTGCTTTTCAGAGAAGGCAGTTTCTCTTTCGGCTTCCAAACCTGCAGGAACTGTATCGGTGTTTCATTTCCATTAGAGGAGGGAGAAATTCTCCTTTCAAGGAAAAGCCGAGGTTCTCAATTGCCACACACACCAGAAGTCACAGATTTAAAATACCAGCTGACTCGCTGCATTCAAGGCTTGTGGTGGTTTGTGGAGACATGGAATTAGCTGTGACACTCTTGGTAGTTTAGAGGGTCCTAGATCTCAGTCACATTAATTTTTAGAGTCCTAGTATCCACCACCACCAAAATATTTTGCTTCCCTTTCAGGGCCTGTTTCGTGTCCTTTCAGATACCCACAGCGTCCCCAAGATGGCACTGTGCCATAGAGATATTAACAGAGAGGACACAGAAGTTAGAATTATGTCATGGGAAGTAAAAACAATGACAACATTTTGTGGAATTGATAAAAATAGAAAGGAATGTGTGTATTTAAACCGGTGTATAGAATGCTAAAGCTTTGTTAATATTTAATTAACAGAAATCACCCAAAGGTATTCTTACTTAGAAACTTTTTTCTGAACATGCTGTAGAAAGATTTTATTTTTATTATAATGAGCTGTATATCATATATATATATTATAAACCATATATCAGTTTAATGAAGGCCCCTGGCAGTGCCAATCACGTGTCTTTGGGTCAACAGTCTAATGGACTAATCAATGTGAAATATAAATGTGATCAAAAATATCTCTCTCTGGACAGTTTTCTGCATGTCACACCGTGTGTGTGCCTGGCTGACCAGTGCATCCAGAGGGGCTAAATTCCATCCTCACGCTACTTATGAATCCCTAAAAATGACTGCTACATGAACCATGCCAGAAGAATGGTGTCTATAGGGTTCTGTGTTCTGTTTTAGTTGTTGACTGCTCACAAAATGACACGCACATGGATTAAAACGTGTCCTTCTAAACTGAAAAGTGATACATAAAGCCTTTAACAAGTGTGGCAAAATGATTATTGTCTGCTCAGGATTGTTCATTTCAGGAATGACTGATGAAGCTTTGAGAACAGGAGATGCACTCCCAAATGCAAACCCTGAAAATGGGATAAACCTGGAGATAAAGCAGAGTAAGGACAGTGCCTGCTCTGCTTAGTCCTGACAGCCTGGGCCAGTGAGCTGCTCAAGCAAGCCAGTAATGCCACTGCTTTCATTCCCACAAACCCAGACCTGCTGGAAATGAGGTGCTGGAAGGGAAGAAGAAGGGTTAGCTGTTTCATGAAAGTGCGTTTCTTAAACCTTGAGTGCTCTCCATTGCCTGGACACATCTAAAAGTTCCCCAGAAAATCATACGGGATCAACATTTCTGGAAGTGGCCAATGAAAGCCTGGATGGGCTTGCTTGGAGCAACCTGGGTTAGGGGAGAGTGTCCCTGCCATGGCAGGGGGGTGGACTGAGGTGGCCTTTAAGGTCACGGGGCACAGCTTTGACACCAGACTTATTTAGGATTTACTTCCAGACGTGGTACAATCAGGAAAAGCATCACTGGCCACACTGCAGGCTCTCCCTGGTCCCCTCATATGGGTGCACGTCCATCAGCTCAGCCTCAGGGCACACAGGTGCTGCACTTCTTCTGCCCTTTGACTGCACAGAATGGTCTGGGTTGGGAGTGGCCTTAAATATCATACATTTCCCCCTTCTCTGCCATGGGCAGGGACACCTTCCCACCTTCCACCAGCCCAGGGTGCTCCAAGCCCCGTCCAACCTGGCCCTGGACACTCCCAGGGATCCAGGGGCAGCCGCAGCTTCTCTGGGCACCCTGTGCCAGGGCCTAATTCCTTCCTAACAGGCAATCTAAACCTGCCCTCTGGCAGTGGGAAACCAGAACAGACAGAGTTTCCTAAACACTTCTGACCCCTGCCCAGCACTGCCTGCCTTTATTTGGCCATGACATCTGGAGCTTCCTATGCAGGAAGGCAGCAGAGACCGAGTGACATGCATGGAACCATTTAGTGCCATCCTACTGATTGATATATACGGTACAGCATGTTGAAAATCACCCTCTGTTTGGTGGGAAATCAAGGGTTTTACATTTGTATTGCTTCTGAATGGGCTTTTTTAATTTTAAAAATATGCCAGTTAAAAGGACTCGAGCTGAGAATACAAACCTTCATTCAAATTGCTATTTGCCATTCCAGTATTTTTTCCATTATGGCACATCAGGTCAGTAATCCAAGCTCAGGAACCCACACTTTACCCAGCAGTGTCAAAGGTTCAAACCTATTCCTTACAATCCCCAATCTGCAGAGACACTTGGAAAAGCAAACAAATAAGGCTTTTAAATCAGGAGGGAGAACATATTGACCTGCTGCTGTTGTGGAAGTGCTCCACAAAGGAAATGAAAATGAAATATTTCAACTCCCATATTAAGACATAATAGGAGTAGCTCCACATGATGGTGTCACTAGGATAGGACGAAGTTCTTTAAACATAACAGCTTCATTTATTGCATGGGATGTGAAATGTTTAGAACTAGCAAAAAACTCTTTTAGAATTGTGTGAAAGTGAGTCCATGTCAATAAAAGCAGAAATAAAGAATTTAAGTTAAACCAACTTCTTCCCAGTTAGAAATTTTTTTTTGTTTTCTGAAAAAAAATATACTTTTTCCAAAAATGTGTTTTCTAGTTTCTGAAATTCTATTTTTCCAGAGATTTTTCCAAGTATTTTTATCTATTTCTAGCTGAATGTTGTTCATTTTGTGGGAAATATGTAAAATATTTCCTTTAAAGCTTTAAAACTTTAGCAAATTTCCAGGATCTAAAGAAATACAAAGATCTGACCTTTGAAACTCACTTTATCCAAAGGATCTATGAAGTCATCATTATATAACTTATTAATAAAAGTCTAAATTCTATGAAACTATGAAATAAAGACTGCTACCAAAATATTTAAATGATCACCAAGATCTGAGGAAAATAATCAATAGAGAGAATAAAGAAATATTTCTGTAGAAGAACACTATTTATGCCTTTTACTTAAAATCAAACTCTGCCTGGAAAGGCTGTGCCTTATGAAGAGATATGAAGGGAGGAAGAGTAGTATGAAATCAATGGTTGTCTTTGAAGTAAGAGAAACAAGAGTAGAGGTCACAAATAGTGGAAATAATACTTAAAGCCAATCAGGAATTACAGTTGTTCCTTCTTCTGGTAGGAACTGAATATATAACTGATATAACATCAATTAAAGGAAAAGAAAAAACTCCTGGGACCTCAAATGAAGCCAAGGTTAGCCTTGAAAGAAAAGAGACAGGAAAAAGATCCATTGAATTTATACAGAAAATGTGGCCATCAGTAGGCAAATCTTATAGGAGGTGCTTGAAATTAGTGACCCTTTTTCTTTGGGCCAAAAGGGTGACCAAAGGGCTGGAGCATCTCCCACTCAAGGAGAGGGTGAAGAGGCCTGGCACTGCTTAGTCTGGAGAAAAGAAGGCTCAGAGGAAACTCACCCATGTGTATGAAAACCTGACAGGAGTGGAACCCACGGCATTCTCTCCCAACATAAGAAAGCACATTTTTACTGCAAAGCCAATGAGACCCCGAAAGAGGTTGCCCGGCAGGTTTTAGAGCCTCCCTTGCTGGAGATGTTAAAACCCCAGGGGGTACAGTCCTGGACACCCATCCTGAGCAGGGGGACTGGACCTGCTGATATCCAGAGGGGCACCCCAATGCCACACATTTAGTGCCATTCTTGGTCCCGGCCACTGTATTGATGGATAATTTCATAACCTTGCACAAATGGATGCAAATATGACTTCATTAATTTGCCTTTGACCCTCAAAAAAACCCTAAAAGACAACCAGAAGGACACTAAAAAAGCTGGGTTTTTTTCTTGAGGATGAAGTGAGCTTTGAGTCCTGTGAGATCTCTTTCTTGGCACCAGAAGTGGCAAAACCATCCACGAGTGTTCCAGAAGAGATTTCATGCCTTGAAATAAATCTCAGCTGTAGGGACAAGACTGACCAAGTTCTCAGCACAACATGCTGGTAATTCCCGAACACTTTGGACTTTCCACAGCAACATGAGCTTTATTTTTATATTAGGGATGTGTCCAATAGCCTAATAGGCTGCATAGTGAGGCCAGTGCTAATTATTTATCAATAGAAGTTGTCTTTGGCACTCAATACTGCAGGGCACTGCCTCTGCTGATCTGCCAATATGTCTACAGGAGCACTCTATTTCTCTACAGCTCCGGGTGAAAACTCAGCACCTCGGAGATTTTTAGTGTCTTTCTCTTCCTTTCAATCTTCTGTCCCTCACATCCTCTGTGATGTGGACAGAGAAGCCCATGCAATTGTAAATAATACAAATTTTGCCTTTGTTTCGAGAGGTGTCTCATTAAAGGCCAACTCCACAACAAGACCGCTGCTGTTGCTCTGAGAATTGTCTGGGAAAATGAATTAGAAATATAAAAAAGGACAGACTGAGGGGAAAAGACACACAGAATTGGGAGAATATCAACAAAAAAATCTGCAAAAATAGCCAGAGCCCTGTTATTCAAGGAAAAGAGCATGGAAAAGGGGGGGAAAGAAAAAAAAAGGATGGAGATGCATTAAGCCACTTGGGGAAAACAAAGTATTAAGGGCTGTGTGGTGGGTGATCCCACGACACAACCTTGGCCAAAGGGCTGGAGAACAACAAGGAAGATAAGAGTGTGTCAGTGTCAGCAGTGCTGGAATTGAAAATACAGAGATCCTGGAGAGGGTCTTGTCCCCAGACTGATACCATTGGAGAGGGAGAGGAGTCTGTGTGAATGTGGGGGGGAATTGGGTCTTTTAGGTAGTGCTTATAGAAGGGTATTGGGAACTGCCGGGGTTCATTGGCATTCTGGACCTAGAGCTTGTGTTTGTCTCCTGTATTGCTAATAGTGCCCATGGTTGCACAGTTCCTCGGTGCTGGTTAATGACAGGTTGCTACTAAATCAATGAACCACTTCAATTCTGACTTAGTGTAAACTACATGAACTAAGCAGCTTTTCCCTCCATGTATGAAAGTGTTAATATTGACTGAAGTTACGACACAGTGGGTATGAGAAATTGTTTGTTCAGACTGTTCGCATGAAAAAGCATTTTTTTGTAGTTTGTTTAGAAGCAACCAACAGAAATCAAGGGCTGAGGAGCTGTCAGTCCTCTGTCCTCACTGTCAGAGCTCTTGGAGCTCTGGCTCCTCTTCCTCCTTGAGGGACAAAGCACTATCAAGTCGCCCTGAGCAATCCTTAGGCCTCCAGCAGTGCTCATTCCTGCCTGCCTGGTCATGTGGAAAAAAGGGGCAGCTACTTCTGTCAGGTTTGCTTACATGGCAAATGCTATTGAGTTTCATGATATGCATTCTAAGAAAATTAGAAAATCAGTATTACTTAAAAAACCTTCTTCCTTGTGTGTGCACATCCAGCCAGGTCTGCTCAGCACAGAAGGAATTCTGTGGTCCCATCAACTCTTCTAGAGCTGACAGAGCTGGGAGACAAAGAGCACATTGCTGTTACTCCTCTGTTTCCTGTGTCATGAACAGAATTATTCCCTCCTTCTGAACGGCAGATTTTATGTGATGTTAAGGCATCAAGTCCTGTGAAAATGAGAACACTCCTTTGTGGAGGGCTGGGGAGGCAGGAAGTGATAAACCACTTGCTAGGAAGAAGAGGCTCCTTCTCAGTTGCTTTTAGCACGTTGTGACATTGATCAGCACGCTTGGAAACCAGGTGCCCTCAACCAGTGCCAACAGCCAGCAAGAGTTATTACTTTTTTGAGTGATCTATCAAACTTTTAATCAGGAATGAAAAATGGAAAGTGTGGTGGGTTCCTCACCTTTACAAACTGGTTCTGTCTTCTGGACTGGAGCACCGTGCAGGTTCCAGTACAGAATACAGCACCAGTTTGTGGAGCCAGTTGGTCCCACCAAGAGAGGAACTGCAAGCCCCATGTTAGAATCAAAAGAAAGGCACTGGCTACCTCTTTATGTGGCCACTTGGCACAGATTATTGTCATGTTGGGTCTGCCAAAAATTGCTACCATGTTTCTGGGAGACCTCAAACCAAAGTTCTACAAGGTAGAGGAAAACATTAGCTTTTATGATCTAAAATATTTTCAATTTCAGGATGGAAAAGCAAGCCATAACAATGTGACAAGTCTCCAAGTCAACAAGAGCCTTATGACAGATTTGTCTAAGCCTTGGCCATACCCTCACAGAATCGAGTGCCTTGCAGTCAAAACTCTTTAACAGAATATTTTCTGGAATAATAAATCTTACATGAATTCAAGTTTTTTGCCACTGTGCAACACAACAGAAAATAGAAAAGATTGATGTCCTGCTCTGCAGCAGAGAGAATGCAGAGTCAGTCAACTCTGTCCTTGCTGTTCTGCCTTCCAGGTTGAAGCGCAGTTGGGTTCTTGCTTGCAGGTCTAATTTCCATCACTCAGCAACCTTCTGAGTGCTAAAGGCTGATTCCCACTCCTTGCTGGGCCTTGGGTACCCCTTTCCATTGCCCCTATGGCCTGGATGACACTTGATGGGAATATGATACCCTCTCTACTCAGAGAATCCCAGAATCATTAGGTTTGGAAATGACCTCCGGGCTTACCAAGCCCAGCCTTTGACTGAACCCCATCGTGTCAACTAAACCAGAGCACTGAGGACCATACCCAGTCATTTCTTAAACACTTCCAGGGCTGGTGACTCCACCTCTTTTGCTGCAACTTTTCCTGCTCCTGATCCAGTCATCCTACTAGACAGAACGCAACAGAAAACTAATCACGAAACAACAGCTGAATAAACAGTCCATCAAAATTTATCACTTTTTGTTACACATAAGAAAACATCATTATGTAAATAAAGCAGATTTTTTTTCCTCCTGTCGTTCCTCTCCACCTGCCCTTAAATGCACAACTCGGGGGCCAAAGCTGGAGGGAAACTCCCACAGACCAGAGAATCCCAGCTGGAACAAAGGCAGGGGAGGTTCTTTCTCAAAGGCATTTCCAGCACAAGGGATATGTAGCTCTCTGAAGAACTTCTTCTCCCAGGCAGTTGGAAATCTTAATGTAAAGGAATCTCAAAGGTTAATGATCAATTAGACCTGGGGGCAAATATTAACTAGAGGGTTTGAAGGAATTTGTCCTTTGGGGTTTTAATTTTTTGAGATGCTCCATCAAGCCAAAGCTTCAGATTTTAGCTGAAGTGAATTACTCATTCAGTGTTGCTTCTCACACGTAATTTTGTCCTTGGGGGAAAAAAGAGGTAAAGCAGCAGAAACAGATTTCCAACACTCAGAAAAAAAATTACATATATTTAAAATATCTCCCTAGGTGATGAACGTATATTTTTCCCTGCAAGAGTTTAGTAAGGATGAAAATGTAAACACCTACAGATAGTCAGGAGAGCCATGACTGGCAGTGTTATTGTTTGTATTTACCTCACGTCTGGTAGCCCAATTCCTGAATGGAAACTCCAGTGTGCTGCACACACAACTCCCCTTCATCTCCCACACAGCTTTGGTTCAATTTTTTGTACACAAAACAAAACTTGAGCCACTTCAATTTTCCAGAAAGGCCCTGCCATCCTGCAAGGAGCCTTAGACAGAGGAACAGTCTAACATCCCCCCACTGTGTGACCCCTGTGCATTTCCTGCGCTGGAAATACCTTCTTCCTGAACTTTTGGAGAAAGATCTTGGCTCTGCTGTGCTGGATGCATGGGCGAGGATGCACTGAGCTCCATCTTCCTAAGATGGCCAGAAATACTGGGATACTTAGAGAGGATGCAGCCAATGAATCACAGAACTGTAGTATTACAGAATTGGTCAGGTTGAAAAAGACCCTGGAGCTGATCGAGTCCAACCATTCCCCCAGCACTGCCAGGGCCACCACTGACCATGTCCCAAGTGCCACATCCACATGGCTTTGAAACCCCTGCAGGGATGGGAGCTCCACCTGGGCAGCCCCTTCCAGTGTCT
>JAWWMP010000005.1:26072786-26087111 GCA_035047865.1 Dendrocincla tyrannina | reverse complement strand
CCCCTCAGTCTCCTCTTCTCCATCTGGACACCCCAAGCCCCCTCAGTGTCCTCCCCCCTTCCCCTCCAGGCCCTTCCTCATCCTCACAGTTACCTTAACTCCTCAGTAAAAGAAAAATCAGGAAACTGAGTGACACAAAAAACCAAAGATTTTTTTTGTTTGAAAGGTTCACATGAAAAAAAGCCCTTTACTCCACACAGAAATCTGAGATTCATATAAATCTGAGAATTTATATAAACCCTTAGCAGAGAGGCTGAGAGAAATGAGGACCTAATAGATAACCTTTTAAATGAAAGAGAGAACCAAAGTAAAAGTTCTCACAAATGAGAAGGATAAAAGCTTTAAAAAGAACTTAAAAAGACAGAATAGCTATTTCCTCACAGCCTCTTTTATCTGTATCAGAAACAAATTGCAGCTCACATAATTTGGCTAAGAAATGTCATTATTAACTATTCCTTCTTTTTTTTTTCCTTCCATACAAGTTCCAGACTAGAAAACTGTGAAGCATCTTTGTGGCTCTCTTGTATTTGTCTACTAATGTCAGTGACTGTTTAAGTCTTCTCAGGGGAATGAAAAAAAAGGAGTATCTTATTCTTTTCCAGTGTGTCAACAAACCCACAAAACTGGTACATCTGTCCTTTTATACCCTTTTTTGTCAAAGAAAACTAATAGAGTTTAGCAGCCTGCAGAGCAAATAGAGGATATTGGACTCCAGCCTTAAAGCTGACACTTAAGCATTTCCAGGCTGAGCAGTACAGGAGGAGCAAAACATGATTTGATGTTGCTGCATTTGAATACAGTTCATGGTTAATTAGGTTACCATTCCTCTGGCAGGCCATAGTACTGCCCTGTTAGGACTATTTGTTTTACTACAGTGTGTGCAAATGATCACCTTGAGTATCTATTTCACCCTCTCCTTCAGTTCTGTTGCTCTACACAAAAGATGATATAATGATATATTTGAAAGAACAAAGAAAGCAGTAGGCTGTGGTTTTATCCAGATGCAGCATATGCTCTCTGACATACTGAGAGTAACTGGAAATGTCAGGATTTCTGAATCAATCCCAGCTTTGTCCTGGTCTCCTACAAATGCTGGATATTCCACTAGTGTTGGAAAGTGTCTTGTATAGAAATGCTTGCCGTGTTCTGTCTCTCTATAGCTCCAAAATATCAGTCTCCAGAGAGAGAAATCAATCCTGAAGGTGGCGTCTTACAGAACATTTTGTCTGACCAAACCACAGCATGTACATTCAGAGTCATGTTATTCTTGTCCCATAACCTTGCTGAGACAGTAAACCTTGAATTACAACAGCAGTGTTTTCTCATTTCTAAACACACATATTTATTTTGCACTGCCTAAAAGCTGCACTTCAATAAGTTGCTCTGTGTAGGTGTGTGACAGACCCAGGAAGGCACCTCCTCCAGCGGGACTCCTGAATCCCAAAGGAAATGTCCTTGATGCACTCGGGGAGCTCCCAAGCCTGCTTCCAGCTTGCTGGGCCACATTCCCAGCAGGGGCTGGGGTGGCTGAAATCCCCTACCAGGATCAGGGGCTGGGAGCGTGATGTTTCCTCAGGTGAAGGAAGAACCCTTCAGCAACAGGCTCCCTTTGTTTGGACGGGCTGTAGAGAAGCACCAGCCACGAGGTCTGCTGTGTTGCTTGGTCTCTGCTCCTTGCCCAGAACCCCTCAGCCTCTGCATTGCTGTTTCCCAAGGATATCTCTGGGCAATCCATCCATCTGTCTTTAACACAGAGGACAACTCTGTTCCTTCCTTGCCTGTCCCTCCTGAGCAGTTCAGAGCCCCACCAAGTCTCAGGGACAGTGACCAGACCACAATGTCCCAGGTGTGCAGTGACTTCCAGCTCACCCCTCTTGTTTCCCAGAAGCAGTTCAGAGCTTCCCTGGGTGAGCAGAGAAGACTGGGAGACCTTCCACCCTCCTGCAAACTTCTAGTAATAAATGCAAACTGCATCTGCCTGCCACCAGAAGTAAATGCTGTTACATCCAAAAAGTGACTCAAGAGCACGTCCAGCTACAGGTTAAGTTATAAATCTCTAGTTACCAGTTTTGCTGTGTGCTTGTTATTCGGCTTCCAGCATTGTCTCACGTCTGTGCTCGTGGATGAGAACAAACACTTCAGCAGCCCCTTGGCTCTTTAATCCTAATTTCTCCCTGCCTCATGATGGGCACAGTTGTCAAAGAAACCAAAGTAGTAATAATAATTTCTCAGTTGAATTCTTTCCTCTTGCTGTCCAGGTGCACCATGTTCCACACCCCAGTACACAAGCAGGAGGGACCTGCTTCACCCGTGGCAATGGCTGGGAGGTTTGGAGGGTCACAGGAGTTAATGGGACCCAAGATGAACAGGCCTGGAGGGCTCTTTGGAGTTGGTTGATGCAAAGCCCATGGAAGTTGTTATAAGGACTGCCAATAATTTTTGGCTTTTAAGGGCTGATCCAAGTCCAGTAACGATCCCATTTTCTGCATCTTGTTCGGGTAATAAATAAATAAATAAGGGAGCTTTAATCCCTTTGAAATTGTACTTAGTTTGAGTTGAACAGTCCTAGTGTTATCTGAGGTTCCATGAATGAAATGAAAATGGCATAGAAAGAGATCTGTGTCTGCAGCTGTATTTCTCTGCAAACCTTGCAGATAACAAAGAAATAATAATAATAATAAAAAAGAGTCATTATCATCTGCTACAGAGAATTCTCATATATTCTTTAGTTAAATTGCAAAAAAGTCAGAAAGAACTAAGTATTGGCAGGTCATCTGGGAGTCTAATTATTAATCTGGTCATGCTCTTGAATTACTTTCTGTTGTTGATTGGGAGGATTATGTTTTCCTTTAAAAATATAGGTCCTACAAGGATGCAAAAGCAAAAACTTCTAGATAGCTTTCATAAAGATTAAAAGTGTATTCATTTTTTTTCTATTATAACTGTGCTTTTAAACTCAGGTAAGTAAACAGAACAAGAACAGAAGCTCAGACTGTTAAATTTTCTGAATAAAATTGTTGCTCAATTGTTATTAAAATGCCACAAACCCCCCCCACTGCAAACCACGGCCACACAGAGCACCCTCTGGGGCCAGAGTGCCTCACCTCAGAGTTAGCAGTGCTGGAGAAAGTTAACCTGAGACGTGTAAGCCAGTCCAGCCCCAAAGTTTGTAGCTTCACTGAAGTCATGCCTGCAAGGAGCTAATTACACTTTCTGCTGGACCATCCCTAAACCTTTCCTGAATTTTTTATTATTAAGGAGTTGGTAGAGATTTTTTTTCCCCTCACCATCCTCTCTCTCCTCAGAAAACTGAAATATGATCCACTAATGTTTTACAGTAGGTTAATTGATGGGGTCCTAAGGGTTCAAAATTGGACATTTGTTCTCATCTTCACCCCTTCTTATCCTCTGTTTTTCATTACTTGAGAAATGAAATGCCAGAAAATGGAACTGCCCATTTAAAGCCAAGCCCACAGACTGGCAGGAGATTCCCTTTTATTTAATCCATAAATTCAAGCCCAAGTCAAAGATGGTGTTGCCATAGCCCTGGAAACACATTGTTTAATTGGCCACATTCTGTTATGGAGTAAGCCCAAGCATCTTCACTGCCTAACCCACACAATACCCAATTACCCAAACACAGCCTTTGCCAGTTGAAAGGGAAATGTTCTCTTGGCTTTCCCAGTTTGCCCAGTGCCAAACCTCACATCCTGGTGGGACGTGTTGCCAGTGAAAGCAGCACTGCTGTGTCTCCTGCTCCTGTGGGTGCTGCAGGGTGACACTGAGCATTTCCAGTGGCAGCCTTTCCAAAGCTCTGCAGCCACACAAGGTACAACCCTCCTGCTGGCTGCTGAGAGGGACTGCAGACCCTACAGCCACAGGAAGATTTCCCCAGTCCCAATGTTTATCTGGCACTGGCCTCAGCAGCTTTGGCAGGGAACCATTATTTGCTATTGATTTAGGTAGAAGCATAATTTCACCTTTAAAGTGAAGAGAAATTTGGGATGAATAGCCCATAATGGAGGGCCCTAACTTTGACCACTGAGTAGTGCAAATCTTCGGTCTCCACAGTCTGTGTCTCTCCCTCACCCTATTAGCATACATTAACATCCATTGATACCTAAAGAGATCCCACTTATTAAAAGACTGTTTTATGGTCCTATGGCGTACATTTCATTTTTGTAGCAGATGGTGGTTCTTCTTACTGATGCTGAACACATTTGTTTTCCAGTGGAAAGTGCAGTGCTATTGACATAACAACAAATTTAATATGTGAAAATAAAATCAATCCCTGCATTCGGCACAGGGATGTTAAAGTCCCAGGAGACCTGGCTTTGTCTGTCAAGGGACAACCTCAGATGCACTTTTTGTCGCAGTTTAATTGCCTAAAATATTCAATCATGGCTTTCACCTTAAAATCTCAACTTTTCTTTCCCCCACAATATCTTTGCAAAGCAAGCTGTCAGAGATCATCACACATAAACACTTTGGGAGTTCCACCTTTTCCTTCAAATCTTCCCCCCGCCCCATTAAATGGTGTATTTATTCTATAAATCTAACAAAAGATCCAACTTTTCTTCTTTCCACTTGCATGGGTAGTATTTCAAGTGGCCCTGAGGCTGCAGCTGTAAAGCTCTGCTGTGGTCTATGCCTCCATTTAGGTATTTCAAACTCACATACATGAAAAAGGTATGAATGCAAACTTCACAAAAGCCAGAAGATAACAATTCACATTCAAGATGCCAGGACGAGTCCCGGAGTACCACTTTAGCTGTACAGAGTGAAGGATCTATAGGTGACAGCTCTCCCTGGTGCCAGGGAGCAGGAGCTGTAGATGAAACAGCTCCCAACTTCAGCTGGATGGACGTGGTGGTTTTGCAGGGAGGGTTCTACCCTGGGACTCGGGACAAGCTCAAGGAGGGAGCACCCATGAGGTGAAATAAGGCCAAGTGCAGGTGCTGCACCTGGGCTGGGACAACCCCTGGGATCAATCCAGGCTGGGAAGGAGCAGATGGAGCAGCCCTGGGAGAAGCAATGTGGGGAAGCTGGTGGGGCAGAGGCTGGACATGCCCCAGCCCTGAACCTGCCATGCCCTGGGCTGGTCCCACAGCAGGACAGGGGGAATTCTGCCCCTCTGCCCCCCCAGGTGAGACCCCACCTGCAGAGCTGCTCCAGCCCTGGGGAACAGCACAGCAAGGACAGGGAGCTGCTGAAGAGGCCAGAGGAGGCACCAGCATGGGCAGAGGATGGAGCAGCTCTGCTGGGAGGGAAGGCTGGGAGAGCTGGGATTGTCCAGCTGGAGAAGGGAAGCTTTGGGGTGACCTTATTAAAGGAGACTTACAGGAAAAATGAGGACAGACTTTTTAGTAGGATCTGTTGAGATAGGGCAAGGGGTAATGGCTTTACACTAGACAAGGGTGGATTTAGACCAGATATCAGGAAGATATTTTTTACAATTATTGGTGGGCAGCCCCTGGCACAGGTTGGGCAGAGAAGCTGTGGCTGCCCCTGGATCCCTGGGAGTGTCCCAGGCCAGGTTGGACGGGGTTTGGAGCACCCTGGGACAGTGGGAGGTGTCCCTGCCCATGGTAGGGGGGGATGAGATGAGCTTTAAGATTCCTTCCAACTGTAAATATTCTGTGATTCTATGCATCAGTAGGGCAGTTCTTATGTAAAGGGAAAGTGCTGCCCTTCTGCTCCTTCCACCCTGTCCAGAGCCCTCTTTACCATCTCTGCAAAATCTGCAAGCAGCTCTGCCAAGCTGTGAACCAGCTCTGCCCAGACAAATGCTGTCAGAGGAACACAGTGCCCTACCATTGCTTTTACTCAAAGGGTTTATTATTATAAGAACAGGAAACTTTTATTCCACCTTTTCTCCTTAACCCCTGTTCTGCTAGGTGCTGATCTTGGATCAGAAATTGGAAGATCTGAGAAGAAAACTGAGAAAGTACTTCATTTGGGAATGAATTTTCCTTAAAAGGGAGGGCTGATCTCTGCCTGTTTCCCTCTCAAAATCTCTAATGCCTCTGAGCCCTCCTTAAAAACCAAACAAGCAAGCAAACAACAATTGAAACCCCCTAAACAAACAAACAGACAAACAAACCTCCCCTTTTTTATTTTTTTTTTCATCAAGGTAGTCTGGCTACCTGCAGCAGCAGCATCTAGATAAAAGCAGTCTGTATAATTAAGATGCTCTGCTTTGGGACTATCTCTGTGCCATAAATCTTTGCATGGAGGTTTCAGGAGAAGATTCCTTTTGTATCCCATCTTATAAAGCCCAACCAATCTTCCCCATCACCACCATCTGCTCCAATAAATTTGACTGCAAATTATCTTTTAAAGCAGGTCCTCAGATTTTTGTCAGGGATGGGGTTTGCTGTTGAGCTGCAGATTATATCATGTGTGTGTTCTGCATCCCCAAATCTGAATCAAACCCATTCCAGAGAAGACTTTTTGATCCTGTTAACATGGATAGGTTATCTGCAAGGTGGGAAGATAAATTTATTTACTTTCCTAAAGTTCTTACCTGGCTCAGCCTGGCTATGAGCAGTAGCTCGGTGCTCCTTTGATTGATGGACAACCTTTTTTACTCTCCAGCATGAAACACCTATTCATCCATGTCCTAATTCCATCCAAATTACTTCAGGCTACTAATCTTTACCATCATCTAACCTCATCTATCTTTGTTTTTCAATTAGCTGTTATTGTATTTAAATGCTCTGCACTGGCTTCTGTCTTTGCCTTTTAGGGTATTTGAGATACCAGATTTTTCTCCAAGCTCTCAGTTTCCTTTGTGCATACTGACAGTCGGGTTTCTCCTTCCTTTGAGGCATTGCCTTTGTTTCCAGTGTTAGTTTAAATACCTTTTTTTTGGATCTTTTTCAGCTTCATATAGTCTTTATATAATATCCTTAAAAAAAAAAGCTCAGGGTGTTGCAAATGAGGCTTTGCTCTTGCTCTATATGTGAGTATTTAACTTTTGATTTATGTATCTCACTTCTAGAGACATAATATATGCCAAGACGTTGTTTCCCTTCTTGCTCCTACCAGACATTGTGCAGATGGCTAATGCATTATCCTTAATCACCCTCAGGTCTTCTTAACCCTCGGTTTGTAGATTACTATTTTTATTTGTGCTGTCAAATTTGCATCGTGTGGTTCTGGTCTCCATCTCCCCTTGTCCTTACAGGAGGGACAATCACATCCTCTTGAATCAGACCAGGATTTGGGACCGTGGCAGGGGATGTTTAGCAGGACAGTTGTTTCCTTTGGACTGCAAGAGAAAATTGCCAATGCTGTTTCTGCACTTGATACTCCCTGTCCCTGCCCTCCCCTCTGTGTTTCATTCCAGGGGATACAGCAAGTCACTCCAGGTGATGCCCTGGAGATCCAGTGGCTGGAGATGTTTGGGAACGTATTCCATATCCAGGAATGTAAAATATTGATATTTTATAGCTAACAAAAGGCCTCATTAGACCAAGTGGTGCTGGAGGCCAGGAGTCCGTGGTATATTTACAAGCCCCAAACCCAGCTGAGAGGATTTGCTGGGTACAGCAGCTCTGCTGGAGAGTCTGTGCTTGTGCCCAGGAGAGCCCTGGGTGTTCCATTTCTGCCCACGGGAGCTGTCACAACATCCTTGTTCCCCTCCTCCCAACACGCTTCCTTCCCTACAAGGCTGTCAACCCTGCATTTAAACAACACGGTACCAGCTGAACTCTGAACCTAAGCTCCCTGAATCCTCTGTATCAGAGCCCTGGGAGCAGCCATGGCAGAATTGAGTGCTTGTTATTTGTGTGCCTGGAACAACTGCAGTTCCCAAAGCCATCTGCTTGTCCATGTGGTTTCTGTCCCTCTGGCTGGGGGGATAGTCAGGAAGCAAAACCAGCTCAAGCACAAAAAATAAAAGGAAAATAAGTGAATCTTCCTGTTTAAGTGGCAGTTTGCTAATTTGCACCTCCCTTTCCAAGGCACCACCATCACCAGAAGAAATCTTCATTTCCACTCAAACAGAGCCCTTTAGGAACAGGATGTGAGTTAGTTGAGCTCAACTTTTGGGGAGGGTCCCAAAAGGTGGTGGGTTTGCAAACCATCCGCTCAGACCCTCCTTACTCCAAAGGAGCTCCACCCGCACTTCATTACCACAGCTTTTTAAGGGGAGCCAAATTTCACCTTCTCTAGAATCAGGTCCGGGAAGCTGCGGGCAGCTGTGTCAGATAGGCAGGTTTAAATTCAGGTGTAGCTTGGGGGATGCAACCTGTAATGGAGGGTAAAAGAGCTGTACATGAAATACCCCATCATGATAAGGAATGAGTGATAGGGTCAGAGCCACCTTTGCTGGGCAGTGTGTCCTGACCCTGCTCAGCTCTCAGGCTGCAGAGACTTTTATAAGCACAGTGTATTATTCAAGGCTTTGCCAGGAAACAAAAATACTTTGACTCTTCTGCTTCTGATTAATTTCCTTTGATTCCTTAAATAAAACAAAGGCTGGTGAGTGGGGACACTGAGGATAAAGGCAGGAACCCCAAGGGGTGAGGATGACTCCTTCTTTGAGCAAGGCATTGTCATCCTGGAAACTCGGAAACAGACAAAGTTGATACTTTGAGTTTCAACAAACAGTTCATTGAGAAGGACCATCAGCTTCCCTCTCATCCCACCTCATTTTCCAAGCACTTGTAGAGGTGGTGAGGTGCTGAAAGCATCTTCGTGTGTGCCCTGCCCTCCCAATATGTGTTTTCCAACCAGCTTGTCTTCCAACCAGCTACCCAAACCCAAAGCACTGTTTTAGTGGAGAATACTCGTTTTTCAATTTTCCACTTGTTCCCTCCCCTTGGGCTGTTTGTCCCTTCACCAGGCCTTGCCTATTGCAGTGTTGTGGCCCTAAAACACGACTGTGTCTAAGGTTCAGAGCAGCACCTGCCCACTGCAAGACTGAAACGCTGGTACTTCAGGAGAGTTTCTCAGTGCATTATCACGTTTTCCTTCGAATTTTCTAGAAAAGCCCTGTGATATTTCTGCTGTCATTTCATCCAGCCCCGGTGACTCTCGGGCTACCAAACTATTATTTATTCTCTGACCATGAAGTGACTCAGGATCCCCCTCCGAGATCTTTCACTGGGGAAGTTCAGTCAGAGCCAGAGCATTCCCACCAAGAGCCTTTAGTCTTGGGTAAAAAAGCATTTCATAGGAGCCACCATCCCCACACTGCCCCAGGATTCCTGTGCAGCTCAGTTTGAAGGGAATCACACCCAGAGGGCTGTGAAGGTAAGGAGAGAGCCTGCTCTCACAGCTTTAATAACTGCTTTGGATTATTAGCAAGACTATTTGAATTGTTTTCCTTTAACCTGCAGTCATACCCAATTTTTAGAATCTTTCAGTGCAGAAAATGAAATGAAATTTTTGTTCATCCAAACGCAGCTTGCCCTATACTTTACTAATAAGATTTTTCCCCAGCCTGTCTGAATCACTCATGTTATATGTGTAAAAAATCATTAATACAGGTCAGATTTCAACCTGCCAATCAATGCAAATTATATCAAATAATATATGGTGGTTTATATATTTGGATTTTTGCCACCACCAAATGAAAAAATATTCTCCTTCAAAGCAGAGAGGACCCATGGCATAGAATAATGGAAAAAGAGCCAAAGGGTTTATTAAATTTGACACCTAATCTTTCCATCAAGCTTATAAAAATGAGACTGTTGTGCAGCAGTGACCTGGAGCCCTGCAGAAGCACTGCTGCAAGATGGAGTGTCCTCAGCCACCGCTGCAAAAATGCTATTTTAATGGAGATGGTGAGCTGGGAGCTCTTCTTTATTTTGCCATACAAGCACGGAGCAGCACAGCCCAGGCTGAAAGGCTCTTGCACTGTGCGTGTGAAGCATTGTCATAACCCTGGGAAAGATGGCTAAAATTATAATTAGAGGGCACTTCTCCTAAAGCAGGAGGCCAGTCCTGTGGTGCTGAGCTTTGTGTTGCTGATCCAGCAGCCTCACAATGAAGGTGCCACCCTCCAACAGGCCAAGCTCAGTGGCCCCCAGCAGGGGCTCAGGGGTTCAATGGCTCTTGATGCCTTCAATGCACATTAGATAGATTTTATATAAAGCTTTTTTAACATTTTGGGTATAGCTTGCTAATGCCTTTGGCCTGTTAGTACCTCTGTACAAGACTCCTGAAATGCTGGTTAATGTTTCTTGTCGAGGATTTCTAGAGATATTTTTTTGTCTGTAGAAAATGTGCCTCGAAGAACACAACGGGCACATTCTTTGATGCACCCCAGCCAAAACTCCCCAGAGAAGACCCCGAAACCCTGAAATTGTTCCAAGCAGAACAGAGGACCATGACGAAGGTGAAGGTGGAGAGGAGACCCAAATTTGGGAGGTCTGAGGGAACACACAATTTTTGGGCTGGGTGTAACCATGATGTAATGGTTAGATACTTGCAGCAGAAAAACCTCTTTAACAATACAATAACCATTATCATATGTAAAAGAGACATGGCTAGCAGCTCCAGGTCTCTTTGGCTCCAGGCCCAGACTCCCAATGCTCCTCTGTATCCCAGGGCTGGCAGCTCTGGGCTTCTTCAAGGTTTTGGGACTGGGAGATTAACCATGACCAGTTACCACCCTGAGGCATTTTCTGGGAAGGTTGTGATGCTGATGGGGAAGGTTTTGCCCCCCTCAGTCTTGGGGTCTGCCCAAGGCTGTTACTAATAATAGGCTTTTATTTTTTTTTTACTAATAATTGCAAAAATCACAGATATTGGGTTACAGGCTGGTTAAAAAGTTTGTCTAGTTGCATTTTTACACAAAGCTGATTTTTCACCGTCCTGTTCAGCCCAGTGATCATGTGCTACTTTAAATGTTTTAGTGAATTTAGATTAGTGTGCTTTTCAAGACTTTAATTTCAGGACCTAAAGTGGGCCAGGTGCTTAGTTGGTTTAATCCATCTACTTCTGTCAAAAGCAATTATTCTGATACCATACCAATGCAGGATTGTACCCACTACACTTTTATCAACCTGTGATCAGCAAAAACCCCCTCAACTATTTTTGCTGAGGCTGGAGATAAGACCTTCCTTTCAAAGGCTTTCTATTTTTAACTGTGGCTCTGGTGTTTTCTTCCCTCTTCATGGCTGAATTTCAGGTGCTGCTGCATCTGGCACCTGAAACGACAAATCTCTAACACAATCTCGGTTAATTTTTGGGATAGCTGCATCTATAAAATAATGCCTGTAAAGTACAAAGATTACAGATTTAGTGAGTTTGATTGCTATGCTTTTCCCAGTGTAATTTCTTTTTCTACCATTCCTGTAGCACGTGTGTTCCAGTTATTAATTGTCATACCCCTTACCAATTCCTGCATGACCTTAAAGTTAACATCTAATAGAGAATCTATTCACCAAGGTTCTTACAAAACTATTCATTTGAACTGACAATTTGGACCCTTTATCAGTTTGTAAATAAATTGGGGCTTTAAGATAAATAAACAGCTGGGTTTTCTGTGGAGCTGTTAATGGCAGAGATAAGAGCTTAGGTGACTTTGTGCATTGTACTGGGTGAAAATGCCTCCCTGGTAGTAGCTCTGTTCTTTTTCTCCACTTTGAGGCTGCAACACAAACATGTTTTAGCCTTGATACCATGAGGAGACCACATCAATCTGAAGCAACTGCCATGAAGGGAAAGTCAATATCCAGTTGTGTGAGGCAAAGATATACTTGTGGTTCGAGGCAGAACTCGTCTGTCTTATGATTCTAATTCTTCATCTGAGAAATGGCAAGACAAATTAATATATTGCTTTCTTATTCTTTTAAAATGGATATTAACCTGAGTTGGAAAAACAGCACCAATATTCCAGATCAGATGGGAAATCTGAGCCGTTGCACCTTTGCTGAAGGTGAGACCAGACACCCACTGCAATGAAACTGTTCTTGTTTGTGGCACATTTACTTCTCTTATTTTATATTAAGTATTTCCTCAGCAGCTGGTTCCCCACAACAAGCCCCAGCTTCTCCCTGCTGTCCCATTTCCTCCCAAGGCATCTAATCCTGATGGATAACCTGCTCACGGCAGGAATGCTTGGACAAGAAACATGGGGACAATTATCCTAAGTTTATTCAAGATGGACAGATGGTTCTTACAGGGTAACACAGGGAGTACTACACGGTTACTGCAGGGGATTATTTGTCAAGTATACCAATAAAGAGGAGAGAAAAAATAACTTTAAGGTTGATCCAACCCACCAGTTTGAAAAATATAGTGTAATGTAGTGTACAGGCTCCATCAGGAGTTCTGAGCCCTGGGCTAGGACAGTGCCCACAATAAACCCAGGAGACCGAAGGAAGTGGGGACAGAAGGGACCTGTATGCTTTTACCTAAAGATAAAACCCTTTCTGGGTGGAGGTGAGAAGGGAAGGGCTTAAAATGTTTCCATAACTTCCAGAAAACATCTCTGGGACTGGAAGGATGGCATTGCTGTTTAAAGAGAAGAAAAAGGATTTGGAAAACACATTTATTTTTTTTAAAAAATACAGACAGTGAGATTAAAATGGTGAGAGTCACGGTAACTCATGTCACTTCAGCTTATTCCTTCCTTGTTTCCCAAGTCCCAGCCTCCTGCCTGCCTCTCCCTGCCTGCTGCTCCCTGCAGCAAACTGGAACTCTTCCTTCTGGAAGTGGGGTTGCAAATGATGTTATGGTTCCAGCAACAAAGACAATTTGAAAACTGCTGTCCTAACCATCCTGTTTATGTGAAATGGGAAAAATGTGGATTAATATAAAGACAGTTCTAAGTCCCTCAAGGACAGACTTCTTGCTGCAGAGGAAATGTGCTGAAGTAAAGGCACAGCTTTCCACTTTGTGTGGCTGGTGAGCACAAAAGCAGACAGTTCATGGCATGGGTACAAGGCCCTCTGTCTTTCTCCTCTCCTTTGAAGCCTTTATTTGTTGGTAGTAGTTGGGTTTTTTCAGGTAGTGAGTGGAGGTTGCTCTCCAGCCTCAAATTAAACAATATAACAATTGCTTTATCTGCTTTAACTAGCATATAAAATAAACCTCATTTCAACCTGGTCCTTCTTCCTTCTAGCAATTGTCTTGTTATTTCCTTGTAGTTCCACTGTACTTTGGCACTGGACAAAACTTACCTTGTACTCTTCTGCTGATCCTTCCTAAGGATTTCAGAATGGAGGCAAATGATCAGAGCTGATAAATTCTTAGGGAATACTCTGTGGTGGCTCCCAGAGGAGAGCTGAAGGGGCTGGCACACAAACCAGAGGACCTCCCCCCTCTAGACTTTGTATTTAGTTCATTGTCTGCATTGACAACTTATGGAATGCACTTGGCAGGTTTTTCCTCCCAATAATATCTGTAAAATAAACTAGAACAGGCTCTCGTTTACATACTGATTTTGCCCATGGCTCAGGAAGGCACTCAGGCATAGTTTTGGGTCCATTTCTCTTCAAGACAGGGTTTAAGCACCTGAGCAAAGGCAAAAACCCAGGTAAGTCTTACAAGAAGGATTAGACAAACTCAAAATCTGGACTGAACAGAGGTGTCACTTCATCTAGTGATAAGTTCATCTGGAAAGACAATTCCCCTTCTGTTTTACTCTTCCCTCTTCCTTCAAAGAAAAGGTGCAGACAGAGCTGCCTGTCAGCAAAGTTGGTGGTGCCTCTGTGAAAATCTATTTAAGAAAAGGAAAACATTCTGGGGAGGCAGAGCAGTGAGAGGGAAAAATAGGAGAGACAGCCCAACAGACAGTGAGGTCAGTGGAAAAGGAGGGGAGGGAGGTGTTCCAGGAGGCTGAGATGAGAGTCCCTGTGGAAAAGACCACAATGGAGCAGGGGAAAAGTGTGAGGAGGAAGGAGCAGTGTAGAGGAGCTGCTGTGGACTGAGCACAACCCCACTGCAATCCCCTGTGCTGCCCAGGAGTGAAGGGGGTGTAGGTGGAGGGGCTGGGAAGGAAGGAGTGAAGCTCAGCGTGGCAAAAAGCAGGAGAAGGTGCTGCTTTAATTTTCTGTCTTTGTTGCTGATTTGCCAACTCTATTTTAACTGGCAATGAATTATATTAATTTTCCCCAAGCTCAGTGTGCTTGGCCCATGACAGTAACTCACAAATGGTCTCCCTGTCCTTGTCTAAATCCATGAGCTCTTTCATCTTACTTTATCTGCCTGTCCTGTTGAGAGGACACCCCACTGGGGTTGAGAGAACATCTCACTGGGGTCTGCAGGTTCCTCGGGAGGGACAGGCACAGATCTCTGCTCTGTGGGGACAGGGACAGCACCCAGGGAAGGGCTGGAGCTGTGTCAGGGCAGGGTCAGGGGGGATCT
>JAWWMP010000005.1:26049565-26072758 GCA_035047865.1 Dendrocincla tyrannina | reverse complement strand
TGAGGGTGGGACTGGATGGTCCCTGTGATCCCTCCCAGCCTGGGATGTTCTGTGATTCTGTGCTTCCCAGAGTGAGAGGGGCTGGGTGGACACCTGGCACTTGGGCCCAGAGAACACACCACGAGTATAAATTATTTCTGTGACGGGAGGAGCGTGGAGCACTTTCTGTGTGGTTCATGTATAATTTCTGCTGCTTCCAGGAAAAGGTTTTGGTGACCAAATAACTCTGTGTTTAATACTGGCCAGAGCCATCGGTCATTGCAGTGATGTGTTTTGGGAGAGACTCTTTAAATAATACTGGAGAGGGTCTGAGGAGGAAGAGAAGACTTTTGAGTGTAGAAGTAGATTTTCCTGAAGCCAGCAGGATCACTCTGCATGTGCTTCAGCTAACTTGAATGAAATATCTGTAGAAAACTTGTTAGGATAATGGTTCTCATTTTCGAGCACTGCAAGATGTTGCAGGTGATGATGCAGTAATTACTGTGCAACAAGCCCATTTAGAAACAGCATAACTTCAAATTACTTCATTGTTCCAACTGCTGATTTGCAAATGGAAAATACTCCCAGTACTCCACTACTATAAACAGGAGCTGCGTTGGCAGACCTTGCAGAAGAGTTCTTCTTTGCTGCTTGCCAACTTTGCAGCCCTACAGGAAGAGAAATTGTTTAACTAATCCACTGTAAAGTGCACCACAATTACCTGTGACAAGTGTAAAATATTACTTTATTTATTGGTGGTGTGGTTTAACCCCAGCCAGGCAGCTGCTGCCTCACCCCCCACCCCCTGGCCCCAGTGGGATGGGGAGAACTGGGGAAAGGCAAAACCCATGGGTTGACATAAAAACATTCCAGGAATTGAAACAAATTAAATAATGATATAGGAGAAGAGAGAGAGGAATAAACCAAGTGATGCCCCAGACAATTGCTCGCTGTCCAGCCTGTCCCCCAGCAGTGATTGGCCTCTCCCAGCCGACTCCTCCCAGTCTCTTTACTGGGCACGATGTTCCATGGGCTGGCACATCCCCCTGGCCAGTTGGGGTCAGCTGTCCTGGCCATGCTCCCTCCCAGTTGCTGGTGCAGCTCCTCCCTGCCAGAGTGGGGGACACTGAGAAGCCCCTGGTTCGGGGTAAGGGCTGCTGAGCAGGAGCCAAAGCATGGGTGTGTTATCAGCATCATCCTCGTGCCAGGGCCAAAACACAGACAGCACTGTGCCAGCTGCTGAGAGGAACTGACTGTACCCCGCTGAAATCAGGGCAGTGGAACACCTTTGTGTCAACTGCTCTGTGTGACCATCTACAAGGAGATCTCTTGCAGAACGAGTCCGTCTACAAGGAAACTTAAGATGAATAAAATGCAGTGCTAAAAGGATGGGATGTTCAAAAAATGGTGGAAAGACGTTTATCTTGTATTTCTATAGAAACATTTAACAACTAAAAAGGCCCTGAGATCTGGTGGCCATCAGTCCACATTGCTAAGTTCATTTCTTCCCAAGCTTCTAAAAACAAAAGGGATTTGTTGTTTTAAGGATGTTGCAGTTTGGAAGAACTGGAAGATTCGAGTCTTTGTTGTGGTTTTTTGTTTGGTGGCTGTTGCTCTTGTATTTTGTTTAATTTTGGTTTACAGGTTTGTTTGGTTTCTTTTTTCAGTTTAATGGCAGGTTTATGTTCCATGCAGTGAAAATGCAGTCCTTGAAAGTACAAACAATTGAAGCTGATTGCAAGTTGTCAGTGAAATGCCTGGTAACATCTCTCAGAAAGTGACCTATAGAACATGAAAAGAAGGATTTTTTCTCAGATCTTGAGTAAAATTTTTGGTTCTCAGGCTTACTTCATGCAGCCAGCAATCTGCAAGGCAGGGTTCCGAGGATCTGATCCAGAAACAAGTGTCTGTCTGCTCCATGTGATTCTGGAAGAGAAATATCCAGAAACTCAAATATTCATTGGCAACCGAAATGATCTGGTGCCTATCTAGCTACTGTTCTGATCAAAAACTTGTATGTTTTGGGTTTCTTCTAATTTCCAAACAAATCAAGAACAATTTTACAGTCTTATTTTACTGACATTATGAAACATACGGATTTCCACATAAATTTGGATTTTCACAGGTTTTAATCATTCTTTTAATAGAAAACACATAAAATAATGTCTTAGTTACCAAGAGTTGACTGTGCAGGTGTAATGCACCTCTCTGTGATGGTATTGCATGGATAAGCAGCATCTCCTCTCCTGCTATGCTGTCGGGACCCTACAGGGCACTATTGGAGCCCTGAAGGGGCCATGTGGGCAAACTTACAATCAGCCAGAATCCTTTAACCAGAAAAGCTCAGCCTCAGCAGGACCAGAGCATACCAGGCAAGCCTCAGATTCAGCAGCAGGCAGCGTGGCAGGGGCATTGAGGCACTGGGGAGATCCTCCAGGAACACTGGTCAGGCGTGTGCCCAAGAGGGCGATGAACCCGCAGTGAGCCAGAGCCAGCTGGGTGCTGCACAGCCACACAGCACCTGCCTGGGCTCCCTCAGGCTCCTACTAAAAGGTTCCAAAGCCTTTTAGCTTCCCAGATAAATCTCCACCTGCATAGCGTGAGACTTCAGCCTCACTTCAAATGGCAGCCCACAAACAGAGTGAGCCACCAGCAGCAGCTCAGCCCAGCCCTCCCGAGCTCACCCATCCCACACTTGGCTGGCAGGGAAACCACAGAGCTGTTTCTGTGGACAGCTTATTCCTGTGGCTGTTCAGCCACGGGTGGAGGAGCAGGAGATGCACAAACTGTGCTCAGTTCTCAGTGAAATGAATGACCAAGGGAAAGGACAAACACAAACCAACAGGACTTGCCTCGTGAGAAACATGGTGGTGATCAACAAGTCAGGGAATGAAACCCTGCAGCAACACCCGGCGGAGGAACATTGGTACTGTGGCTGTGAGAATGCACTCCCACCTTCTCGAGGGTTTGTTCTCATTTTCTGTGCCTTCCTACATTTATTGGGATCACAGAGAAGCATTTATTTAACAGATTTTGAGATTATTGGCACAGGAAAGCTGCACGGGGTGGGGGCTGTGCAGGGGGAACTGGCTGGGCAGGCAGCTCAGCCCCCACCCAGCTGCTTTCCGTGGCTTCCTTCCCTCCCTCCCCACTCCAGAGCCCCACGGGAGAAGAGAATAAATGAGGCAAAAGTGAGGAAAAACTCCTGGATTGAGACAAAAAAACTCCTGGATTGAGACAAAGCCAGTTTACTGAGTGCAAAAATACCCACCTCAAAACAAGCCCAGTAAGATCCAAATGATGTCAAGGCAGCCCCTGAGCTTACATGGAAATAAAGTGGTTTACTCATTTGGAAATCAGAGAAGCTGTAAACGTTTTCTTCATTTACTTGTGACTGTGGTTTTTTTTATTCTGTTTATGCAGTTCTTTGCATTAACAACACAACAGTGCTGACAACTGAATTTGGAAAGAGAAACCCCGTGCTACTGTTATTTCTGAAGAGCAGGAAATGGTTGGTTGGAGCACTGACTACAGGGTACAGGTATTTTATTTTGGTTAACTCCATACCAGCCACATTTGGATTAATACACAGAGCAGCTTCGAGCTACAAAATTTATTCAGATTCTAATAGTGCTCAATTGTCTAAAAGAAGCAATGGCCAATGGGTATACTCCAAATACAAGATACATAAGATGCCAATTATATAGTGACAATTAATTGTCCAGTAACTTCCAGCACGTGTTGAGATGATGCTCTAGGCAGTCCAGACAGTGCTCAGTGAGAATGTTACCTCGGGCTGGGTTGCTGTTGTGCTGTAAGGGGTTTTTAACCCAGCCATTTAGCCAGTGAATGGGAACACTGAGATTATCCCATGTTAATACGTTGTGTCAGTGTAGCTTTTCATCTCTTTGTCTGAAACAAAACCAACCAAACAAGGAAACAGATGTCTGGCCTCCTAATGTTCCAAATAGGAACACGGCTTAGTGTTCTGCTGTGTCTGAGAGTTCTGTCAAAAAGTGAATGTTATTTCTGGCAAACCCAAGACAGCTAACTCAAAAGGGAATGCATGTCCTTTCTTTGAGGTTTTGAGGGTTTATTTGCTTTCTCTCCAGTGTCATTTAAGGAAAGGCAATGGAAAATTTGGCTTTCTGGTGAAGGCATTCGCACCACCTTCAATGTATAAATTCCTTGCTGCCGTGTGACTCAGCATAACACATGCTAAAGACATGGACCCATCCTTGTTTGCTGAGGTTTTAAAAGTGTTCTCACAACCCAGCAGATTCCAGAGGGCTTCACAAAATCCATGTGGGCTTTGTGCTCCGCTGCTCTGACAAATGGAGAACGTAATCAAAGAAATGATGGAAGGCACATCTTTTTTACTGCCTCCTTTCCTCTGTGACTGGGAAGGGAAGCTGACATCTTCCTGCTGTCCCCTCAGCAGCTGAGGAGCAGGAGAAATGGCACAAGGGCGATGGCTGATGCTGACAGGAGCACATACCTGTTGTGTGCCATAATGACTCAACCCAGCCTGCTGCAAGACGAGAACTGCAAAAAGCAAAAGCCCAATACATTGCTTTATATATGTATATATTGCTTATTTTTTGTATCATTATGTTTGAGTTGGAAATTGGGTGAATGGAGTTCATCCATATAAATTCCTCATGCTTTTTCTATCTCATTAGCTCCATAGCCCAGGCAAATGATAAATGCTTGGAAAATTGCTGTTTTTAAGTGCATGTTAGAGACTGGGAATGCATGGAACAGACTGTTCAAGAAGCTATTGTTCCTTTTCATTGTCATTAGTGGCCATGTATTTTGATTCTTAGGAGTTAATGACATATAATAACAAAGGTTATTTTCAAATCTCACTACAGATCTTTTGCTTGGCTCATTTCTATGGGAGATAACCAGATCTATTGAGATAATGCACCAGATGTTATTCAGGGAATGACTATCAACTTGAACCAATATCTGTAAAATAATCTATTTTCCTAATGCAAATTGCTTTCTCTACAAGCTTTTTCCTTCACAGCAGAGCCACCCTGTAAAACTCTGCCTTTCCAGTGTGCAGTTCCTTGATCCTGTAAAGCATCACCTGAGACTTTCCCTTTTTGGTCCATGTCTTTTATACATTCTGGCAAATATATATTTTACATCTGCAAACATTCATACAGGGCAGGTGCAAGACTCTAATCAGGATCTCTTGCATCTTGAATTGCTTTTCCTATAAGATAAAATAAGTCTGTGTTTTGTACCAGGGTCAGCTATAACGAAACTTCATTTGATTCCAGTACCCTTCCAAAAACTCCTTTTGTCTGAATGTGGGTCTTGTGTTTTTTGTTTTTATTTTTTAGCATGCACCACAGAAAATGCATTGAGGGTTTTTCTCTTCATTTCTTCTGTCCACCATCATTAATTCAAATGCCTTTCAAGCTCCCTCTGGGAGAGACCTCTGGTGTCAATAACTTGCCTACTCTGGAAGGGGCTGATTCCTGACCACACAAAAAGAACACAGCCCCAACAGGTAGGGTTTATTTGAGTCTGTGTGACAACACTGAGCTCAGCTGGGGCTAAAAGTCAAGTGAAGCTGCATGGCTCCTGTACTGAAACACAAGCACACTCGAATCACCCCTCAGCTCCTCTCCAAATCTGCTGAGGTGTCAGGCCAGTGCCTCTCACGCTGCTTGTGGGAGAGAGGCCTCTCTTCTATGTCCATCATATCAGCTACTGCAGGGCATATTACACCACTTCCACAGCACATTCTTTATGGTGCTGGGGCACTACAGCCACTGGATAATTTTCTCCTAAGAAAAAGAGGCATTTGATGCATAGGACTCTGCACCACCACACTTCAACATGATTTAAAATGCATCTTCTGGGTTGCTTTTATCTCTACAAATATCTTTTCGTTTTCTTGAAAGTAACAGAGACTTTGGTGATTTTCTAAAGTCTGACTAGCAAGAAAAAGTGAATACCTGAACGCATCACGGGTTATTTTCAAAAAGCCAGGCCCGTATTTTTGCCTGCATGGCCACAGATCATGGAAATGTGACCAAGACCTGTCTCGACTTAAAAAAATAGAAACCAAGTCAATAAGAGTATTGTAGCACCTTACAGTTGTCATTGTCCCATGGATTTGAAGACAATTACTTCATTTTCTGTTGACCTTTTCAGTTTTAATGTCAAGACTGGGAACACTTGCAGGAGTCACCTGATTTTGCCTCCCAAGCTGTGTGACAGCAGCCTTCATTTGCCTCATGTGCTAAGAGTAATTTAGAGCTGTAAACAAAGCCTAGCCCAGCCCAGCCCCGAAATCCCTCTGTTCACCCTTGGGC
The DNA here is from genome assembly GCA_035047865.1 of Dendrocincla tyrannina. NCBI lineage: Eukaryota > Metazoa > Chordata > Aves > Passeriformes > Dendrocolaptidae > Dendrocincla > Dendrocincla tyrannina. Next base: position 26,066,444 of record JAWWMP010000005.1, on the reverse strand, counting down.
ACCGTCAGTGGTTCAGCTGCTGTGGGTGTCTGCAGTGCGAGGACACCACTCACAGCACCCACCTGGCACAGGTAACCCCAGCTGGGAAGGTTCTGCAGAACAGACTCAAACCTTCCAAGAACAGGGGGCAGTGGGTTGGCAGCCCCTGGAGAAGTTCATGCCTCCAGTCTCAGGTGCTGTTGTGTCTCTCCTGCAAGTGGGGGTCTGGCTACGTCTGGTAAGCTCACATGAGCTGGCAGGTCCTGCAATTAATACCATCAGAAGGCAGTGGAGCAATACCATTATCTTCAAAGAGGCTGTTCTGTCTCAGAAAGCTGGTGCTTTCATGATAGCAAAAGCCTGAAAAAAACCTCCTAGCCTCTCAGTTTGTCCCCTGCTGCCAAAGGATAGGGTGAGCAAATATGCAAACATGCCATGTTTCTTTGACTTTGGGGGAGTAAACAAAGAAATTCTAGTTACTTTCTGTAAGTGAAATGTGGGGAGATCCTAAAAATAATCTCCTCTGCTAGTAAGGAAAAACTCAGTGGGTAGAATTTTATTCAAGTGATTCTTCTCTCTGTTAAAGCAAAAATGTCTAGGATGAAACATGTTGGTGGCCAACAAGCTGCTCATGAGGCAGCAGGGCACTGCTGTGGCAAAAGGACAGGTCAGGTCCTGGGCTGCATTTGTGGGGACACAGGTGTGACCACCCCAGTCTGCTCACCACCTCAGTTTATGGAATGGTGTGGGCTGGAAGGGACCTTGAAGACCTTCTAGTTCCAACCCCCCTGCCATGGGCAGGGACACCTCCCACCAGAGCCTGTGGAAGGAACCTGGAGCCCACAACTCAACTGAAGCAGAAAGACAGGACAGTGTCCAAAGGAAGGCCTTGAAGATGATCAAAGGGCTGGAGAACCTGCCCTGTGAGGAAGAACTGAAGGAGCTGGGTATTCTCTCTTGGGAGAACAGAAGGCTTGGGGGGACGTCATCATGGTCACTGAAGGGAGCAGATCCAGTGCCACCAGGACCCACAGAGCCAAGTGCTCTAGTGCAGTGCATGGCATGGGGAGTGTCCTCAGGTGGGGGGATCTGGGAGCTCTGGGAGCAGAGGAGCAGGCTGAGGACTGTCAGGCAGTGTGAGGAGAGAGCAGTTACTGGAATCACACCCTGCCTTCCCTGGGGCCCCACATACAGACAGGACACCTGATTTGGGGGGTCCCCTGCCCTCCTTCTACCTGGCTGAGTACAGTGACTGAAGGGGTTGGGGGCAGTAGTGACAGTTCCTGCCCAGCTGTGACCATCTGACCTCGGCTGGACACCAGGTGCCACCAAGGCACTCTATCACTCCCCCTTCTCAGCTTCTGTTCCCTTCCCAGCTGGGCAGGGAGAGAGAAAAGGATGGAAAACAACTCATAAAAGTGAAGGTTTGTGTACAGAAAGCAAAGAAAAAAAACCCCAAATGGTATTCTCTACTTCCCACCAGCAGTGGTGTCTGGCCAGTTCCTGGGAAGGGCTTCAGCACATGGGGCAGCTGTTCTGGAAGGTAAATGTTGTAAATAAAAACCACCTTCCCTTCTTCCTTCTTCCCTTGGATTTTATATCTGAGCTGACAACACATGCTCTGAACATCCTTTTGGTGAGTTTGGGGCAGCTGGGCTGGCTGTGTCCCCTCTCCCAGGGCTCTGCCCACCCTCAGCCTCCCAAGGAGAGGAATGCAGGGAGACAGCCTGATGCTGTGCCAGCCCTGCCCAGCAGCAGCCAAAACGCCGGTGTGTTACCAACACCTTTGCAGCTCCCACTGCAGAGCACAGCCCTGGCAGGGCTGCCAGGGGCAGTGAACTCCAGCTCAGCCAGAGCCCACACAGCAGTGCAGCAGAAGCCTCTCCTCTGTGGCTGCTCCAGGTGCCCACGGACAGCAGGCACGGGGATGGGAACAGTGACGAGGGCAAGGAAGGTTGGAGGCATCACCAAGGTTAAGGTGGTCCATGCCCTGAGCCCAAACTGCTCTCACAGAGAGAAAAGAAGTTGGGTTGTTGTCACAGGAGGCTCCTTCTGCAGGGAACAGACACACTGACCTGCTGACCTGCCCCACTGCTTGGGGCAGTCTGCTGCCCCCGTCACTGGAGCTTTTCAGTATGGGATTGAACAGGGTGTGAGATAATCTCATCTAGGCTCCTTTTCCCATCAAAGGTTGGATCAGATGAGGTCCCTTCCAACCTGGGCTGTTCTGCGATCCCAGGTATCTCTGATCTGCTTAAAAAGCACAACTGTAAACCTGGCATATTTGTTTGTATACTGACCAAATACAGGACTTGTTGAGATACACTGTTCAATTTATGGATGCAAATAGTAGCTAGAAATGAAACCCACGAATATGTGAAACATTGTTTCCCAAGCAAAACACGAACACTGGACACAGGCAATTAAGCATTCCCTACGTTTTCTAGATGAATATGCAAATTTGACATTCAAATCAGACTTCTAAAAATACCCACCTCACCCAAGCAAAAACACTAAGAAGTGAAGCAGTCCAGCGTTCAAGTCTTTTTGCTCCAACTTTAATTACTTGCCATAATTTCAGCTAAGGGCAAGGCACTTTAGTAGGTTATCATTTTGCTCCTCCCCACTGTTTCAAAAGTCAAGTACAGTTTCCCCTGACAAAACGCTTGGTGGATGGAATTTTGAGACGGAGAATTTACAGCAGGGTAGCATGCAGAGAATTCATTATAGCCGGGAGAAGGAAGGCACCGCAAGGAGGTGACAGTATTGTTTGCATAATAGCTTTGCCTGTTGCAAACGAAGGGCAACTACTGAACTGACTTAATAAATTAAGCAGCAGGTCCCAGAAGAAAGAAGGTCAAAGGGCTGATTATATGTAGTAAAAAATAAAAATAAATATTATGGGATAAGCTCTTAAAACGTGTTTACCAACACACTGCTCTTTACTGGACGTTTACAGAACAAAGGAATCTAATGACCTGCAATTCAGGGCCACAAGGCTTTTAGGATGGGAGGACTTGAAGTGCCCTTCCCCTTTCCCATCCTACTGTGCAGCTCCTCGGGTCACACTGGGTCCCAATTTGCATTTAGCATTTTTGGGAGTGAGACAAGTTTCTGCCCCGTTCAAGTACAATTTGTTCCACTATTGGTGATTTCGGTATTCTGCCCTAGGATCAGATTTTTTTTATATCATATTCTAAGGCCATAGGTTATTAACACCATTGAGCAAAAGGCATCATAGTCCTTTACAACCCCTTAACTCTGCTTCAGGATGATTTTAAGGGCTAAAAGTGAACCGTGGTGGCAATTAGGTCTTGGAGTTGGCCACAGTGAAAGATCTGTGTTGTAATTCTAAAGTAACTTTTTTTAACTTTTAGGTGTTGGGCATATTCTTCTCTGAGCAAACTCATCTAGTGGAAGGTGTCCCTGCCTGTGGCACGGGCTTGGAACGAGATGATCTTTAAGGTCTCTTCCAACCCAAACTCTTCTGTGACTCTGTGATTCTATGAAGTGAATAATATCAGAACATTCTTATTCAAGTTGAAAAAGGCCAGCAGAGGTTAAACTAGTTGAGGAAAACAAGTTGTACTGTTCCCTAGGTGAAAGAAGGTGGCAGGGAGGGAAAGGGAGCACACTGAAATAAAGATCAGACTGTGTGCACTACACCTCTGGACGCTGTGAAATGAAACCTCACTGTGAAGGGTCTGTGCCAAAGAGTAATGAAGTCAATCTCTTCTCTTTTATGAGGAGGGTGGGGTTGGTCAGACTCAAAATCCTCTTTGGCTGATTTAAGCTACCTTTGGTGTGAAGGAGCTGCAAAGCAAATTCAGCCTAAGGACATCATTAGAGATAGGAAGAAACCTAAAGAGAAGATCACAAAAGCATTAGCATATCAGCAAATCTCTTTTTATACATTCTCTCTTTCTCTCTCTCTCTCACACACACACATATATAAAGCTCCAATGGATCTTCCTAACCTTTGCAGTACCCATCTGAAGATCCTGCTGCCCATGTGCCCCCTGGCGCTGTTGATCCATCCCAGTCACACACTACATCTCTTTGTCTTTTGTTTACCCTGGGATTTTATCAGTCCTAGAAAATGGACAGTGCTCGTATTGAGTGTCTTGAATCTCGAGTCTATTTGATAGTCATTGCAGGCTTGATGTGCAGCAGTCTTTGTTAAGAAACGCACAGTCTTTACATAAACAGGCTGACCTTTATAACTGGCATTTTGTCAGGAGGGGCTGAAGGGGAGGAGAGAAGAGGAGAGAAAGGGGGAGAGGAGCCTGTGCTACTTGTTGCTGCAAGAGAAATCATATTCTGAGGCAAAGAGGCAAGATGGCATGTCATACGTTTTATAACTACATAAGGCATCGCACATATGCTCACATATTTAATAGCTACTACACTTGAAATGGACACTGCATCTTTTTCTTCACAAACTGTATCGCCCTTCCTTCACTCCTTTTCTTACCTCCTTGCTAACGAAAAAGTCAATAAAACCCCAAGCAGGGTAAAGGATTGCCAAGATCAGCTCACTCCACAGTTCTTTAGCATAAAAATGATTACACATGCTGACAGGAGCAAACCAATGTGATGCCAGAGGAATCTTGGGTTTCTGCAGTTTCTGAATATTTCACAACAGATTCTGGCAACACAAAACTGCCAGCCTGGCAAAGGGATGTGAACGCTGCCACTGGTGCTTACAGAGGCAATTGGGAGAAGGCAAAAACTTTCTCGATCAAAAAGCACAAGACAAATGACCATCTCTTTAGAAGACCACACGTAGCACAGCAGACAAGTGCTGGTGAAATGCTGCGATCACTCCATATTGCCCAGGGTATAGCCCACATAATCGGGACGGTCAGTGTGCTACTCGAGCCTGGGAGGCAGGAGGTGAACACGGCCAGGCTGCACTGCAGGGATGCCAAAGCCCCTTGTTCATCTGCAGGCTGTTCCCTGAGCGGATTGGCTTTCCGTTTAGCTCTCAGCCCCACTACCCACGGGAAAGCGTTTTTATTAGCCATGGACGCGTGTGTGCTTGCAGCATGGATGGAGGAGAGGACCCGGGCTGGGGACACACACACACCAAGCTCCAGAAATGCTGGCGCTGCCCCCCTCTCCCCCACACACCTTGAGATTCCGCACACATTCCAGAGCCACTATGCGCGGAAAAGGGAGATTTTCCCACCGAGCGAGCTCTCCTCCATGCAGAGAGCCTGGAAGCACCGAGAAGGGGGAAAATGAAGGCGGGAATGAAGGGGAGATGCTCCGCTTACCCAGGGCAGGAGAGGGGCACGGGTGATGAGCAGGGACGATTCCGCCCATCCTCTCTGCCCGCTTCCCCTCAAAAGGTTCCTCGCCTCGGTGCCTCCTCCCGGCGCCGCTCCCAAAGCCTGTTCCCCGGTCCAGGACCGCGCTGCAGCCCTGCCCTGCCGGGCACGGAGCGACAGCGGCCCCGGCGGGGAGGATGCGGAGCCCCAGAGGGGAAGATGCGGGGAGAGCCCCCTCCGGGAGCCGGGCTGCGGAAAAAAATAAAATAAAAGGATGTAAAACAAAGGGTTGGCAGAGAGTGGAGGCCGGCCAGGAGGCTGGGATGCTCTTACCCGGTCGATACCGCCGCTGTGGCTCGCTGGACTGCGGGAGGAGGAAGAGGAGGAGGAGGAGGAGGAGAGGCTGGTGCCACCCATCCGCCGCAAGCCCCCCGAGCTGAGCGCTGTCCCCGCTGTCCCCCGGCCGCTCCTCCTCGCCGTGGCCGTGCTGCCCCCTCCCTCTCCGGCTGCGCCGCTGCCCCCGCTCCGCCGATCCCGGTCCCTTTTTGCCGCCCGTGCCCCTGTGCCCCCCGCCCCGAGGGGGGGTGGCAGATCCCTGAGGACCCTGAGCCCCTCGGACACCGAGTCCTGCAGAACCCGAGCCCCGCAGACCCCGAGTCCCGCAGACCCCGAGTCCTGCAGACCCCGAGTCCTGCAGATCCCGAGCCCTGCAGACCCCGATTCCTGCAGACCCCGAGTCCTGCAGACCCCGATTCCTGCAGATCCCGAGTCCTGCAGACCCCGAGTCCTGCAGACCCCGAGCCCATCCAGCGGCTCCCCCAGAGCCCCGGCCGTGGCTGGCGGGCGAGTCGCCCCCGGCCCCCTCTGGACCGCCAGGCTCTCTCCAGGCTCCCACTCCTCGGTGCGGTCTCGTCTGTGCTCCACTTGCCTGGGCAAAGCCCCTCTCCTCCTGCCTGCTGCTGAGATCCCACAATTTATTATTCTTTCCTCGAGAATCGCTTCCATCACCACCAAAAAACCCCACCTCAACCCCAGCAAATCGCATCCCTCTCCGCAGCATCTCTTGCTATTCGGGTTTGCTTCCCTCTCTCCTCCTCCTTCTCCCTCCTCCCTCCCTCCTCCCCTCCTTTCCCCCTTTTGGGTCTGGAGCCTCTCTGCCCTACACACACACACACAGACAGACACGCAGGGTGTAAATGGGTTGCTACACACACACAACTGCTGCTGGTTCCCAAAGTCCCCCCACCCTGCTCAGCCCTCCTCTAGCCTGAAGCCGCAGATCATGGACTATATGCTCGGAGCCGGGATGCGTTTTCCTCACAGCCGCTTCGTCTCCCGCAATTTCACCCGGTGAGTAGGTTTGATTTCGCGTTCAGGTGGCGTGTTTCCAACAGAAAGGACACTGACAACAACAGGGAGAAATAAAAAGGAAAGAAAAACAAAAATAAAAATAACCGCACAGTATTGCCTCGCCGTGCTCCTGCCCGGGCTGGCTCCACTTTGCGAACTCGAAGGAATAGGAAGCAGCAGTCCTTGCCCACATCCACGGGCAGCGCCAGTGGCCGCGCACCGCAGCACCGCTCCCGAGCCTTCTCCATTCCGCTGCTCATCCACCACATCCCGCTCATGTGTCCGCCAGCACCGTCCCTGCTCCATTCCCTGCTCTCACCCTTGCACACAAAGCCGCTCGCGTGGATGTGGAAGGGCTCAGTGTGTCCCCCGCCGCGCGGGGGGAAGGACAGGATGGCTGGTGGCGGAGGGAGCCCTGAGCGTGCCTGAGGAATGTCTGGGAATCCGCGGGGGGAGAGCAGGTGGAAAAGTTCATCGCTCTGCCTGATGCCCTGAAGAACTCGGATTGGATTGGGGGTGGGGAAGGATTCTCCAGAAGGATGGGGAAGGGTTCTCCAGAAGGATAGGGAAGGATTCTCCAGAAGGATGGGGAAGGGTTCTCCAGAAGGATAGGGAAGGATTCTCCAGAAGGATAGGGAAGGATTTCCAGGGCTAATGTCCCCGTCGCATGTGCTGGGAGGTGGCGGCGGCGCGGGCAGGGGCGGCCGGGGCTGCGGGAGCAGCGGGGGCTGCGGGGCTGCTGCTGTCCTGCCACCGCCGCTGCTCGCTCCGAGCCCTTCCCGCATTTCCCAATCCCATTTTATTTATTACTATTTTCGGGTATGCCTGTATTTTTGACCGGGGTGAGGAGCGCAGGATAGGAGCGAGGCGGCGTCTTCTCAAAACCTACACCCTGTGTATCTACCCCAGGCGCAGAGTGTCTCTTGGATCAAGAATGGGCTTCTTTACTTTGAAAAAAAAATAAAAAAAATAGAGAAGACCCAAGGGAAATAAACACTTTATGTCAAGAAAAGGACAAGTAGCTTCAAGAGTGCTCTTTGTGGTTAATACTTCCAGGATTTCTGTGTCTCTAATTGGCGTCAGAGATCCACCCACGGTCAATAGCAGACGGCAGGGAGGAAACATGTTCCCTCTCGCTGGGAGGCACCGACTGGGCTGCATGGAACTGGCATTTGGGTGCAGGGAAGTGTGCTGTGTGTGTGCCCGTGTGTGCGCAGTGGTGTCTCCAAAGCAGTGCATGCACAGATCACACGGAGGCTGCTAAAGGCTTGTAAGCAGGTAGAGATGCCAGGGAGAGAGGCAGCAGATCCGAATTTATTGCCCGATGGCAAGCAGAAGATGGGAAAGATCAATCGCCCCTTCAATGCCCGAGTGTGCTGCCTCCCTTCTCTTCACCCCACCCCGCCTGCCCCCACCCCGTGCCTCCAAATTGCTGGCTGATGTCGGGAAAGGGGCAGTGAAAGAGCCTTTCAAGCGAGGGATCCAAAATCCACCCTTCCTCCAGCTCCTTTCTTCTCCCACCATCTCGAAGCCCCCATGCCCACTTATCTCCTCCCAGCCAAGCGCCCTTCTCCCGGAGACTGTGCTCCCGGAGATTTTCCCATTCCCGCCGCCCTGCCCCTCTGCCCCCACCTCCTCCTGCCCCGGCCCTTTCCAGGAGCCTGCGGTGACTAACCAGATCCAAGACGTGTCTCCTGAGCTCCCCGCATCTGCTGCCGCCGCCGCCGGCATCCTCCCGCACCAGTCCGCTCAGGAAAGTTTCCACGCAGTCAGACCCCCTTCCCTCCCCAGGCAGGGAGGATTACAGTGCGTTTCCAACCCTCTACCTGATTTTTGGCAACCGCTTCTTTTTTTGTTCCCCCCTAAACCTCGGCAGGGAAAAAAAAATACAACCAACCAACCAACCAACCACACAAAAAGTCCAGAAGTCCCGAGGGATTTAACTTGCAGTGGGAATAGCTCAGCCGGTGAGCATCGCCTCGCCCCGCTGCTTAAACGCCAGCGCTCTGCAGAAGAGATTTATGTGCCCATCAGCACAGTACCGCCCGGGTTTAAGAGCACTCGACATTCCCTCTGCCGACGGGGCTGGGAGATGGTAGGACGCAGGATGAGGCAGCGGAGTTGCGTAGCTCACGGGCACTGTGACGGATGGCAGGAGAACGGTGTCTGGGCAGGAGAAGTGACACAGGTTGGAGCGGGTGGCGTTGCTGCACTCGGCACAGGGCGAGGGGAGACACACCAAACCCTCTGCATCCAGCACCAAGTAAATGAATCAGTTAATATGGGCTTAATGGGCGATGGCAACAAGCGTCAGGCATGGCTAATAGAGAAGATTCCCATTCGCCTTGATTTCCAGCATTCCGCACTCCCAGCTCAGGGACACCTTCTGCTCACGTCGTGTTGGATGACTCAGAAATAAAAAGCAATACCGCCCAGCAGCCGGGCGCGTTTTGCTGTGCTGTAGTTGGTTCTTTTGCTTTTTGTATAATAGATTGGTGGGGTGTAAATACCTCCCGAGCCCCGTGGCCCATTCCCCAGCCAATACCCCCAAACAGCCCTCTCTTCCCTGAGTTTAGGTGTCCAGGCTCCCTGCTTGCCTGTGTCTGTCACTGCCAAGGTTTACCTCCACCTCCTCTGCTGCCTCCATCTGCCCCCGAGGCTGTGCTGCTTTGGGACTCCCGTTTGGCCGGGAGTTAATTCCCTGATTTCCCATAGGGGCAGCGGCAGGCGGGCACCCAGGGAGGCGGCTCCGGCCGAGGGAAGGATTTTAAGGATGCGTGTCAGCGCCCAGACTGCCCGGGCTTACCCTGCGCCGCTGCTCCGCGCTGTGTGAGCCCGGGGCGAGGGGCAGGAGGGGACAGCGGAGGCGGGGGACGTGGGGGTGACAGCAGCAGCAGGAGGGGCTGCGGGTCCGGGCGGAGCGAGCAGAGAGAGCCGGGGGCAGCGCCGGTCCCGCCTGCGGGACATCCCCCGGCAGCATCTCCCCATCCCCCGGCAGCATCTCCCCATCCCCGGCAGCATCTCCCCATCCCCGGCAGGAGAGGAGGGCGACTGGTCCGGGAGGGCAAGGGAAGGGAAACCACGGCCCGGGAGAGGTGCGGGGCTCCCAAGGGTTAACTGGGGCTGCGGGTGCTCCGCGCTGGAGTCCTGTGTGCGCCTCAGAGATGCTCCAGCCAATCCCGGCAACAGCAGCCTCAACTATATGTAGCTCGGTGTAAGGAGCGACGGGGAGAAAATAGGGTGTAAGCTGTCACCGTGCATCGGAAGGCAGGAGACCTGCTTTCTGGGGGGGTTCTGCGATTTCGGTGCTTCTTAGAGACCGTCATGCGTTTAAAAAGGTAAGGGCTTTGTTACCAGCAGCCTGTCTTGTGATTCACTGCCGAATTCAAGTGTGTTTTCTGTGTACCTTTCATTAAGGGCTAAATTGTGTAGCGCAGAGTGGGAAGAAAGTGGGATATGCCGTGATTTACTGTTTGGGGATCATTCTGAAAGACTACGTCAGCTTCCAGTTGCAATGGCTTCATGCAGAGGTTCAGCAAGTGTATGCATGTGAAGTAAAGAGAATTCATGACTGGCAGAAAAATGTGAGGGATGCGATAACAGAAGGGTGTTCTATCCTAGCACCAAAATCTGTCATGGACCCATATCAAATGAAGGCCAGTGTGAGATAGACCTGATTTTGAAAAAATAGGGAGAGTAATTCAGAGGCATATCTGACCAGCAGGTCTGACAGAAGAAAGAGAAAGAACTTCTTTCCTAGAAAAGCCCGGATCTAACTTTATTTAAATACAGCCCGAGAAAAGAATGCTATAAAAAGAAGTGAAGTCAAAACCTTACAGAGTCTGTATGTTCAGAGATGAGGACTCTGACATGTTAAGTGTACAGAGATAAAGCTAGAACGGCCCCACTTACATTTGCAAGATATAAGAAAGAACTTCTGAGGCGCAATCCATTCAGATATCAGGCTCTACAGACTTCTGTCATGGCTCAACTCCATCCCTGTGAGGAGTTACTCCTTTTAAATAGGTGCTCTATCAGCTTTACCATAGGATCAGCTTTGGGAAAAGAAACATTTGGCTGGATCTCTTCCTCTCTGTCTGAGCATAGCAACAGCCCCTCGGTCTCAGATGCTCTTGCAGTGCTGTCTAATCAGCAGAGTTCCATAAAGAAACTACCTGCAAATTCTTGCCTCCAACCATTTTTCTCTCTAAGACATGTACATAATTTAAGCAGGGGAGAAATAATAACAAAAAATAAAGAATCTGTGATATTTTCTGGAAGCTGATCCACCTCCAGTGTGAGCGAACTCCCCAGCAGACGCCGAGTTCACCGGGGTTGTGTGTTTGGGGTGCTTGTTCACAAAATGCTGAGAACCCTGTGAGTGAAAACGTTAACTGGGAAACATGAAGACAAGCAGCTGAGTGTTTTTACAGAGCTCACTGCAGAAGGCAGCATTTGTACAACAAGCCAACGAAACAACTTGAGGATCTTCAAGTGATGTAATCATCCCGTCTCGTCCTTTCCCATTTTTTCTACTACTGTCTGAATGCCTTTGTGAAGAATTAATTACAGAAGGTCTACTCATTGTTGACACCAACACATGTCTGAAGTTCCTTCTTTAGTCACACACATTGCAGTGACTTTTCACTCCTCTCAGCCCCAGACTATAATGTAGGGGGGTAAAATATCTTTACTTCTTTTGGATTAGTTTGAAATTCAGTGATCATATCTGACTGCGACCAGTCTAAGGCATTTCTTGCTTGAGATGCACCATCTATTGAAAACAAAAGGAAGCTGTGTTTACCAGCAAGGTTGCTTCCTCAGCAGCTTTTTTCAAATCTAAATGGAATATTGAAAGATCAAGAAGCTCTCCTAAGTTTCCCTTAGAAGAAAATGAGAGTAGCGGGAAGTATGAGATGACAGCTTCTAGAAACATTGCCTTCTAAGTGTCATATACATCTAGTGCAGCTCTTAATCCTCCCAAAGCTTCATCTCCCCTCAGAAACCAGAAGTAGACATTGATTTTATTCTTTTCTCTCCTGAAACACTGGTAATCTCATATGGGAGCAAAATCACCAGCAACAGCTTTTGACAAACAGAGTCCAAATGCTCTTTCAGAAAGGTCTCATTAAGCAAAACTGCTCTGTTGGAGCTGCAGGGAGTAGTTTACCGTCATTTCATGGGCAGGTTGTCTTACTCTTCTTCATTCCATCCCATCCCATCCCATCCCATCCCATCCCATCCCATCCCATCCCATCCCATCCCATCCCATCCCATCCCATCCCATCATGAGAGCATTTTTTAGACACACATTCACAGCCGTGTTCTCTTCAGGGCATTGTTCAATATGTGTGTGTTCAGTGAGGGCCTGATCTTGCACAATTAAAGGAGATCACAGCAGTGCTGTTCACTTCACTGGAAGCAAGATCAATTTCCAAACCCAAGATGAACTTCAGATTTAGCAGGAAAAAGAAAGTGAGCATCATGAAGCTACATGCTGCATACTGAGCAGCGTGAGGCTTAGCATATCTTGAGTCAAATAGTATTATAATCCCAAAGAACTGAGGGGGTTTTAACCTGATCTTACATCGGTTTAGGCCCCAGTACTCTTATCATCATTGATGAATCAACATTTTTCGGTGTGAAGCTGAGGAACATTAAGAGAGCCCTGCTGAGCTGCCCGCAGGTAGCACCTTGCCACTCAAGTCATCATCCTGCTGGAAGCTGTAATGGGAATAATTCGGTCTTTGAGCCCTGAAGTTAATCCTGTCTACGTGCCACAGCTTTTGTGTGTGCACAAACACAGTCTGTACAGACATATGTGCACATACATACCAATGTGCACGATATGCCCTGCACATCCCTGCACACCCCAGGGCTGGAGAGGTGCTCTTTTGCCCTGGCTTGTGCATGGGCTGGATTATTTAGCCCAGGCTGTTCCCCACCTCCCATTCGAGGTCTTCACCTGCTCTTTGTGCCACAGAACAACACACGGAGGAGAGGAGAGAAGGACACTCTGCCACATCAAAGCTTTTCAGATTTGACTAATGAGCCTCTCACAAAGGCCACAGATTTTGTTCCACCTTCAAAAGAAGTTTGACCAAGCAATATATACTGTTAGTGAAATGAAGACTATTAAACTGTAGTGGTTCCTCTCCTAATGAGGTGAGATAGCAAGGCTCGTCCATCAGGTGCCTTCACTTTAACAGTTACATTAATGGTGATCAGAAAATTCTGCTAATTCGCAGTAACACCTTCACTGCCACATCTACCAGCACTTGATTAATGAGGAAAGTGGTTTGGAAGGCATTTATTACACATTGGCAAGTAGAGAACTTCAATCCGGGCAATCAGAGCACTGCTCTATGCCTTTAATCCCGTATTATTCCTGACCACTGCAAATTCTGTAGAGCTAATTTAGCTCTTTCAGTACTTACAGATCTACTGGAAATAACAAAAACACTTGGTTAACTGAACATGGATGGCCATTCTGAAGTCAAATGGGATTATTAAAATCCATTGTAAATGCAGTTCTTAGTATTCCCCCCCCTTCTCTATTTCAAACCTCTCTGTCTAAGGAGGTGAAAAATACTGCTACGTGCTGAAAAATGGCACTGTGGGTGGAGGTGGCTGCCCAAGCGTATATTTTTAATTAGCTATTTTTCACCTAAAACATTATTGATCCCTATTCATTAACAATTTGGTGGACAGAGAGAACAAATATACGTTACAACAATTTCTATCTTGACTAATTCTATTTGGTTTGTGCTTCATGTGCTGCCCTGAAGGTTAAAATTGCTTTATTTTAGGGCACAGCTGATGCCCAGCCCTTTTTCTCCAGAATCCTCAGCATGTCTTGGATTAATCCCCTTGTTCCTTAGTTCTGCCCCAACATTTCTAATGCAGATGCTTGTTTAGGTAAAGCAGCAATGTTTATGCAGGTGGAGACTCATCCTGCTGCCAGTCTCTGGAGACTGTGGATTTATTTCACATCAAGCCATTAGCTGGTGATGTTCTCTTTGTAAGTCACTGCTCCTGTGGGATGTGACTCTGACTCATTGGCTTAAAAAGTAAAGCTTTAGTAACTACCTAAGTATCCTTTAAGCTCTCTGTTGCCCTAAGTTTATTAGATTGATCCACGTTAGTTAAAGAGACAGTAGTGGTGTTTTTGTTGAAAGGTACTCTTATTTATAAACCAGCTTAATTTCTTCATGCTGCTTTGTCTTGTCCAGGCATAGTCTAGAATATTTCCTCTGTCTTTCCAGAGGTAAAAAACCCAAGAGGCTGTTACAAAGCAAACTGATGAACCTCAGAGAGACTGCAGTGATCTGTAATTCCTGATGAACAGGCTTTGGGTCTCTCATTCTGCACTGTAGGTGAAGTGGCTGAGAGTTTAAAGCTCTTCAACGTGAGCTTAGCAACTTTCTTCTAAACAAGAATGTATTTCTCTATGAGCTGTGACAAGAAATAGTGATAATTTGGCACTAATGTGGTTTTAGACTGTCTCACAGCTAAATTAAAACAGTAGATTGCAATTCCTGATGAGACTCTAAACGCAGACTTTCTCTCCTTGTAGTGTGATGATATCTTTTAGCAGGCTTTTTTTTTTCTCTCCACTTCTGCATTTTCTTCTAAGTTGTCAAAAATCAAGCCTTCCAAGGCAGCTTTGGTGCTAGATTTATGTGAGATAGCAGGCTGCCCAGTACACATGACATAATTATTACTTGTACAATCAAGCTTTATCCATCCTGAGCTGCAATTAGGCCCAGACTGGCTTGTTGGAGCTTGAATCTTTGCTCAGTCAGCCATAAAGTCCCTACTCTTGCAATAAAAAATTAATAGCTATAACATGAACATTTAAGAGGATCTGGCTACTGCCCATATATTGGCTACAGGCTTGGAGTGCTGTGGCAAAGGGACTTAGGAAAAGTCCTGCAGCAGTTTGCAGTAGGATCAGCTGTAGAACCATCTCTTGAAGCTTCCCTGAGCCCTGTCCAGGGAGTTTGAACAACAGGTGGTGTAAGTTTGTTGGTTTTTCCTGCTAGCATAAATATGTTGAAGATGAGGGACCTGAAAGGAGTTTCAACCATCCATTTATACGAGCTGAAAACCATCCACAGACCTGTGAAATCAACTGTGAAATATGCTGTGAGTTCCAGAGCACTTTTATCTGAAAAGTGTAATAGAAGGGCAAACCAAAACCATTGCCATTTTGTTAGATATCATTGTTAAGAAATAAAATATATAAAGTAATCCATTCTTCTTGCAATGCATCCAGACAGGTGCAATCATGCCATTAGATTTCTAGGGATGTTATTTCTAACTGCTGGTCTAAGCTGTAACCACCCGTTTTCACATGGAGAAAAACCCCAAAACAAGCACATTACTTCAAAACATGAACAGGACAGTGGATTAGGTGAGGTAATACCTGAGGGGGTGGAAGTACGTGATACTAGGCTGGATTTTGTAAATGTCCCCAGTGCCACCAATACATTTCATTGCTTTTTTGCCCCTCTCTTAGGTCTGGAGAACAGCTACACACCATTATTTTTGCCCTTCCTCATTGTACAGACAATATTAGCACTCCAACAGCTTCAAAGAAACTTCTATTTTTGCCTGAGCCTGACAATTCCCTTCCTCTCCTTCCTTTTCTTAGCCTTTGTGGCAGAATCTCCAGAAACAGAAATTTTAAGCAGCAACAAAAATAGTCAGCCCCACCGTGAGTGCAATGAACATCTTCCTTTTTATTTGATAGCATTTTTGCCATCCAGTAATTTGGAAGTATTCTATAGGTGTTGATTGTTCAGGCCTCACAATGCCCTTCTTTCCTGATGTTAGGAGCAGAAAATGTAATTACAGAAGGTTGAGGGGCTTGTTGGTAGAATCAGAGCCAGACTTCAAGGTAACTGAGCTCTCCTTCCTCTCTGTAAACTGAATCGTCTTCAGTTCAACAATCTGTTGTTGAGCAAAGTTTCCTCCCACCCACCCCATCCCATTTTAGCCCTTCTGCATTAAGCAGTTATATTTGGATTTGTCCTCAAGCTTGAAGGGCTCTGGAACCAAAGCTTTAGTGTACAGGGTGTAAATAGCTGCTCCCTCCCTTTCTAGATGGCCACAGCTGGCACAGCCCTGGGTTTAAAAAGCAGTGCAAGGAGGAATTTAAAGAGGAAAGGGCTGTTTGTTTCCCTGCTGTGGTTTACTGGATACAACCAACTTCCACGTGTATTAATCTCTTCATTGCCCACTGATACTTGGCTGTTAAACTGGGTCAGAAACTGTCTGGGGGAACAGGAGAAACACTGCTAGAACTAGCATGTCATGACTCCTCAGTGATCATTTATTATTTTCTTTTGGGGTGTAGCACTTGCAAATCCTAAAGACCATCTTAATTGCCATTAAATCACACCCAGCAAGATTATCATCGCAGAGAAGGCTGAATGATTTCAAGTCAGGCATTGAGTTTAAAAAAATCCCAGTGAGCTGGAATTCAGGCTTCTAAATGTCTGGCTCCCGTTGGGATTTGCTGCAAACTCGAATGTTCCAGGATGCAAAACTGTGTGTCACAGCAACACATGTCAGTCTGTGCCTGAGGAAATGCTGGACCAGAACCTCTCCCCACGCTGTTATTTTCCTGCAGTGCAGCTCCCAAATGTATTCCAAGAGAGCTTGTTCTGTTTCCCTTCTAACAATTTTCATACCATCAGATGCTCCAGCTGAAAATCTTTGGACAATCTGCGGGAAGGTTTAGCATAACTTGTGTAATGGAAGAGTGACTGGAATGTTGTGCAGAGTTTTCACATCAAGCTTTTTTGCACATGGGGCAGTCCACGTGCACTTGGGGACCTGCAAAGATCAAGATTCCATCCCCTGTGAACTTGTATGACCTGAAAAGTGCAGTCACCCAGCCTGGAGCTCTCAAAGCAACAGGTTTTCCTGTGGTTTTGTGGCATCCTGGGTGTTGGTCATTTGTAACCCAGGGCTCAGTCAGGGTCCTGCTCAGCCATTCCACAAATGAACTTCATTTTAGCTCCTTGTGGCACAGATAGATGTTCTCTACCAAGAGTTTAGGTAGTAGCCCCCCTTTAAAGATGAGGATTTAAAGATGTGGATTGTACAAGATCAGGTAGTGATAGAAAAATGGGGAGTGACTTTAAATGGAATGAGTAGATTTAGGTTGGACACTGAGAGGAAATTTTTGGGTGTGAGGGTGGGCAGGCCCTGGCACAGGGTGCCCAGAGAAGCTGTGGCTGCCCCTGGATCCCTGGGAGTGTCCAAGG
>JAWWMP010000005.1:26028414-26049130 GCA_035047865.1 Dendrocincla tyrannina | reverse complement strand
GTGTCCAAGGCCAGGTTGGACTGGGCTTGGAGCACCCTGGGCTGGTGGGAGGTGTCCCTGCCCATGGCAGGGGTGGCCCTGGGTGGGCTTTGAGGTCCCTTCCCACCCAAACCATTCTGTGACTCAGTGATTTCTCCCTTTCAGTTATTCACCTACACAGTCACACCAGCACCACCCAAGGTGGGACTGGAGGTCCTGGTCAGCCCCCAGAGGTGGGAGGAGGACTCAGATGAGGCTGGTCAGGTCTGCTGAAGCCTGTGTGTGCACTCAGTGTCTTCACAGCTAATTTCTTCCCCTCAGTGGGGTCCTTGCAGGAGCAGATTCACTCGTTAAGGCAGAAAGACTGCAGTGGCAATTTGGGGATGCTGCTCTACATCATCAGCTAAACCACATAAGGATCCGTTTGCACAGGAGGATGAGCTTAGATTAACAGATTTAAAAAGTGCTTCAGGGAATTTACACATCATGACTTGGGCAGCAAAGGAAAAAAATCGGTCTTTTCCAAATAGCAGGCATTGGAACAATTCCCTGGGTCTGCCTGGCGGGCAGCACGCGCCCCATGGGCAGAAGGGACAGGAGCTGGCTGTACTGGGAGGGTGACAGGGGCGTGTGGGGACACCAGTTACATGTTCACAGGCACCTGCAGGAGTGGAGGGGTGCAGGGACAGAGCAAAGCCCCAGGCACCCTCCGTGGGCAGGAGCTGTGACCCTCAGCCAGCAGCTCTCAGGCTCCAGGCACAGCCGGTGGCGGCTGCAGAGGGCGGGCTGGCAGGTACTCACATGGCATATCAGTCTCTCCTTCTGTGCATGCACTGCACTTTTGCTCCTCTTCTCTGAAGGCTGGATTGTTTTAATAAAAAAAGAATAAAAACTAAACCCGGACATCCTATTTGTGCTCTATTTCAGCTTCTGAGGCTGTAGTTACAGGGGTCTTTTTCTTGTCTTAGAGAGGGAAGATGAAAGCTCAGATCTGGCAGTGGGTGAAGCTCTGTTTGAACAAAGGAAAGATGTCCATTTAGGGTACAGGTAGTCCAAGCTGATACCAGGACCTGATGGGACCACTTATTTTTAAGCCTGGAATGTAAAACTCACTCAAGACATAGGATTGCCTTCTCTTTTCGGATTTTTCTTCAGATTATTGCAGCTCTCAATGAATAACAGACAACAAGGGCATTCAATTCCCCTCGCTGAAAATCATCTGATGACAAATAGATTTTGTCTCTCCAGGAGCCACACCAGAGTGGCACACACTGAGCCCTGCAGCTCATGTGTGTTGGATCTGATGGCAGGGAGAGCTCCAGCCTGGTCCATGTGAGCAGCCTGGGCTAGTGGAAGGTGTCCCTGCCCATGGCAGGGGTTGGAACAGGATGGGCTTTACGGTCCCTTCCAGCCCAAGCTATTCTATGATTCTATAATTCTAACTCCCCAAATGTTTGTTTTGTTTCTTCGTTCTACCAATGCACATGTTGGGTCTCTTGTTACTGCACCTGCCTTCTGGAGGGGCTCCAAACTGGACAGCTAACCTCTGTCCAAGAGCTGACTGCGAGCACAGGACACAACAGTCCACCTCAGGCCACAGATCCTTTGGCTGTCCTTCAGGAAGCTCAGCTTGGCAGGGTTTCTGTGTCTTCCTTTGAAGAGCAGGACCCACGTGGTGGCGAAGCCCAGAGCAGAGCACAAGCGAGATGCTTTTTTCTCCCTGCTCTCCCCTTCTCCTCTGATTGCAGCACTTTCTGCTCTTTTCTTCCAGAGCACATCAGCAGCTTCATTTACCCTGGGCTGTGTGCAGATTTCCAAGGCCAGATGCCCTCCCAGGTCTCATTCATTTAAAATTGTTAGCATTTGAGAAATTGCTTCTTGGAAAAAAAGCCCCACGTGAAGAATCACTGATGATAACACCGTAGGTCCTGTGGCTCTTTACAAAGGTGGGCAATGTGATCTTCACACTCCAGATGGGGAAGTGAAAGCAGAGACACATAAAGAGATAAACCCAGGGTCTCACAGCAGATAAGAGCAATCTCTGAGATGCAGGCTCGTGCTTTATTCTTTATGCAAAATGTCTTTCCATTTTTCAGTGTCAAAATACCTTTGAAAAAAGCGGTCCTGACTTATCTTGCCTTCTGTGAGCTTCACTGTTTCCCATCCAGCTGCAGTGAGTAAAATGCTGCTCCTCATCGATTCAAAGTTGTAGCATTCCTGAGAATTTTGGGCAATAGCTGGAAAGCAAAGGGTTTGCTTCCTTCCTGTTCTCCAGGATGGGCAGTGTAAAAGAAACATGAAGAGCTCCCTGCTGCACCTGGTGTTGCACTTCATCAAAAGCAGTGACTCTGAAATCCTTGAAGCTTGTGAGGGACTGGAGGGATGGAGTACCAAAACCCTCATAAATGGTGGAACTGTGACCTTACTGAAACACAGCTACGCACAGAATTGATTGTATTCCCCTCCATCTGCTCTCAGGTCTTTTTCTTTGTTTGTTTTTTAAGGGGATATATAAACATAAATTATTATTTTGATTGGTTTGAAGAAAATTAGGCTTTGTGTTTTGCACTGAAAAGCACCATCTTCATGTTGTGAAGTTTTTTAAATGATGTAGAGAATAATTTATTACTTTCTTTTGGAAGAACATATCTGAGAATAACAATCTGAACTTTTTAGTTCATCACTACGGGACGTTACAGCCAGGAGGATCCCACTTCAGCATAGAGGAGTCTCAATTTTCCCCTGAGGGGAAAACCTGGGATGGTCTGGCACCTTTTTGGAATTCTAGTGAGCATTAAACCCAGTGGGCTCCAGAGAGATTCTGCCCTTCTGCATTTCCACTGCCAGAAGGAGCTCTCTGTGGCATCTCAGACCAAGGCCTCAGATACAGCTGCCAGAGGAGAGAGAGAGACTGCAAAAGATTAAACCCTGATCTTATTAAAATGTCTGTACATTTATTGTTCTTGAGAACTGCAGGTAGATGTGGCCCCAAAAAGTGACGGATGAGGCCCAACATCCACTTTGGCAGCTCTTCCATAAACAGTTGCTCCACTAGTGAAGCAGTAAGGACCAGTTTAGCAGCTGCATCTCTACTGGGTATCTGCACATCTGGTGGAGAAGTGACTCTCATCTCTTAGAAAATAAAAGGCTGCCTGCACCCAGGGAACCACAGAGAGTTTATTCTTTTCCTCCCCCAATTTCCATTTTAGAAAGGATTTAAACCTCTGGATTTGCCTTTTCTTGAACCCTGCTGTGACACACATCTGGGCTGGCTCTGTATTATGGTGTGTCGTAGTGTCCATGGTTTATCAGTTCATGTTCTGTGAGCAAGAGAGCTCGACCCACAAATCAAACACACACTTTAATTTGCACCATTGTAGCTTAGTATGTTACTGAGTTCATAAACTCCCTTTACGTAATTATATGAAATTTTTCATGTTAAAAATGCTCACTTCAAAAAGAAAGACTGAACTGGGTGGGGCTTGCCCTCCAATACAATGACAACAAGAAGACTACAGACACCCTGTGGTCTTGTTCCCAACTGAAGCTTGATGAAATTTGTCCCAGGGCCCACAGAGTTGGCACTGCACTTGCCAGCACTGCATCCTCAGCTGACATAAATCCACGGATTTTTCCAGTTTTCAACACCTTGACATGCTCATGAGAGCTGGGTATTTGCTGTGGCATTTCCAGAAGGTGCTGAGGCAAATTCCTGCTTCATTAATGCCAGTGAGGAGACAAGAGGTTTCTGACACAGAAGAATTTAGCCCATTACACTTGTTGAACTCACTCTAACCTCAGAATTTAGAAGAGGAAGGAGTGAAAGCTTGACAGCATTTACAAGTGGTAGTTTGGGAAACTATGGGGATAACACAGAGTGATTGTGCAGAGCATCTGCATGTGAAAATTGTCCTCCAAGCCACCACTTCAGACACTTCAGCCTGTGGGCATGACAGTTTTTGTGGCAGAATAAATATTGCATTACTTGTATATAGGTGTATATTGTATATCCTTTTGAAAAAGACCTCGTAGATCATTCAAACAAGTTGATTATTTCCTTCTGTGGCTGCACAGCTTCTCTGAAGTTGCTTTGCCAGTGGTTAATTTGTGACACACCACGAGGTTCAGCATTAAGGCAAGAATAAAGTCCTGGACCTTCACGGCTCCTTCCCAAGTGCTCATTTCGTCTAGTTTTAGGAAGATGCTACATATAAAAAGGAATTAATTTTCCAGTCCTAATATTATCATTTTGAATTCAAAAGGGACTCAATTAGTCACCATTACAGTTTAATGGCCTGAAACACTTCAGTGTTAATAAGAACCTGAAAAAGCAAACTTCTGCCTCTTCTCATTTAAACAATGACGTGATTTTTTTCAATAGAAAAGTTAGAAATTCTATAAGAGCAATCAGTGTGAAAATTGAAATCCTCATTACGCTCTCTGTAGCTTCACATCATGTCAAGAAATCCTGCCCAGCTCATCTGTGCCAAGCATGATGGAGGGGACAGAGTACACTGTGCAATGTCTTTGCCCCTGATTGATAACAGGAAGAAACAGAAGCATTCGTGGATTTTCTCTCTGTTGTCGTGCAAAGGCTGCTCTGGCCTGTCTGGAAGTGACTGACACGTTTTCTTCACTGACACCGAGCTCATTTTTAGGAGGAAATGGCACCCAAATGATGGTCACGGGCCAGGAGAGCAATCTATTCCTTCTCAGTTTTGCTTCAGACCTCTTTTCCATACAGTGGGAGGAAGGTTACGAGGGGGTGGAACCTCAGATACAGGAACTTCACCCTCTGAAGGTAAAAAAAATCACCAGGAATCACTAGGAAGGGGATACTCAGACTTCATCCAGTTCCCAGAAATATGCAGGCTTTCTTTGCATGGAAGTCATGGCTTGGGAGTATAAACAGAAGGTAGAGAGCTCTCTGTTGTAGACTCCTGGAATCTCATTTCAAAAGGATTTATAAAATTAATGCAATCTGTGTTTTATGGCCATAAACTACTGCGTGGCTGTAACTGCTTATGGTTACAACTCAGTGCCTTGGTATATGCTCAGCATGAAATATGAGCAGGGCTTTCTTTACTCATTTATTTTTTGCAGGATCATGTTGAAAACAATTACATCACATAAACCTGGAGTGTTTCTCTGGTTGCCCAGACAGACTTTTATATTCTCAGACTGTAAATTCCTGTTGGTTGCCCTGAACGTCTGTGCTCTGCTGGAGGCAGGGCAGTTCCTGCAGCTGATGTGTTTGCAATTTACACCAAAGACTCTTCAGAATATTAATGTCTCACATGTATGCAGAGCATATTTGTTCAGCAACACAACTCTCAGTGTAAGGGGCAGGGGGTGCTGAGTGTGCAGTTGCAGGAGTGGTTTGTTGGAAACATCCTTTTTTTGGGGTGCACTTACACATCAAATTACTGATGGTGAGGAAGAATTTCCCACCAAGTGACAAAAGTCATAGTGAAGGGCACTGTAAAAATGTCGTGATGAGTGCTGACTGGAGTGAATGTGAATTAAAAATTTTATTCCCTGTAACCCATCAGCTAGAAAAATGAAAGCTGTCACATTCCTATCTTTTAATTCATTCTGTGCTGTTTTGCTTTGGACTGAAAACTGGAACAGATTGCTTGTATATATTTAGGAATCTACATGGCCTTTTGTCATTTCAGCATTTCTGAGAACCTCATGCTCTTGCATTGATGTTTTCATAAAATCTGAGCAGGATATACAATCATTATCCCATTCCACAGGTCTGGGTGTGAGGTAGAGAGGCAGACTGTGGCTTGTCTTCCCTGAGTTCCTACACGAGGCAATCAATACTTGATTTGTGATTGGGCACACAGAAATTGCTTAGGGTCTGTTTGAAAAGTGTTTTGAGGCTCATCCACTGGGTTGGAGTGAATTGGCTGAGAGCAAAATGCTGCTGTCAGGACACTCAAAGCTGCAGTGTCTGGAGCTGGAGTGACTCCCTGCTGTCAGCACCGTGGGCAGCCCCGGAGCTGGGGACCAGAGCAGTCACTGTCCCGAGACACTGCCCTGAGCCCAGGAACTACTACAGGGTGCAGTGAAGGCAAGCCACTACCTGACCTTTCCAAGGGCACGGAAAAGGAAGGCAACCCTGAATCTCACCTGTTTTCTGTCCAATATGGGAACTGCCACCTTATGCACAGACACTGCTGAATGATTTTGTACTGCTGCTACAGGCCAGAATTGTGATGTTGCCTGTTTTTCCTTAATGACTGGCATGATTGGGAAACCTCCCCCCCAATCCCTCTCTTGGTGATTTGTGAAGGTTTCCCTTCAACAGTAAATATTATCGCTGATGATGTTAATGAAGACATTAGTTTCACAGCATTTGAAGTGCTGAAACACTCCACTGTTAACTAGCCTAGTGGGGTTTATGCTAATGTAAAATGTAATAAAGTAGAGGCCACTATCTCTTTAAGCTGAAAGAAAGGAAACTTGTTTCTACTTCCAAGGGATGCCTAGTGTGTGCTTATCTAATTGACTGTGTATTTTGTCTAGGTGTTGAGGGAAAGCTAAGAGAATGAAGGCTCTAAGTCCCCAGTGGAAGCATGATATGGCGCTGCAGTGCTGGTGCTGAATTGTTCTCTCTGATGGCTCTATGGGAGTGGATAGCACTGAGTCTTCATTGCTGGGTTTTAGCAGTTGCTGCTGTCTCGGATCAGCATGCCACAAGCCCCTTCGACTGGCTCCTCTCTGATAAGGGACCCTTCCATCGCTCACAGGAATACACAGATTTTGTGGACAGAAGTCGACAGGGATTTAGCACAAGATACAAGATTTACAGGTATGAAGCAAAGGGAAAGCTATTACAGAGATATCGTCCTTAGAAGCTGTACATTATCAATAAGGGTTTCCTTAAGGAAAAGGTTCAGCTGTGGGGACAAATCCATAGACACCGAATTCCCTGCTGAAATAAATGCAAGGCCGTATGCAAGGCCTCTGTGTTCTGTGGAAATGCTGCTTGTGTTGTTCCTGTTTTGCTTAAAGAACCTTTGATAATTGCCTGTGTTGCTCTGGAAACCTTTGTTGTCTGCTGCCAACCTCTGCTGTGTCCTAGTGGCACAGCCAGAGGTGTCCCAGGGATTCCAGCACCCCCTGTGCTTGCAGGGGGTGAACGTGGGTCACCTTTGGTTGTGCATCAAGTGCAACTGCTTGCGGTGTGGCTTTAAGAATGAAGTGGTGGCTCTGCATGTGCTGCTGGCAAAGCAGGGACCTCAGGGTCCACATGAAGGCATTTCAAAAGTGACTCAAAAAAAGCTGCATGTTGGTTTATGCCAGTGTTTTGAGAAGGGTTTTTCTCCTCCCCGTGGGACTGAGCGATGAGAACTGCTGTGAATTCTAACAGGGGTTGCAGGTGTTTGGTCCATCCCAAAGCTCACCATTAGGCTGGCCCAATTCATACCAAGAGAACAAACAAAAAAACCCACAGGGGAAGGCTTCAAAAGTCTAGATCTGATGGGGAATTTGGGCCTTGCTGTGGAATCACTTCAATGGTTTGAATTTCTGCTCTTTTGAGACAGCACTGGTGAAATATCTTCTCAGTGGTTTGCCAAGGGTGTAACTCAGTAACACCCAACAGAATCATCAAGGACTTGGCAATGAAAAGGAGAGTTCAGTCTAACAGGAGGGACCTGATGGCAAATGGACAGAAGGGGGGAAATGAGAGGCCAGGAGAGAGAAAGGACTGAGAAAACCAATCTGTAAGCAGAGATACCTTTTGGTTCATACCCTGATAGATCCGTCCTGGCAGCCAAGAGCAGGGGGGGCAGCAGGGCAGTGCAGGACAGCTCTTCAGCTTCCCTGGTTACTGTCCATCCTGTGAACACAGGCTGTTGTGCTACGGGAAGACACACACACTGATTTCATTGACAGCCATGGCAGAGTTTGGGCAAATTGCATACCTGTTTAAGCTGTTATTCCCTAGGGATACCCAGCCCTTTAGAGGAAGGCAAGAGTGATGTATGCCTATGGATATATGATATTTAGTGCATGGCCAGTGACAACAGTGCTGGCCTCAGTCTGTAAAGATTTTATTTTTAAAGGGACTTGCTTTATTTTCTTTTCCCAAATACATGCAGTAGAGGGCACTCTGTTGCAGGTCAATTTTGCAGTGGGCTTCTTTGCCAAATACAGAGAAATTAAACACATTTTGAAAATAAAGTGTGATTTGGAAATACGCTTGATGAAGTGGCTTGTCTTAACAGAACAGCATTGCCCAATATTTACTGCATTTTAAAAGCCAGCTGTCAGGACCAATAATGTAAAGCCAATAATGCAGAGACTGAGGCAGCATATTTTATTCCCATTATTCTGTATTAGTCAACACTGAACCAAAATTATCTTGCTAAAAACATGAAAGATGGAATTGTATTTCATTTCAGCTCTTACAATCGGGTCCTTGAGAATTTTTCTCCTTTCAGCCATCATTACAGCAACATTGTTAAGTTTTATAGATCTGTAATCACATCACTAATATTTGTTTGGGTTTGTGCATAGGTTTCAATTTACTTTAATTTACACAATCCCACAGAAAGTGTTTCTCATGTTTAGTTCTGTTATCTGCCTATTCTGTTCAAGAAATGAGCTGGGAAGTCCAAATAGGCACAAGATGCTCGGGTCAAAAAAAGCTGCATAATTGTGATTTGGCCTTTCCAAACCAAGCAGTTTCCCTGTAAAATATGTCCCATTAGTGAGTAGTGCAGAACACGGGGACCTTGTTACCAGCCACACACCGTAAATTTAATCCCTCTTGCTCTCCTATGAGCTTCCCAGGGCTGTGGGCTGTGCAGCCTGATGGCTCTGTGCATTCCCTCAGCTGCCTGTTACCTGAAGGAAAGGCTCCCTCAGGGCCAGGGTCCTGGTTGGAACGGAGAGGGAGGGAAGAGCAGAGCACCTGCCTGCACTGGCTCGGGATTTGCACCCCCGAGGGACAAAGTGCCCCTTCACTCCCCCCGCTGGACACTCGAGCCCCTGAGCCCCACACCTGAGACCTGCCATCCAAACATTTAGGGGCAAGGGAAGTTCTTCTCCCTTCCTTTTACCATCAGCTCAATCCGTGGGGCTGAGCGGGAGTGAGACGTAGAGGGCAGATTGTTCCTGGCAGGGTTTTGCACTGTTATCACAGTGGGCTGAGATCAAAAAAGGCCAGAAGACACCTTTTTCTTCCTCATATCTGATCTAAATCTCCCCTGTTTGTGTCCCAGTGAGGCAAAAGGCACCTGCTTCGTATCCACTCCCTCTGGGCACCTCAGCCAGGTGCCCATCTGACCACAAACCTGTTATAAATCGAGGCATGAAGCCAAAGATTTGCACAGAGGAATACACACTGATTAACTGAGCCCAATTGCTTAGGAGAGCATGAGAACTTCAGCATAACACAAGTTTTAAGCATAAAAGTTACACTTTGCTTTTTCTCCTTATCTGACTCTTGTAGTATAAACCAATCATGTGATAAAAAACAACTGGTGCATCAGTTATGGGTAGGCAACAGTAGAAAAATCCACTGGCACCAGTATTTTACTCTCTATTAAAGCTCAGTTCTGGCCATGGGCAAACAAGCTGATTCTGTAGTGTGTGTCTCCACAAGGCCAGGAGCTGTCAGTGTCACAGGACAGAGCTGAAGAGGCAAATAAATAAGAAATACTGTTTTAATCTGTATTGCAGAACACTAAATAACCCCAGCTGATGTTCCCAGCTTTGTCACAGGTTGGAAATGGTGGGCTGGTTGTGTTGATTATGTGGCATTCCCTATAGTGGGCCATTCCCTTAAATACCCTCCTGCAGGAAATTTAATAATTGGCCCATTTTTTGGGGCATTCTTCATCCCTGGTCTATGAAGAAAAATGCCAAGAGAGCACCTGGATGGCTGCTGAAACCCTCTAGATCCATGGAATGCTATGTCAATATTTTATGGAAGGTGACTCCTGTAGTTAGCATCAATGAGTATTTTGGCAAGGAAAACTGAGTTTATAATTTGTTATTTAACACACAAAGGGAGTGCTGTGCCTCTTATGTAAATCAGCTACCCAGACAAAGGAATTTCAATCCAAACAGAATGGGATGAGAGGTTACCAGGATGGAAAAAGTGATTGGGAAATTATGCAAAGAACCTACATTGTAGCAGAAGAGGTAATTTCTACAGAGATAGGGAAGGATTCTTGCTATCAAATAAGGTCCTGAGGAAATCTCCTCAGGGATGCTGCAGAGTTTTGTTGAAGCAAAATGATTTAAAATCTGAAAAAAAAGTGAAAAATCAGGGGAAGGAAGAGCCTAGCTTTTCCTTTTAAGGTGGAAATACTTGGCAATATTTAGGGGAAATAAAGAGGGAGCTGATAAAGGAGACAGTCCTGTCCATGTACATATTATAAAGTGAGAGGAACTGTCTAAACCAAAAGCCATTGCTGTCTGAAAACCAAGCTGGTATAAACTGGGCGTGAACAAATTTAGGCTGGTTGTTTAAAAAAAGGTTTCTAGTCATTAAAATAAAGTAATTGTGGGACATATGAGTTTAACAGAACCTTCCCAATCCTACAAATAGGAGGAAAAGGTTATAAGATTTGATATGGACGAAAGTGGATTAGGTTTTAGTGACCACAGAAATCCCCGAGGTAACTACACCGAACAAGGGTACAATTCCAGCCTGCAAAAGGAAATAAAAGGATCTCCTGAACAAGTGAGCAGCTCCTTGCAGCTTGGCATTCATGTGGCTTAAGAAGTGTTCCTTTAGAGGTTGTTTTCAAAGGGATTGTGCTCATGAACAGCTACAAAAATAAAAGCATTAGAAAGTGAAGCTATCAAGTTACAGATAAGGCCACACTGGGTTTCCCCCCTGTGTTCTGAATCCCCTGCCGACTGACCTCATAGGGCACAGGGAGCAAGACTCGGGACTGTAATAGAACCCTCACTAATCTGTTTTAACCCTTGTGTGTGGCCTTAAGGAGAGCCAACATTAGTTGGTTTTGTTCATTTTTCCCCCTATCAACACATTTTAGCCCGCAGTCCTCACCTGACTTACTGACACAGGTGTACGTGAGGGGCAGTGCCAGTAAAACCGCCGGGGGTTCAGGTGTGGAGGTGCACACCAGTGTGTTCCGATTCCAATTCTCACCCCAGTGTATGGTCTGGAGCAACATTGCTTTGTGCCTTTGCAAGGCTTACTTGAACTGACCAATTGGGATTTCAAAGGATGGAGAAGAACTAATAAAAGGTGCTCCATGATTGTTTTCAATCCAAGGGGCTGAGGTGTCTGACATCACATCTTCCAAAAGTCCAAGGGAATGATTTCTTGAGGCTGCTGCTTCCCACAGATGACACTCCCGAAACCAGCCCCAGGGACAGGTTTTTGGAAGGGCCCATCTGGTACTAATCAAGCATCAGAGCTGTTATTTGTTTTCCTTTAAGACTGCTCCTTTGGAAAGGGAGACAGGAGCTCATTGCTCAGACGTGGAGCTCCGTTTCCTCACAGAAAACACCCCTTACAAGCCCCAGGAAGGGTGAGGGAGGTGGAACAGGATGTGCCAAGCAAAGGAATGAGGCAGGACAGCACTGTAGAAGGTGAGGAAAGAAACGGGCTGCAGTCAGCAAGGTGGAAAGGGGGACAATGGGGTGGCTTTCAACAGGTGGCTTGGACAGCTGGTCAGCCATTGTCTTCAGCTCTCCAAAGCATTCCTTCAGCTTCCCAGGGCATTGGGCTGTGTCCCTGGTGACACTGCTGGGCAGGGGACAGCCGGGGTTCTGCAGGCACCAGAGAGCAAATGAGTTTATCTGCCACAATGCCAGACCAGTAAGGGATAAAGAGCAGGAGCACTTCTCTCTGCCTTTTCCAGAGGGTCACTGTGTCAGTAAATTGCTTCTGGCTGTGTTGTAATTGGTCCTCTTCCTCTGGGGAATTTTCCATCCAGCTTGGTGGAGAACATGTGCAGTAATCGGGTGGGTCATCATTCCCAGAATGTTTGCAAGAGGCAAACTTTGTGCTCAGTGCACAAAGTCCCCTTTTGAAATGCAGTGGCTCACAGGCTGCTGAGAGGGAAGAGCAGCTCAAACAGGGTTTTTTGGGATTGGGAGAAGATAAATTTCCACTAGAAAGATAACATTTGTAGCCCGGTACATTTCTAAAGCATGCCTGGATCTGAAAAACATCAATGAGTTTAATTTCTTAATGTGATACACTTTAGCAGCCTCTCTTATTCTAGTTAGCTGGGCACAACAAAGACATGCCAGCAGTTAAATACCTGGTTTTGGTGAAACTGCTTGCCTAAGCACATACCTGAGCAAAATAAAAGCTTGAAATGACCATCTTTCCAGGTCTAGAAATACCTGGATAATGTCCTTCAAAAGCATTGGATTTCCAGCCCTCTGTTCCAAATGCAAACCCCCTTCACAGGAATGCATTTTTGTTTGACCTTTAGGATCTAAACACGTATCAGGTCATGATGCTTTATGACTAATTCCTGTTATCAAAATTATATTAATTTCTGGATGTTTATCCAGGGTTTTGTCTGGAAGGTACATGCTTGTGAAAAGGTGGAAATGAAGGAACAGATAATTTAAACCGAGAGGCTTTGTGTGCATGACAGGAAACTTAAGAGCATGTTTTCAGGTGAATTACAACCAGAGCCTGGTTTAGTTTACCCAAAATATTAAGGGGTTGATAATTACACAGAGTGAATTTTCACAAAGGTGAAGGAGCCTTTGGCTCCCTGCAATGGCACTGGGAGCACTGGAGGCCCTGGATGGACACCAGAGGTGGGAGAGGTGCAGGAGATGCAGACTGGGCTCCTCTTTAGGTCTGTGCTCGCAATCCCAGTAATGCAAGAGGTCTGGCCCGTGCAGGAACATCTCCACAGGCAATGGTGGGAGAGTCTGAGCTCTTGTGGGTATTTGGGGCCCAGGAAAGGGGCAGACAGGCATGAGGGGCTCAGAGATGAGCAGGAAAGACCAAAGAGAGGTAGGCAGTCCGGATTCCCCAAATTCCCTTTCCAGCTCTCTCACATGTGTGAGACAGCACAGCAGAGAATTCATGTGGTCTGGGGAAAGGGAAGCACTTATCACTGGAGCACAGGAGACATCAGGCTCACTTTTGGGACTGATCCACAGCATCAGCCCTCAGCCCATCTTTGTAGACCTTGGGAAGAGGCCCCATCTCTGGAAGTGTCCAAGGCCAGGCTGGATGGAGTTCTGAGCACCCTGGACTAGTGGAAGGTGTCCCTGCCCATGGCAGGGGCTTGGAACCAGATGAGCTTTAAGGTCCCTTCCAACGCCCACCATTCTGTTGCTCTCTGACAAGCATGACCAGAGCCTGGAGCCACTGTTTAAAGGAAGTGGCTTCCTGCAGGATCCTGCAGAACTCTCAGCACACCCCAAGAATTTTATCAGGGAGCCCAAGGGGTTTTGCCACTGGCCAGGCTCAGCCCTAGCCCACATCCCCTCGCTCAGGGTGGGCCTGGGGGGTTTCAAAGCAAGGCTGGGGTTTCAGGCTGTGCAATAAGGCAGTGCTGGCCCAGGGCAGGACAGTGGCAATGGTGGGATCCTGTGCCAGCAGCATTAGGAGTGTTCTCAGGAGTCAGTTTGACAAGAACACGAGCGTGGTTCAGCTTGGCAGCACGAGAGAATGTTGATGCCAAGATTGCCTTCTGTGTGTTTTTTTTTCATACCACAATGCAGGAGTCGTTGTTTTGACAATCTCTCTTTGTATTTCTCCTTATTTGTTCAGTGTATTTAATCAAAGATCCTACAGAAACTCAAATGGCAAGGAGGAGAGTGAATCTTATTTTTTGTAAACATTATTATAATCTATTTCTAGAATTTACCCACTTTCAAAATGTAATATTTTAAGGATAATTATTAGATCAAACCTCCTACTGATATATTTCCCTAGAACAAAGAACATTTATTTAGAGAATATGGTGTGTCATCATTTCAGTTAGTGAGTTCATAAATCATTTAAGTTGCCCTAAAAAAATTAGGATAATAGAGGCTGTAACTTAATGGTCTCATGCAATCACTGGAGTAGTATCAAAGCTGTTTAACACTAATAATAGATACATTCTTCAGTCAGCAGGGTAGTCTGCCAGGGGTTTGGGCATGAAATCAGGTAATTTTCATTAATTCTTTGAAGATTTTTGGTTAGTTGGGTCTTTGTTCTTTCATTTGCCCTTCCTTTTCATTTCTGTCCCAGTATCCCTGCAGGTACTATCAGTGATGTTCAAGACGCAGAGAATATCAAACACTCACGATTTTCATAAAGGGCAAAAACAATTACCAAGGTTTTCTTTTGGTTATTGAAAATAAAAAGAAATAGGTTGTTTTGTTATTACTTGAATCAAATTCTCTGTGCTTTGGTTTTAACCCCTCCAATGTGATTCTCTCTTACTCTGCTGGGTCAGCAGATGTCTCCAAGCAGAAGGGCTTGCAGGTTTTTCTTTTTGACCATATATTAAGTCTATATGGGTGGCACGTTCTATCTTACATCTCATATAAAGAAAAATAACTGAGTAGCACAGAAACTGTGTCTGCATAAAAAGCCAGGGATATTGATTGGGACGTGTGAGTCTTTGGATAGGGAGGTATTTGTGTCTTTGCCATGCAGCAAAAGAACAACTGACACCAAATGTGCTCTCTCAAGAATTGCTGTCATTTGCTTCTACTCTCATTGACTTGAGGTCGTGGTCAATATCTCTGAATCCAAATCTGTGTTATCCTCTGGCTTGGATTGATTGGTTCTGCAGGTTTGCACAGTCCTTACGGCGGCTGTGAATTTTTATTGTGCAGCTCCAGATGCATTCCAGCAGAGCCCCTTGTGAAGAAAAGCAATACTTCAAAATAATGTCTCGGTGCTCGAGTCTCCCCAGAATCCCAATATGATTGTTATGGATAACAGTGTTCTTAAGGTCATTAATGGCTCTGTATCTCAATTCATCTTCTCCTGCTCTCCATTCCTGCTTTATTTATGCAGCTTGAGGAGAGAAGACGTTGTTACTGACCAGACAGTCTGAGATCCACAGAGCTGTGCAGGGTGCAGCCCCAGAGCCCGGCAGCGGCTCAGGAGCTGTGTGTGCAGGGCTGGGGTGCACCTCAGGGGCTGAGCTGCCTTTGGGGAGGCAATGCTGATTGCTGCAGGGAAACACACATAGAGGGCTTCTGACTTCTGGGAGGAGCACCATTTGAAATCAAAACAGGAGAGGCATTCTACCAAATCTTCAACAGGATCAGCAGGATGGGAGACCTGAGGAAACAGAAGGAATTAACTGAAAATAAATATTTGTATTTTAAATCATTCCGAACTGTATTCTTGCAGTTCTTGAAATTGAACTAGTATGGATTTTTTGCTTATGCCCTGACTGCTGGCAGAAGGATTGGATGCCTTCAAGGAACTCAAATACAGTATCAGCTTTGCCTATTGATAAATATGCTTTACTAATAGAAAATAAACAAAGGCATCACATTATTATCAGGTTACATCGAATTGTATTTTATTTAAATGACATCTCTAGCCATTTACATAAACACTGGCTACAGATTGTCATAATGAAACTAAAGGCTGAACGTAACACAGCACAAGCAACCTGATAACTTGCATTAACAAGCATTGCAGACTTTTATCTGCATTTCACGTATTCAACCACACAAAATAAATTTAAAAAATAATGAATAATTTCGACAGATTAAAAAGGAAGACCTTTTAGTGAGGTCTCTTGTTATGAAGAGCTGTTCATTTCCATTTCCCTTTTGTGAAGTATCCAATGATGTTTTGGTGGCAAACCACAGGATTTGATAAATGAGAATAAGTGGAAAACATGCAGACTGTGGTGTTTGCTCTTTTTCTGATGTCTAGAACCCAAATATTGGTGAGAATGACCTAGTGTGAGCACCAATGCCTGCGTGTTTATATAGATTTATGTGAATATATGTATGTACACACATATGTGCACACATAGGTATAGATACTGATGTGGATGAGTGAAAATAAATGAGTTTAATGCTTCCCACTTTTTGCAGTGAATAGAACACAGTTCATCAGGAAGAAAAACTTACACCTTCTGCAGTCAGGTGTCCGAGTAGGAGCCTTTGGCCAAAAATTAATGAAGTTTGCTCTGGACACTTGCTCTTGAATCAGGCATCCAGAAACTCTTCATAGTGCTGGCAAAGCCAGAAGATCTTTCCTGATTCCATCCTTGTGTTAAAGTGCCTATGACAGAGACATTTTTGGTCAAATCTAGATTATCCCTTAAACTTATTATACCTTCAGTTTTAGCTGTGGCTGCAATAGAAGACTTCTGAGAATCTGAAGCTGAAACACATCAACATGAAACTTCTTTGTCATGTGGGGGCTATTATGACTTCAGTCTTCACAAGATACAGGAAAAAATAGGCATGTATGTGGCTAAAGAAACCTTTTCTTTAAATCTCAGTTGTCCACAGGCTCTTCTTTTGGATCCTCTCCAAGGGCTCCCTGGCCTCCCATTCCTAATTCCCTCAAGGACTTGCTTTCCTCATTTTGCCTTTGTACTTTTTTTTTTTTGTGTCAGGGATTGGACAATGTTTGGGAGATATTTTTAGTTCCGTTATCTCCCAAATTTGATTTTCCTTTTAGTAGAACTCTTTGTCATGTGGTTGGTTTGGAGGCCCCATCTGTTTATTTAGAGCTTTGCCTGAAGAAGCAGTGGTTGTGGGCATTTTTACTGCTGTTCCCTTGGCCTGGATGAGCACAAATATGTGCTTGTTTCCTGGTTCTGATGGAGATGTTCGGTGTGACTTGGGCGTCCTTGGTACCAAAACCATCAAGGAGTGATAGAAATCAGTGCAATACATCAAATTCCCTGACATTTACCCTTTCTGAGAGACAGGGGAAAAAAAAATCAACAAAACAAAATAAACAATCAAGCAGTTCAAAAATGCTTTTTGAATGTGATGGTTAATTTCCCATTCTGAGATTGATAAATAACTTAAAAAGGAATTTGAACCACAGTAATTTATTGGAATTTAAAGACAATTAACAAGAACATTTAAACTCAAAAGGTTTTTGAAGTAGGAGATTAAAATGAAAGACAAATTATTATGCTTCTACTTTTCAAAAATGTCACCATGTACCAATTCTATATTTATGGGGAGGCAAAGTTATATATAGAACAGCCACACTTATTTCACTCTATTTCTCTGGTCTTCGCAGTTAAACCATGAGAATTCCAAGCCGTGAGTGGGTTTGCAAGATGTTGTATGATTGTTGACAGCACTAACCCAGCCTTCCTGTAGTATTGATGCTAAACCAAAGTGAGACTTGGCAGGTTTGTGCACAACAAACCCTGAGGTCGGGGGACTCCAGTTTCTAATTCACGCCCTCTTTGGGAATTCCCGTGTAAAGCTGACAGGCATGAGCCAGCATCCCTCTTTCCCTGAGTGGTACTGGTTCTCTCACCAGTAACTGGAATAAAACAGTAGGAAAAGGTCAATTTGAATTGAGCAAACATGGTAATATCTCAGAATTTTACTGGAGGAACAGACCTTTTTAGAGAGAAGGGAGGCTGGGAAGGAGAGAGGTCCAGCTGCACGTTATCCCTTGGATTCGTGGCTGATAACTGTGCCTGCACACGAGGTGCTTCCATCCTTGGCAGATCTGCAGTTCCCATCTGGGGGGAAACCAAGGGTTGTTCTTTTCTTCTCTGTTGCGTTGTGAGATCATCCTGAAACCTGCTAACAAATCAGCAATTCCAGAAGGTGCTGGTCTGGCAAGAAACATCCCTCAAAGCCAGAAAACAAAGGAAAATATGGCAACAATCCCAGATGTGGAAAGGCCACTGGAACAATTTCCTGCTGAGGCTGAGGGCAGGGCAGCAGGAGAGTCGTGAGAGCTTGGCACCCCCAGGGGAATTTCAGGGAGCCAGCTGCTCTCCCAGCACCCTGCTGGATGCAGATTGCTTTTCCACACCTTCCTGGCTCCTGCTTGGTGCCTGGGTCCCTCTGCAGCTCGTCTTGCGCTCGAGGCATTGCTAAGAGGGGCTTGTTTTGGCACTCACCTTCACATCTGCGGGAGCATTTTCGGGTGTGCCTTTGGGGTAACATCATTTTGCCTGTTATGGCAGGTCATAACATGTGATATGGTCATCACATGTGTATTTGCACACTTCAAAGTGATCTGTAGTTTACCATATCTAGAAATGGATGACATTTGTTTGGACTGTAAGTTCAGAAGTAGATAGAGTCCTATGCCTGGACCACCTGCCTGTGTCTGCGACCAAAACTCTGTTGCATGGACTCAGTTTTTAAGAAATCAGGTTCCATCAAGTCTAGAATCAGCCTGAGTGAGAAAGGTGCGTTCCTGGGAAGGATCACTAATGTCACTGATTCAAACAAGCACCACAGAATCAGGGTATCCCAGAAGGGTTTGGGTTGGAAGGGACCTTAAAACTCATCCAGTGCCACCCCTGCCATGGCAGGGACACCTCCCACCAGCCCAGGGTGCTCCAAGCCCCGTCCAACCTGGCCTTGGACACTCCCAGGGATGCAGGGGCAGCCCCAGCTTCTCTGGGCACCCTGTGCCAGGGGCTGCCCACCCTCCCAGGGCAGGGTTTCCTTGTAATACCTACCCCAGAGAGTCCCTCTCCAGCCTTGCTTGGAGTCCCTCTCCCAGCTTGCTGAGCTGAGGTTTGGAGCCTGTGGGACAGGTCTCAGCTGTCACCTGAATGGGGACACAGGCTGGCTCTTCATGGCCAAGTTTGCAACTGGAAATTCAGAAGCACATCCCACAGTGCCACTGTCCTCCCTGCTCCTGTGAAGGACACTTGGACACCTGAGGGCCAAGGACAGCAGGGCACATTGCAGAGTGTAGTTTCACCATGGGTTATATGTGGACTTGTTTTGTAGTAGGGAAGGATGGAACCTGTGGCAGCTGGTAGGTGTTTAATTTTTCAGGAGGTGGGACTTTTGTATTCCTGTCCAGAATACAAAATGTCCAGGCAGTATAGTCTGAACTTCTGTTAGTTTTTTTGGTTTTACATATACAGTTCTAAATCCTGTGTCCTCGCCCCCCAGATTTGTTTCTAATTAGAGAAATGGAACACAAATTTAGTGACACCTCATCATTTTTTGCTCTAGGGATCATCTAATGACCTCCGGTGCATGGAGATTTCTAGCAGCACCATAAACAGCTCACAGAAGTAGACCACAAAGTACACAGGGCATAGATAAGTGAGATAATATAGCAAGAAGAGTTTCATATTTCAAAAAGAGCATTTTCATTTAAGTTTTGGCCATTGGCCATTGCATCCAAAATATCTTCTTGTGGAAGGATGTCACTATTACACCTGGTGGTGTTGCTGGGACAAACTACATTCTGTGAGTTTATGATTCCAGGGGTGGATGCAAGAGGCTGGGTGGCTGTCAGGCAATCAGACATTATCATCAGTTTGCCTCTGCACATTTACACTGTTAATCAATATAATTCTCCATAGTGTATCATTTCATGATGTATCACTGACTGCCTCACCTGTTTGGTCGTAGCAAAGTGTCTTGTGGAAGGTGGCCCACAGCATAGGACTCAGAATCAAGGCAGGCCCTCTGCTTTCTGCTTGCTGAAAAAGAAATAATTGAATGATTCTCCTGCCACAAGCTTTATTAATACCTGTTAGTCAATGCTGAACAGAAATAATGGGGCAAAATGAAAGACTTCACATTACAGATGCCCTGGGCAGAGACACTCTTGCTGTTTATCCTTGGGCTCTTACCAGGTCTTGAAAATCAGGGACCACTCTGTCTCTGTAACAAGAATACTGTGCAAAAATGGCACGACCTGTGAATTAGTCTTGTGAGGTACTAAACTCCCCGTCTCAGATGAAGTAATCCACTTGTAGTTAAAGCAGAGGGTCTGAACTGACAGAAATTTCTGGCTCTGGACCAGCATGAAATGCTATGTTGATCTTCATTGTAAATAGACAGGCTTACACAGAGGAAAATACATAAAAGTATAAATGTGTCCACTGTGGGCTTGATGCTGAGACTAATCCAGCAAAAGGATTAGGATTCTGGATTTATTTAACTGCTGTCTGACATAAAGACTGATGATGCTTTTGTCCCTGCTAGCAAACGGTGGAATCTGGGACAGCAGGATGGAGATTCAATTCCCACACTGTGAAATGAGGAGCAGTCACGCTGCTCACAGGCAGCAGCAGAAGGTGGCCGTCACAACCAGGGGCTTCAAGGATGCTCATCTACCTTGGATGGCTCCTCCCGCTCCTGCTGAGTGCGGTACAAAAAGGAGAGCAGGAGGGCTCTGCAGAGAGACCTGGACAGGCTGGATCCATGGGTGAGGGACAGCGAGGGCAAGTGTCAGGTCCTGCCCTCGGGTCACACCAACTCCCTGCAGATCCAGGACGGGGCAGAGGGGCTGGGAAGCTGGGAAAGGACTGGGGGTGCTGGTGACAGTGGCTGGACTTGGGTCAGGTGTGCCCAGGTGTGCCCAGGTGGACTGTGCCAGCCATGGGGTGTCACAGCTGAGGCCCCTCCAGGGCTGTGCCCAGTCCTGGGCACTCCTGGAAGAGACCCTGAGGGGCTGGAGCGTGTGCAGGGAAGGGAACAGAGCTGGGGAAGGGTCTGGAGAGTGTGCATGGAAGGAAACGGAGCTGGGGAAGGGTCTGGAGCAGCAGGAGCGGCTGAGGGAGCTGGGGGGGCTGAGCCTGGAGAAAAGGAGGCTCAGGGGGGACCTTCTGGC
>JAWWMP010000005.1:25990761-26019008 GCA_035047865.1 Dendrocincla tyrannina | reverse complement strand
TCCCCTGTGGGGGCTGAGCAGCCCCAGCTCCCTCAGCCTTTGCTGCCCCCAGAGCTGCTCCAGCCCTTGGCCATCTCCACAGACTCCCCGTCCCACAGCGAGTCCCTTAGGGCCTGATTGATGAAACATGCCACTTCCTAACACCACAACTCGCCATATCCACAGCTACACAGCATTTACTTGTGTTTCTAATTTCAATATGTTTATCTGTCTTTAAAGTCGGATTAGTTCTTGTAGAACATGTCAGACGAGCAGCCTGTGGAAATGCCATTTTCTGAAGTTTTTTGTATATTCTCAGAACCAGTTGTAGCTCTGGCAACAGCAATGGAATTTTTGTTGGTCTCATGCCATGTCAAAAAGCAGCAGTTCTGATTCAACCACAAACAGAGCTGGGGGATTGCAGTTTTAAAGCACTTTGATTAGTGATCCAGATCTGGATGGCACAGGGTGCCCAGAGAAGCTGGTGCTGCCCCTGGATTCCTGGGAGTGTCCAAGGCCAGGCTGGACGGGGCTTGGAGCACCCTGGGCTGGTGGGAGGTGTCCCTGCCCATGGCTGGGGGTGGCACTGGGTGGGCTTTGAGGTCCCTTCCAACCCAAACTACTGTTTACAGAATTTAATCTTGAAACTACATGAATATTTTCTCAAAATTATTTCATTTGGGCACTCATTTGAATCAGTGAGTTGTTGAGAGCCAAGTACTTCTGCATGAACTGAACAGAACTCTTTCCTAAAAGTTTTTTCCATAACTTTTCATGGTAGTTTCTGGAATTATCGAATTCACTATAAAAACATCAGAAAGTGTGAGCTTATTATGGCATAATGGTTAACAAATGTGAATGTTTGGACTGTGGGAAGTAGTCACAATTCTGAACAAAAAGTAATTAAAATCCTAATTTCAGCTCCCCTCCAGAGAGAACAGTGTTCCTCCTGCTCGCATTCATTCAGATCTTCATTTTGTAAAACTCCTACAGTTGGATTTGCTTAAGAAGCAAAAAAAACCCCCACACTAACCAAATAATCTCTTATATTAATATCTAGAGAGAAAACTAAAACATAACACTCAAGCTCTTCCCTTTTCTTTTTAAAGTTATATATCAAAGAAATGTGCAAGTGAACTGAACTCTTTACGTGCTGAAGGTTTCCCTCAGCTGAAGGAACCTGTCTGCAATTAATTGCTGGTGGTGTTGAGATCTTCACACCCTTGCCTGGCTGCTCTTGCACAGGGCAGTATCAGCATTGTCCTCACCCCTTGCCCATCCTCGTGTCCCTCCTCTGGGCACTCGAGAGCTTTAGATCTGTGGCTGATGAGTCGATCAGTGCAGTGCTGTGACAGCAGCTGCATCCAGGGAGGGGGGATGGATTCATCTCCAG
Source organism: Dendrocincla tyrannina (assembly GCA_035047865.1). Taxonomy (NCBI): domain Eukaryota; kingdom Metazoa; phylum Chordata; class Aves; order Passeriformes; family Dendrocolaptidae; genus Dendrocincla; species Dendrocincla tyrannina. The sequence continues at coordinate 26,017,636 of JAWWMP010000005.1, read as the reverse complement.
AGGGAATTGAGCGTGAGGGGAACAGACCAAATCCCTCGTGATGTTCCACGATACTCTTTCCAGCTGAAAGCACCTTCAGTTTTGGCTGAACGCGGAGGAACTTCTCCCCTCACCACTCCCAAAGCACAACTGCTCATGAAAGAGGGAAAATGGAACTCTGCGAGGAAGTCAAACACTTCTAACTGATGGAAAGCAGATTTAAAAGCAGAAAAACCCCTTGTGCAGCTTCATGGTCCATTTCTTGCAGGGAAAGGATATTCCACAGTGTTTTCTTTCTGTAGGGCTCAAACAGGTCTGCTTCATGGGGTGAAAAAATAGGCAGGGGTATGTGTGTGTATTCTGAGAGCTTTAGCCCAGGGGCTTTAAAAGAGTAGGGTCTGGTCTTTCCTCATTTAGTTCTAGAAAAACACTGATTTAGACCTCTCATTAAGGGCCTCGGAACTAACTGCTACCTGAGAAAATCTGGGTGACTAAGCTCAGAGGCTGTTGTTTGAAAGAGGTTCAGAGTCTGGGGCTTAGAGTGCTTTTTGCAACTTAGAAAACTTATGCCCAAATCCCCTTTTCCTTATAGATTCCCTTGTGTGACCATGCACAAATCCTTTAGTCTGCTTTTCCACAGATAAACCCAATTTCCTGCCTCACAGGACTCTGCCAGAAGGAATACATGTAAATGTGCCCAGGAACTGTGGCAGGGGTAGGGGGCATGGAAATTACCTGAGCACCACTTTTGCTCGAACTGAACTTGTTTGACCTTTCCCATTTAGAATTTAGTTTTTATATGGGTGTAAGGGGATTGTTTCCCATATATGTTTACGTGCATCCTCTCATCTGAATCCTCTAGAAATGAAAAACGCAGTAGGAGGCAGTAATACTGATTATAAATTGAGTTTATGATGAGCAAGTTTCACTTCTGTCACCACAGAGGGAGGAATTTAACGTTATCAAAACCATAACAACATGTTTCATGGTTTAATTCTTGGTATTACAGCAGTGTTGGGATTTTCAGGGTACTGTAGGTGGGTTATGGTGGTCATTGCAGGTTTGATTTCCACTCAAGGTGTTTGTAGAAGGAAAAGCAAAGAGATGGATGAAAGATTCCAGGACAGATTCCCGATTCTTTCGCCCATCAAGAAGTAGGATCTGGCTCCCTTGTGGTGGCTCTGGGAGGTGGGAGCTGCTGGGGTGTTCCAAACACAGCCCCACACAGCCTCCTTGGGCAGGCTCTGCAGCTGGAGGTGAGGAGGTGCAGGGGCACGGGGGAAACACAAACACCAGAAAAGTCTGACTGGAGTCTTCCCAGGGCTAAAAGGGGCAAGAAAGAAAGCTGAAAAGAGCAAAGGGATACTCTGGATTATCCAATAAGCATTGATTTCCAATGTAACCTGGCCACACAGGAATTTGTAGGCATTTGTTGGACTCCATCACTATCTTCAATGTCTTTTAGCGCTGCAAGTAAGGATTAGATTCAGAGTGCTTAATTAATGATTGGATGCACTTAGGAGGGAGACTGCTCTCCAGCCATGGTCACTCATGGGGAGCAGGAGTCTTTCTCTCCAAAGGACAGATTGTGAGGCACCACTCGCTGCCCTTGCTGTAGCAGCTCACATCAGGTGAATTCCACAGGCCCTTCTGACCTTAAACCATACAGGTATCAGAATCTCTGAAACAGAGGTGCATCTTGCCCTGAGATCATCACATGCCACAGAAATGAGGGGACAGTGCCTGCAATGAGAGCTGCACTTTCCATATCCTTTCATTGCACATTGCACTTCCCCCCCTCCGCTCCTGACCCTGCCCTCAGCACCATCCATGGGTTACCTGGTGCTCACTTTCCCCCTCTGAATCGTTTGAGACTCTGACACAACTGGGGGCTGCCATCATGTGCTTTTATTTCAGTGTGTTAAAATATGGGAGTGGACAAATATGCATCAAGTACCACAGCCCAAGACGAACTTTAAGGACTCATTTCCAGTGGTTTTACCGTGTCCACCTGTTGAACATCTGTTTGTTAGACCCCACCAAGCTGATGGCAACCACAATAAAGTCACTCCAGGAAGACAGTGAGGATCAAGATTTTGCATCACAACTTTGAACACAGGAAAGGAAAAGAAAGAATGTGCATGAGAGGTAAGACAGCAAGGTAGCTCTTCAGAAAGGTGGAGAAAACTGGCAAATGAGTATCATAATCAGCATCAAAAGTTTTCTATTTCTTCAGCAAGTCTAGTAGATGCACAGAAATGGAGCTGGGTCTGAAAATATTCTCCCATGTTAAAAATAGATTTCAAATATTAGAATGAGCACTTTAAATATGAAAGTGTTTGTGAATGAACAATCCACTGAGGAATTACTCAGTTCAGCTGAAGGTCTTTCTTACATTTTTCAAATGTAGAATTTTGATTTTTCACCTCATTGCTTGCCCCATTTTCCAGATGATTTAAGAATATGCTGAACAAGAGAAATCCAATGATAGTCTTCTCCCTTGTGCACAACCCATCATTTCCCCCCTGTTTTTGTTTCCAGTCTTAGTGGGTTACTAAGCCACCAGAGGATCTTCTCTCTTGTCCCAAGGCACTGTGGCTTCTTTTTGAGATCTTGGCCAGGAAACTTCTCTAATGCCTTTGGAAAGCTGAAGATGAAAGGGAAGCTGTTTGTGTTTGGGTGAAGGAGAGAACGCTGTCCCTCTGGTAAGCCCCTCCAGGGGAGCTGTAATGGGACCAAGCACAGCCAGTGCCAATACTACAGCAAAATCATCAAAGCCTGCCCATTTTCCTTTCCACAGTGCAGTGGTACCCTGGGACAAATCCTGCCACAGGCAGAGCAACTCTTTGGGCCTCACCAGAGGTATTTGGCCTTGTATCCACACAACACTCCCTGCTGCTGCTGCTGCTGCTGCTCAGACCCTGGTCCTACTTTCCCAATGCCTTTCATCACAGCTCACATCCTAAGCAGTAATAAACCTCCACCAACTGAGCCAGCACAATCTGAATTCCTGGCTTTAGATCCTGAACCAAGTTAAGGAGTCAGTGCTGGGTGAGCACATGCCCTCCCAACCCCTCTGACCACATCTGTCTCACTTAGGTTGGAGCTGTGTAAGATTTAAGGTGCAAATGCAAAGTGTACATTGAATTTGGAGTTGCCCTCGGTAGGCAGCCCAGATTGCCTGGAGGGTCAGCAGCAGATGTGTAGTAAGACAGGTCTCAGGACCTTTCCAGTCCCACTCCTGGTGCACAGAAATCTGCGTGACCCTTGACACGTCATAAAGCCACAGTGGTGCCAACAGTGAACAGGGAAAGAAATTAAAAACCCCCAACTTACATAGAAGGTGGTGTGTCTTTCTTCTTCAGGAAATGTCCTGCAAATACTCTCGGATAATCCAAAGAAAGTACACTGAACAACTTCAGCAAGGTGTAGTGTAGAACATCCATGTATTTTCATATGCCCTCTGATCCTGCTTAAAAACTGGCCTATGGGATTTCCATAACATTGTGAAAAACCCCCTGCATTATGCCACTTTATACAGACTGCTTATAAAGACTGGATTATTGCTGTATTTTTACACCATAGATTCTGAAATCTCTTTTAAAAGTGAGTCAACTAAACCCCAGTTTTGCTGCCAAATTTATCCTTGGGAAATCATACATTTTCTCCCAAGCAAAGCACTTGTTTGTGTCCTATCAAAATGCCACTTGGTTTTTATTTGCATGTAGCCATCACTCAGGATACTATTCATGTGGCACACAACGATCTCACTGAAGAGGAATGAGTTCCACCTCCTGGGTTTAGGAGTGGAAGCCGTGGTTTTGCACAAGCTGTGCCAAAACTCGGGTTGTTGCTGCCTCGTGCCTCTTGCTGCCTCCAGGGTGGCCCTTGGAGCATGGAGTTGGTTGTGTCTTTGAGGTGTCACAGAGGCAGGAGCCAAGGCAAGGGAGCAGAAAGGGGAAGGATATGCGACCAGGCAATTTCTTGGGAAATTAATATTTCAGCTGAACCACAGCAGTGCTCCCCCAGCTGAAGAATGTGGCATCTCCACCAGGGAGTGGCCTTGTGATATTCCCCTGTTTTCCCTGCGTGCCTAAACTGATCAAAGCATTCTTCAAGTGTTCAAGGTCATACTGGATAGGAGACCTTGACCTGGTCTAGTGGAAGGTGTCCCTGCCCATGGCAGGGGGTTGGAACCAGGTGATTTTTAAGGTCCCTTCCAACCCAAACCATTGGTTCAAGAGATTCTGCGTTAGGAATCTGTACAATAAGGCACAGGATCAATGACAAGAATCATGAAGAGGACAGGAGCAGAGCTGGCTGGTTTTGCTGAGCATGGAAAGCACTGCATCTAATCCCCACACGGATCAACATGCAGCTCCATCCATCTCAGCCTCCTGCCCTTCTTCCTTCACTGGGGAAGCACTGCCAGACCCATTGGATCCCTCCACATTCTTCCAGGTACAAGTCACACAACTGGACCGTGGAATCACAGAATGGTTTGGGTTGGAAGGGACCTCAAAGCTCCTCTCATTCCACCCCCCTGCCATGGGCAGAGACACCTTCTGCTATCCCAGGGTGCTCCAAGCCTTGTCCTTGAGAACTTTCAGGATCCCAAGTCCTTCAATGATAAAAACAAGGCAGAATATTTCAAAAGGACAAGTGAGAACACACCACTGGATCTGTGGAAAATGCTGGCACAGGACAGCAGAAGGAGAAATGAGCATGTGAATATTTCTATGAGTGACACGGGCAGCCGTGCATTTTCTGACATCAAGTTGCCAGGGCTGCTGGTGTTCATGGTTTGGCTTTTCAACTGGGGACCAACGGGGCAATGAAGAGATTTGCTTCCATGGTAAAGCATTGCACAATGAAGGCCTCTCATCTGAGTGCTGAATGCCTTCAGCTTCCAGGGAAGCTGCTCTCTCCTGGGCTTGCATTCCCAGCCAGATGCTCTGGAGACAGCAATCCACCCATCTGTGGGCCATCCCCTCTACCCCAGCTGGAGCTGGGACACAGAAAACCCTGGGCCATCCCCTCTACCCCAGCTGGAGCTGGGACACAGAAAACCCTGGGCCATCCCCTCTACCCCAGCTGGAGCTGGGACACAGAAAACCCTGGGCAAACAGCCTGTTAAACCCTGGCTGTTTCCTGTCCTTGCACTGGGATGTGGGACAGGGCAGGGAGAGGAGACATTTAAGAGGGTAATGTGTAAATGATTTCTCTATTTTTTCCTCCTTATACCAATGCCATGAATTTGCTGCGAGTTATCGGTTTTATTGAGCTCATTTGGCACTTTTGAGAGTGGCAGACTGCTTAGCAAATGATTCCATTTGTTTAAAGAGGAAGCTCAGGCACACATGCAAGACGTCCTTCTCTGGGTCTGGTTGTTGTTCTTCAAGGGCAGGGGAGAGAGGAGCTCTGGGCAATGAGAGGAGAGAGCACAAGGGAGGAGTAGAGTCATCCTCAGTTCCAAAAAGGCTTTCTGTCCCTCTAAGAATCTCAGCCTGAGATAACGCAGGGCTCTTATTTCATTTGGTGGTCAGCTAGGGGTGGGCTTAAAGCTGCAGCCTATGTGAGGGGGAAAAAACCAAATAAAGGGCCCATCAGCAACCAATTTTCCGAATATTCAAAATATTTCACAGATAAAATATTTGGATTTTGAGTTGTCAACAGCTGCCAACCTTTTAGGAGCAGGGAATGTCATTCAGACTGCCTTGTGACACAGCAGCAGGTATGTTAAAAGAGCCACCTGACCTTGGAGAGATTAAGATATCAGTAAACCATGAGACTTCCACTGTTCAACCAGTAACACTTGCATTTCCTGCTGAAACCAGATTTTAATATATTTTCTGTCTCTCCTTTCACTCTCTCTTGTCCCACGATGCTTTAGAATTTGGTATTTGTCCTCCTCTAGTAAAATTTAATATTTTATTTGGGTGTTAAGGGGAAAACATACAGATTTTCAATGAGAAGAAAAGCTGTTTACAGCTCTAGATTTCCCTTGGTTTCCAATCTGTGCTGCAAAAAGCAATGAGACTTATTCAAAATACAAACCCCCATTGGCCTTGGACATCTCCCCTCCATTTAAAATAGTTTTTCACCTGACACTGAGGTCATGATTAAAAGCATATTCAAATTGCCTTTTACAGAGTACTGTCACAGCTCAGTAATAATTCTCCCCGGTCAAGCAAAGAAATTATTCTGATGTTGCCCTTTTTTTTCAATAGAAATTGAGAAATGCTGTAATAGGTTATATACTTTAAGTCTTGCAGCTCATCACTGCTGGAAATAACTGCATTGTTTTTCCATTCCATTTCTTGCCCCTTCTGAGAATGGTGCACTGACCGTGTCCCTGTAAGATTTCGTGGACTGTTTGTTGGGTACCAAGCGAAGATGCTGCTCTGCCCTTTCTGGCTGAGAGCCCTGATCAGGCTGTTTGCAGGACAGCAGGGGGAAAACAGTCCAACAATTTTAACATGTGGGACAATGTAGGGGAAAAAAGGAGCCTTAGCCCTGTGCCAGGACACTCTGAGCAGAGCCACAGCCTGGCAAAGTTTGGTTTCCTTGGACCAGAGCAAGGGGCTCGCCGAAGTGACCCCCCAGCGTGAAAGGAAGGAAAGGGGTGTATCACCTCAGTCCATAAAAATTGCTCTCTTAAGTGAAAACAAGCGTGTCTGTGGTTTTGACAGGCTGGAGAGCCTTTGGGGAACTATCAGTGTCTTTCCATGAAACATGGATAAACAAACTGATGAAGAAGGACATTTGCTGTAGAGGAATTTGAACAAGCTTTGAATTTCTTTTCTCCGTATCAGATGAGTCCTTTTCTTTACCCCATACTTGCATACATAAGTTTTTCATCTGACCAACCCTTCTTCTTTTTCCTAGCCTCTGGGAAACATAAATGTGAGCCTATAAAATCCCTTTATCTTTCATTGGGATGCAGCCATTGTTTCCAGCAGTTCCACACGTTTTCAAGTCAGTAAAAGTGACACTGGTTCTAATGTAATAAGCTTAGAAATTGCATTTATTGAAGCAGTTAATGACTCTTGCTACAGGACGTTTTCATTAGCCAGTTTTTTATTTCCATTTTGTTTTCTAGTCCCCTCTGTTGTGCAAGGAATAATGAAGCTTGGTATTGTGGCAGAAATTTTTGCTTTGCTTGCAAGCAGCAGCCGTTCTCTGAAAGGCCCCAGATTGCACCAGGAGAGTTTCAATTAACTAGTGGGAAAGATTTCTTCACAGAAGGGGTTGTAAAGCTGCCCAGGGAAGTGGTGGGGTCCCCATCCCTGGGGGTGTCCAACAAACGTGGATGTGGCACCCAAGGACATGGTCTGGTGGTGATCATGGTGGTGGTGCTGGGCTGATGGCTGGACTTGACCTGAAAGGTCTTTTCCAACCTTAGTGACTCCATGATCTTATGATTCCATGAATTCCCAGTTCTCTGAAGCTTCTGCATCACCAATAAGTAAAGCAAGAAACTGAAACCCAGTGAAAGTATGGATAGGTGTATGACCACAATAACAATTTGTTTGTGTGGGATACAGAACTCAGCTGACTGTGACTCTGCTGCACCCAAATCACCTGCCTTTCCCTGGGAGAGGATTTCTCCAGCCTGTTCCTACATGAAAAGTTGCAAAAATTATGCTGTGATTACACTTTCTAGGCAGGTAGAGCTCTAGTTGCTCCTTTTCTATCTAGAACCTCATATACTCCAGGACATCCTGACAGTTCAGGGCAGGACCTCCTTCATTAAATGCTCTCTGGTTTGGAAGTGTCCTCCAAGCCACTCGGATTTTGTGTCGTTCAGAGATGTTTATGCATTTCTCTGTGCCTTTGTGGGGTCAGAAAGGCCGGCTGGCATAGACTGCAGGACAGAAATATGGAGCACGAGGCTTTTAGAAACATTTCTGCAGCTTTCAGATGTAAAGGCAGGTATCTGTTTGGGAAAGAGGCAATGGGCAGCGACACAGTGAGAAATCAAAGCCTGTTTTGAGCCAGTACAGCCAAGGCACACGTAAATACTGGTGCAGAACATAATGTGAGCTGCACTGCAAGGTCTCACGTTCAGTTTTAGCCACCCTGTGTTTCCTCATTAAAACAAGGAGCAAGAAGTAGGTTGTGAATCAGCGAGAGCGTCCCCTGAATTGACCTCGCCTTTGGTGCCGGTAATAGAACTGGGTCTTTATTAAACCACTGGGTGCTGATGCCTCTTAATGTGCCCAGCTGGGCCAGTCTTTTTAGGCACTTCTGCTGTCTGCATCACGGTGCAGGACATTGGGAAACAGTCCTGGGGCCGTGCAGCTGCCATGGCTTTAAACTGCACCACTCCAGCACACTGGAGGCATTCAACCAAATGGGCTTTAATAAGCTCCCTCTGTGTTCACACCAAAATGTATAAACTGGCACAATGGACTCGAGCGCAGAGGAGCCCTGTGCACCTGCTGAGATGGAGGAATCTGGAAGGGGAGAGATGGAGGAGCATCTGAGTGCCTGGGCAGTCCCAGCTGCTGCTCCTGGGGGGACTGGACAGCCTGGCCAAGCCACCTCTGGCACATGCCGGCAGGAAAGAACCTGCCCCTGGAGTGCAGAGGAAGCAATCCTAGCTTGCCTTGGGCAGAAACTGCAGTTCTGCTGGGGGCTGGAGGCTCTGAAGGGAGCTGGTGCCTGAGACACCAGGAATTTATAACAATCCAGCACGTCACTCAGCGAGGGCTGATGAATAAAGATACCAATAAGCCAAATTACAGCAGCTGGGGCACGAATCAATGGTATTGAACTGTTGCTGTAATACTTGTGAACCCTCCAGTTATTTCTTATTATAGATAGAAAAAAGTGTTTATGTAGTTGAGAAAAATGCCTCTATGGAAATAATCACGCAGGACTGGAAGATACACAGCCTGTAATCTGTCCTTTAACATTGCTTGACCCTAAAAAAGCTAAGAAATGTTAAAGGAAAGGGGTGTGAGCCCTAAGGCCTGGGTCTCTTCCATTCCTGAGGTTTGTTTTCCCTTCAGCCCTGGGTGGAGAAGCTGTCCTTCAGTTCCTTTCCTGTGCCTGGCTGCTCTGCCAGGACCTGGCACGGCTCTCCAAAGTTTCACTCCACCCCTGGAGCCTGTGTGGATGTCCCATCCCAAAACAGCATCATCACCACTGCCTGTATCATTCAATTAGCTGGAGCCAAGACCAGGCAATCAGTAAAGGGTGGTTCCCTCTGCTTCCCACTACCTAGAAAATGAGGGGAAAAAAATGCTGCTCGTGTTAAAAAATAATGAGAATTATTTCAGTTTATGGTAGAGATTAATTAAAAGAATAACACGTAAGAGGGTTAGAAGGTTAAATTGTACCTAGTGTGCAAAGGGAAAAGAAATCTCGTGATATTTCAAATTAAAAGAGCAGGAAAAGATTTGGTTTTCCTTTTCCTTTTAGTGTCAACAGAGGTTAAACTGAAGTATCTTGGGTGTTGTTATAGCCTTTTCACTATAGCTTGTAGTATGTGCAGAGTATCTCATTATTTGGGTTAAAGAGACCCACATAAACCAAGAAATGAATGCCTGGCAGCCAGGACCCTGCTCTGAAACACCTATTTACAGGAACATTCGGGAACATCTGGGGCTCAGTCACCTGCCTGAGGCTGTTCTCAATTCATTTGGGGGATCCTCCAACATTTTATCTCTAGACAAATGAGGAACTTTGGCTTATCAGATGAAATTATTTTGATGAGTTGGAATGAATTGAAATATGGACCAAACACGCACAACAATGTCCTTTATTTTAATAAAGTTGTGTACAGCTTTTGTAAGTTCAGTCTCCCAATGTTTTATTTTATGTAGATAATGCACATACCTGTGCAGGTGGATTTTATTTGGAAACTGTTTTTTATTTACTTACATTTAAACAAAAGGCAGGAACACATCTTTTCCCCTTTTTCGTTGCAGTAAAATCCCCAGACATGATATAGGACATTGTATGTGACATTGTTTTCTGCTGTTGGACAAGTTATGGCTGTGACAAACCCATAGGATTGCAGAGACAGCTCTTTATACGAATGGAAATTCCTTTAGATACAAGGAGGTTACAGGAAAAGCACAAAATGCAGCTGTAATACAGCACACAAAATGTATTCCAGGTGCTATAAAGCAAAAAGTGGAAATTACTGAAGAATGGACAATAGGGATATAAAATGCAAAACCTGGAAGGACTGTTTCACCTTTTTGCATTTAATTGCATTATATATTTAATTTCTTCACCCTCTGTTAGACTTCAGTTATTTTTATGGTTTAATCTCTCTCCCTGTAGTAACCAATGGATGATAACACAGAACTAGAGTATTGAACAAGGAAAAGCTTAGGTTTGTTATTTGAACTGTGCTGATAAGAGAGAACAATTTGTTTTGTGCCAAAAGAAATTCAAAGGATTCTGTATTTGGTGTTAACTGTTGTACAGATATTCTCACTTGGAAAGAGAATTGCCATTTAGAAGAAAACATGACCAAATATTATCAGCTAAAGTCAATGTTATTGGAAATAATTATATTTTACTTTGGAAATGCATTGGTGTCTCAGGGAGGGAAGGGCTCTGTGTGGTGACCCAGCAAATCCTCTGGTCCCTGAAAGCTGAATCCTCCTTGTCTGTGCTCACACATCAGCCAGTCCAGTTTGGTCCCTGGTAGGAAGGTATGAAAGCACATGCCAGTGCTCTGCAGCAGCACAGTGTCCCGTCACCAGCTGCTGTGCAGTGTTATGGCACCAAAGGGAGATCTGGTGGGCTCCTTCGGGCTGACTTGAGCCCCGAGACCCTGCCCTGCAGCAGCACCTGAACACCCTGGGCATGGACCTTCTGCTGCAGGGAACGACACAGGGCGTTTCAGGGAACAGCACAGAGTCGGCAAGGCTTTCATCACTGAAGCCTTCACTAACAAATATTCTCTTCTTCTCAAATGCCTTGGCTAGGGAGAGCCAATTGATCAGCTTGGAAAGGTTTTCTTCCTTCTGCTTTTGGGTTGCTGTGTGACCCCTGCAGGGATTTCACCCCTGGACTCAGGGGACAACACAGACCTTACTCATTAATGGGGTGCTCATTAATGCAAGGCCCTTCTTGAATGCTGGCTAAAGTTTCCATGAGCCAAACACAGTACTTACCATCCCCTATGAAGGGGCAAGGCTTCATTTCCAAACTCCATGGCTGGATCTATTAAGCTCCACTGTTTCTCCACTAGTATTTCTATATTTGAAAACGGGGCTGGGAAGTTTCTGAAGGGCCATCACTCAGTGTATCAATGCCTGGCTGCTGCCATGGACAGACAGAAAGCAATGCGTATGCTAATGGTTAATGTCTCTCTTACCTTCCCCAGCTGCTTTGAGTTTCATGTATTTTAACCATGGGAGGGGCTGACACTATTTATTCACCCCTTAAATCTTTCTCTGGTGATTGGGAGTAGGAGCTTTGGTGCCTTGGGGTGGTTCATAGGGGGATGAGCTCAACCCGTCTCAGCCTCAGAGCCCTGGGCAGCCCAGGGGCTCGTGACACTCAGCTAATGCCCAATATTTGGGATGGCTTGACCCTGCAGCCAGCCCTGGGCTCAGCAACTGCTGAGTCTGCTGCTGAAAGATGCCATTAATGTTCAGGATGAATTGGGACAGTGCAGGGACTCTGGTTTGGTTTGTTTTTGGTTTTTTTTTTTTGGCAAATGCAACTAACATCTCTTTTTGAACCTGAACAATATCCCAGTGTGTGCTTGCGTGGGCTGGGCTGACATGGTGTTCTTGCTGGGCAAATAATCTGCAGTGCAAAGTCATCCTGTAGGAAACTGCCAGGACAAGAGGAAAAGGCCTTAAGTTGTGCCAGAGAAGGTTTGGATTCGACACGAGGAGAAATTTCTTCCCAGAAAATGTGGTGAGGCAGGGGTGGAGTGTTCAGAAAATGTGTGGATGTGGCACTTGGGGACACGGGTTAGTGCTGGGCTGACACTTGGATTGGGTCCTCTGAAGGGTCTTGTCCAACCTTAACCATTCTGTGATCCTGTGAAATGCAATCAGAAGAGAGAAGAGCAGAATTCCCCTCCTCGCAAGGCTTTGGAGCAGCACCCACAGTCCCTGTGCCATAAAGCTGGAAGGAGGAGGATTTGCAGCGGGCTGACAGGAGTCTCCTGCAATTTATATTCATTTTTCTCCCTGCACACACTTCCCCTGGACTCCGGGCAGCACAGGAGGGTTCCACCAGAAGCATTAATGGCAGTGAGTTTAATTTCAATAACAGGCCCTAGACCAGCTCCTTATCACTCTGTAAGCCAATTTCTGTGCTGATAAATGAACAAACCCTGCCCCCCCAGCAGCTCCTTTCACCTGTGCCAGGGAGGGGTTGCAGAGAGCTGCGGGCTCCCTGGGGCTCTCCCCTTTTCTCTGCTGCCTTCCAGTGCTTTCCGTGACAGCTTTTAGTTATTTCCAGCAATACAAGATATCTGGACGTTTACTGCACTTAGATAATTTTAGAGGACATTTTATCCTTTCCCTTTCTGCCTGCATGGCCTGTAAATATCCTTAGCAGAGCTGAAGTTCTCTCCATCCCTTGTTTCCCCTAAGCATTTATTTTTTCCTACAGCAGCTGCATTGCTTTTACAACATCCTCGCAATGTTTATAAATTCAGCTCGGATGGGTCTCCTTTCCAACACTTCCAAGGCTTGCGCTGACCACTCTTCATTGCAAACAATCATTCTTTTTCATGGACTCGTTTGGAAAGGATGTTTTACTTTATACACACTTTTCACATTATATAATTTCAATTATTGTGGTATTATCTCTGGCTCTCCTTGAGAGCCAGGTCTGGCACTCTGAAACACGGCCAGCAGGACCTTGCTTCAGTCATGGCCCACTGAATTGTTTTGATCCATCCTGTGACTGGACATTTGAATGGAAAAAATGCTTTTCTTCACAGCCTTGCAATGATTCAGGAATCAAAGCAGATAAAACTGTTATTTCCATCCCTGATGGTTTTCACCACCTGTCTGGATAACACTCTGGGTAACCTGGCCTGACCTCAGGGCTGCCCCTGCTTTGGGCAGGAGCTGGACTAGAGATGTCCTGACATCCCTGTGGTCCTGCTGACTCAATCAGCATCTGTTCATTACCAGAATGGTGGGGGTTTGCTTATTTTTGTTTTAGTACACCCTTACCAGAAAAAAAAAAATTAACTTACAAGTGCTTGGCAAGAGTTTTAACACTTGAGTTATCTGAATATTTTCACATCTATTTGTGTAACTGATTTTTTAATTTTTTTAATAGGAATATATATTTTTTCTCCAGTTTTTGTAGACTGCACATCAAGGGCTAATTTTTCTTGGGTCTTTTCTTCAGTTCTTCATTGATGGATTGCCCCCAGGGTCACACCTGGACAGAAGGGGGAAGGCTCTCTGCTCACCTTTGCATTGAGCTCTCATTCCCAGTGTGTTACAGGCTGAACTTGGGTTTGTTTGGAGGTTGTGTCAGCAGAAGATGTCTTGGACATCAGGATCAGCCAGGATTCCCTCCTCTGTAGCCTGCCCACCCACCACTGAGCATTGGGAAGTAGGATTCAGAATTAAAGGATAAAACGGCTTTGGCTTTACAAGACTCAGAAGTTTTGTGCTGTGGTTATAAATTATTTTTTTTTCATTGCTGGAATCTATTTAAAAAATTTGCTTCTTCCATTTCATGCATAATATTTTGGCTGCATCCTTTTCCATCTGGGATTCTCAGGGCGGTGTTTCAGGCTCTCTGGATTCCCATCTCTGAGTGGGTGTTAAGGGTCTGAGCACACAGCAGCATTGTGGGGCCCTGCTATTAGAATTGCTGGTTGGAAATGTCTGTCTCTCAGTGTTGTTGCATGAATTATAAAGGAATGTATCCCTGGGAAAACACACTGGCAACTGCAGTGCTGCCATTTCGGGATTTCCATCCAAAGGAAACACAGCTCTGGGAAACTCGGCTGTTTCTCAGCTGCCTTTACCCCTTTAATGCTCAGGGCAAGCCCAGTGTGTCATTTTGGGCCACACAGCAACTTCGGCCAGGTGATGGTTTGTTCCCCAGCACAGGGTTAAGGGAGATTGCTCCAGTTTTGGTTTTGATTATGTCTACTTTCCCCAAATTATTAGGGAGGAAAACTACAACTGATTTACGCAAAGCCAAAAAAAAGAGATGGATAGAAGGTATGAAAGAGCTGAATCTGGGAAAAGTCACACGTTTAGTTCCTCAGCTTGGGATGTGACTCCCACAGAATGACACTTGTGTTCTCAAGCCTCTGCTGTTTGTTTGCTGTTGTGGATGAAAGATTGCAGCAAACAGACAAGACACCACCACCCCGGGGTGGAAATCAAGGGGGACAATGTACATCCTGACTTACACTCCCAAAGATAATATTTAAACCACTTGCAGCTAAGTGCAGTAGCACCCCAGGCACCAAAGCTCAGCTTTGCAATGATCATGCCCAGAACAGGCTAAAAGGGCCCTGCAGTGCAGGGTGCAGCTCCACACCCTCTGGACACGTCCTGCTGCTTCACTGCCAGGGGACAAACACACCATCAGCCAACCCAGGCATCCAGAAGGACTCCCCATCCTAAGGATTCTCATAATTCATAGAATCCCAGAATATCCTGGGCTGGGAGGGGCCCGTCCAGTCCCACCCCTGGCCCTGCACAGACCCCCCCAACAATCCCCCCCTGTGCCCCAGAGCATCATCCCAACCCTCCTGCAGCTCTGGCAGCCTTGGGGCCGTGCCCACTGCCCTGGGCAGCCCGGGCAGTGCCCACTGAAATATGTTTAAGCCCAAATGTTGTTTGGTAACTGATGTTATAATAATAATTTGCTTATAAAAAAGTCCAAACTTTTAGTGTAAGATATAACACAGACCACAGAATCACTGAGGTTGGAAAAGACCTCTAAGATCGAGTCCCACCTTTGACTGATCACCAGAGCAATGCTATCAGATAGATTAAATAAAAGATAATTAAAGACAAATAGAAGAGAGTAAAGATCTGAGATAGCAAAGCTGATTAGATTTTCCCATAACAAAAATATGCCAAATGAAGTAAAGTCTGTAATTTAATGAAAAGTGTGGCTACAACCATTAGGAGAACTGGGCTGGTAGTTTTTAGCTGATCTCTGCTTCTTAATATGCTTCCAGATGTCAGGACAGATGCTTTAGCCATCATCTCTTGCTCTGATGCAGCAGGTAAATACTGTTTTATTACCCCTGAAATTCAAAAATTGTAACTCTGGATCCATATTCCACCAAAGCAGCTGATTTTATATTCAAGGCTTTCTAAAAAAAAAAATAAAAATCCTCAATTCTGTATACTTTCTAGTTTCTGAGGATTTAAATATAATGAGTTTGAGACTCTGTTATTATAAACACAACAAATTATTCCCAGGATAATGGATGGAAAGTGATGAATTACTGGAACATAAATCTATAACATTCACTCATAGTTGGTAATAACAGAGCAATGGCAAGGCTGATTTATTACTTGCTGGTGTATCTATTCCTGTTCGTGATTGTTAAAATTATAGTACATAGAAAAATTTAATTAAAGTTATTAAAATGAGGAAACTATTTTCTGTTTTCTATTCCGTTGCTGCAAAAGTTTTTCATTTGCTCATAAATTTAGGAATAAGTGTAACATTCATCAAAGTGTAAAGAACACTGTTAGACATAGGGCTTATTGTAAATCTCATATTTCATCAGCAGAAAGGATAATATGTGTCAGAGAGTGCAAGAACTCTGAGCTTCAGAAAGCCAAGCAGCGAAAGAAATCATCTTTCATAAATATCTGAAATCCTCAGGCAGACAAAACCCATGAAATCCATTTAGATGCTAAAATAATGCAGATAATATTGGCGTGAGGGTTTTATGCCCTGTGATAGGCACGGCTCTTCAGGACATTGGAGAAGTGTCCTTGTGATAAATCTCAGCACCTCTGCCTCTGCTGTGCTCTGAATTCCCCCAAAAGCAAGAAACCCAGCAGTGCTTACCCCTGGTCCCAGTCCCTGAGAGGGAACCAGATATTCTTTATTTGGTGCTCCAACATGATCCCGATCTAGAGGAGGAAAGACACTTGCAACAAAATCTTTCTAAACTTCCTACAATCTTATTCTATCAGGCTATTCAAAGAGATTATGGGGGAAGGGGGGGAAATTGAGTTTAGAAATGGGTTTCTCCTTCCTTGATGGGTTTTTATTCACTGAGACCTTGTTTTATTGATTTCTAACCGCCAAGTAATTTGAATGATTTTTGCAAGGAACCCGTATGAAATCTCACTGGCAACAGCAATTCTGTTTTACTCAGCGAAGGGAAATATCACAGGCAGTCAGATCAGCTTTCGAAGCCTGGAGTGAAAGACAGGCCAGTCAAGGTTTCTCCTCTCAGACAGGGCCCAGAGGTTTTCCAGAGACAAACTTCAGCCCACGCCTCGGGAACATGTTGCCACTTCAAGAGTTTGCAGCTCTACTTAGGTGCTGGAGCTCTTGTTCTCACAGAGGGGATCTTTCTGCTGAGCCAAGGACATCAACCAGCCTTGAAATTCAGAGCATTCTCAGCACTGCCTGTCCCCCTGAAAAGATTTATTAGCTTTTAGGAGCAGCAGATAGTTATCCAAAGGGCACTGGCACAGCGCCGTGAGGAAATGCAGCTCTGATGGACAGCCTGCAGAGGAGGGCAGTAATGGAAACCTGACCAAGCCAGGCAAGATCAGGGAGCTGAGCAGATGAAGCAAGATCCTGTGGAGTGATCCAAAGGGTGTGTTTGCTCATTCCTAAAGGAAGGCACTTAAACACTATGCTGCAATTCAAAATGAATTTAGTGTCTGCAGTAAAGAGACCCCACTGAGTGGGCTCATGGTTGCTTGAGGCTTCAGGAGAAGTGAGGAAGGTTAATGCATGGGTTTGTATGGGGGAAAATATCCTGGTTTGGGTTAAAAGAAAGCCAAAGTTATGGACAACATATAAAAAATAAATATGGGATAGAGTGGACAGCATTTGTCTTCCAAGGGCAAGATTATTAGAATCTCTATGGATTCCAGATTTCCTTTCCCTGCTTAAACTAGTGGGGCCAACTGGTGAACTAATACATTGCCATTTGATTGCCACTGTCACCCCCTTATCTGGGAAAGCAACAGGACTGGAATACTCTGCTGAATTGTCTGGAGTCTGCCTGGTTCTCAGAAGGGTTTGCACTGAGGTGTTTGCCATCTGTTGCCATATTTCCCCTGGGGAGGAAAGGAGCTCAGAGGAGCCCTTCAGTGCGAGGCTGCTGCTATAGTGACAGTGCTGCCCCATTGCCCAGCTGCTTTTTGGCCATGCACCTGATTCCAGCAGGACTAAGCTTCAAAACGACACTGAGACCTTTAACACCTGATTCTGTTGCAGTTTTTGGTACAATCGAGCGTGTTCTCTTGCCCTGGGGACTGATGGCTCCTGCTGATCCACCTGAGGCAGCTCATCGTGCTTTGGAAAATCCCTGGCGATGAGTTCCTGACTAGTGCCTGACCAAGCTGTGGCTTAGGAAATGCATCAGATTTGGCACGTCCTCAAAGCTGCTGAGGATGTCCCAAGGTTGGGTGCAGCAGCATGTTGGGAACCATGAGCAGTGGCATTGTTTGTGCCAGATGGACCTTTCCAGGCTGAAAACTGTCCAAATGGTAATGAATTGGAGGCAGCAGATCCATTCATTCCAAGAAATAAAAAGCCCCCATAACTGATGGAATAGACCAGGATTATTCTCGTGAAATAATCCTTTCTTGGCTTCTCTGCTAGAGAAAACTTGCCTGAAAGCTCGAGAAGCAGAATAAGTAAAACTTAAAGGCTGTCCTCCCATTTTAATTGTGCTTATTATTGAATGATTTTTCGTAGGTTTTGGGACTCTGTTCAGACACAGAGTCATCTGCTGACAATCCTGCAGAGATTTACACTGCTGCAGTCTCAGAACTCAATTACTGCAATCATTTTATGCTCGATTATTGGTGAGGCTGGGCCACTGACTCAGAGTTCCTTCCAAAGACAGCAACAGGACTCCATAAATTTTTACAGCCTCATTTGTGTGTCCAGCAGTTTAAACTGCTATTTTTGACTGAGAGAGCTATGGAATTTTTTGTTTGGGACCCTTTTGTGTCTCTACCTGGTGCTCCTGTATCAACAGCTGGATATCTGTGATATAAAGTCCATGCATTTTGGTAATAGATGTTCCTTCAAATCCAAAAATTCATCTTGCCATCCTCCTCAAAAATACCCACCATGATTTTTCCACCTTACCACCTCCTTCATGTTATAGTCTGTTTGGTTTTTTTCTGATTTCTTTACAGCTTTGATTACTTTAGAGAGTGATATTTAACACCTAATTTTGGTGTTTGGTTTCGTTATTCAGCATCTTGGGTATAACCTGTTTAAGAGGAAAAAATATTAGTTCAGGTCTGCCTAGAGATGGACTAGTTTGTATTCTTTCTCAAGCTCCAAAGGTGAGGCTTTAACACCAAATTCTTCTGAAAAGAAAAAGGAAGCCCTGTAAGAGTGACAGTGTTTTCAAGAGTGGCATATCTTTCTCCATTAAAGCATGTCAAGTCTTATCTCAAGTGTATTTCTGAGTTTGCCACTTTCCATTCTTGTCCTGGTGTCGCTGAATTAACCTTCTCCACACAGTATGATCTCAAAATCAAACAGTTGTTAAGACCTTGAAGGTAAAACTCTAAAGATATCATATGTCTTCCCAGAATTACTTGTCTGAACGAAGCTGTCTTCCTTTTCTTTTTTTTTCTTTTTCTTTTAAAGAAAGGGAAAAGTACATTGTAAAACTCCTGAGCTTCATAGCTGGGAATCCTGTCCTTGCACCATGCAGAAAAGGACAAAATAAGTTCCATCTCATAAGACAACAAGGAATATAAAAGGTTTGGCTCTCGAGGCAGTTGAGGAAACACAGATAAGTCACTTTTTTTGCTTTATATTTGAAGTTTGGATTCTCTTTGCCAGAACCGACAGCTTTGGGATTTCATCACTTTTGATTTCTATGATGTTTTCACTCCTATTTCCCTTCCACCCCGTAAGAGGAACTTCAACACAAAGTGCCCCTGGGCACTTCGCATGGTGCAGCCACAAGCACAGGACCTCACGTCTCAGGGGCACAGAGTCTCGAATCGACCTGTTTTCGGGGGTTGCAGGAGCTGGGGATCACAGTTCCTGAGCTCAAGGTCTGTCCTTGCACACTCCCACATCTCACCCCTGGGCATGGGACATCCCTCCCACCACCCGACACACCGAGGCCAGGAGAGGTGTCACCCTGGCTCTGGCTCCAGCACAGTGCTGGACCTTCCCACTGTTGGGTTGGAGTCCAGAAAACTGGGCTGAAGAACAGCGATTCTTCAAGGCTTCTTGTTTCAAATAGAGGGCTCCGTGTCACCACACCTCGCTCAGAAGAGAGAGAAAACAGGAGCAGAGCTCTGGCAGGAGAGACAAGATCCATGCCAGGAACCCTGGGTATGGAAGGCTGGATATAGGCAAAGAATTGGAGAATCTGTCCACTTCTCTTAATATTTGCTTCATAGCTTTTCCTGAAACATCACAGATTTTGAAAGCTGAGGCAAGGCTAGTGAAATTAAGGGAAAAACATTATGTGGCACCTTTGTATAAATTGCCAGCTAAAAGCCATGTTTCTCCCTACATAAAAAGGGCACATACACTAATTTTTAAGTCCCATCATTCACAAAGACACACTGAAGGGTAGTGAAAGCACAAATGTTGAAGAGGTTCTCTTAAAAAGGGCACTTCAGGGCCCAGCTTTGCTGTTGCTGCTGAGCTGTGGTTGACTATTAGCTGGGCAGCGTTTGAAGACTGTCCAAAGGTCTCAGAAATGCTGTCACCGTGTCTCCTGGTGAAGAGATGCCTTTCAGGTT
Source organism: Dendrocincla tyrannina (assembly GCA_035047865.1). NCBI lineage: Eukaryota > Metazoa > Chordata > Aves > Passeriformes > Dendrocolaptidae > Dendrocincla > Dendrocincla tyrannina. The sequence continues at coordinate 25,997,747 of JAWWMP010000005.1, read as the reverse complement.
TGGACCTTCCTCAACCAGATGTCTGGCAAACTGCTCCCAGTATTGACTGCAAATGTTTGCAGAACTCTGAGTCAGAAAGGCAGGATCAGGGGTTTTTGTGGCCTGTGATGCGCACAGGGGGTGACACGTGCAGCAACAACAACCTTTTTACCTTGCTTTTTGTCACCCTTCAATTCCTACAGTGAGTCATTAGCATTTGTCACATCTTTTTCTTGACCTGGGCACCTCTATTCCAGTATTTGGTCAGTCTCCAGAAACACACAACTCACCTCTTGCAGCTGAAGGTTACTTTTGCAAAAATAAAAAAAAAAAATCAATTTATATATTGAGATCTTGTGTCCACAGGAAAGGCTGGTGACAAGAAGAAGAAAAATTCAACTTTAACATTCAAGCTGGCTCTGCTTCCTCGACAAATTATATCATGGAGCATTCCCTTGCAGTCCAAAGAGAAATTTCTAACGCTGTGCATTCCTCCACCGCTGTGCCCACCACGGGAACGTGGCCTGGGGGTGGAAGGTGCAGGGGACCCTGCGGGTCTGGAGCAGGGTCAGGGCACAGTGTCTTCCACAGCCCCATTTCAACGCCAATAATCCCACAGGGGCTGCTCTCAGCTCAGGGGCTACAACCAGGGGCTTCCTGCCAGCCTGTGCTGCTTCAGGGGACAGGTTTACGGCTGCCTCTCTTCTGCTGAAATGGTCTAAGGGAATTGAAAGAGAACGTGAGAGAAGCTGGTGCCAAACATTCTGCTTTGTTTTGTTATGGTGGGGCATTAAAGAGGCAGAAAGCTCGGGTTCAGTGTGGTCCTCCCTGCCAGCACACACAGCTGTGCCCCCAGATCCAAACCACTTTCTCCTTGTTTGGAGGTGGTGGAATGCACCTTGTAATTATCAGATTATTTGTTACAGTCGACTTAGTTGAGTTGAAAAGCTGTCTTCACTTACACAGACAAGCAGAACCAGCCCAGAATGTTTATGGCACAATGTGGTGGATAGAAATGCTCCCACTGCAAACATTTTTCTCCAGGAATGGCCAGATCAGAATTCCAAGAGATAAAGCAGGCCCTTCTCTGCTTCAAGGCAGTTGTTGCAAACCTGTGGGGTCACTTTTTGGTACGGGACTACGAGCACACTGAAATGAACCTTTGAGATATGGTTTGGTGGGCACGGTGGGGTTCCCACCAAGGTTGGGCTGGCTGATCTTGGAGGTCTTTTCCAACATTAATGACCCTGTGATCCTATGAAATATGGCAATGAAGCATTTGTTTCTTGGAATCAAGTATTAAGAGCGTGTTTCTATTGCCACCATCAAAGGTTCCTTCCCTCCTGCACGCTGCAGCCCGACTGAGTGGGCATTTCCAGAATGTGAATGGCCTGAGTGCACACTGAGCTGCTGCCTTTGACAGGGTGAAAGGGTTTCACCCATTTAAAATTGATTAACGTGTGCTAATGAGCACAGAGGCACAAATCCATAGCTTAGGATACAAGCAGACAGCATTTCTCCCAAGGGACAATTCCACAAGGCCAAAGCTTTGCCCAGCTGGCCGAAGCAAGAACAGCTTTCCTTTCCTCCTCGCTGTGCAGCATCTTTTATTCCAGTCACACTTGCACAGAACTTTCACAGTATTCCCTTGTCGTCTGAGATAATTTACTTTCAGCCTGATCTGGAATAACTGGCCAGAGCTGGTTTTGTTCATCTGTGAAACAGAAGGTATTCCAGCAGTGCTCCAAGTGCTTATGGAATGCAAACACTGTGGAAATACCATCAGAGGGTGCATGCACGGCACTATTAGACTTCAATTTTCAACTGCTCAAGAATCCCACCTGAGCTTTCCAGGTTCTTCGAGCAAAGGGAGGTTCTGCTTCCTTCCTAGGAAATTCCAGGGGCTTACAAATGAGGCAGGTTAAACTATATTGCAGAACACAGAAGTTGTCACTGTTTTCCAGTGAAGGGGGAATGAAAACTGGAGCTGTTCAGCAGGGTCTCCAAGGGGCTGGCAAGGGACCCAGCTTTGTGGACTCCTTGTGGAACTGCTCATGGTAGGAGGACTCTGCCCAGCACATTGTTTGTGAAATCTTCTGCTTGGATTGGGTTTTGGTTGGTTGGTTGGGGTTTTTTTTAAAGATTTAAGCACAAATATGTGCTTTATTTACCTCAAGAGGTATCATAGCAATTCCCCAGTAGTCCTGTTAATGTGATAACAGATAAGTGGAAAAGCAGATTTTTATGGTGCCAAATGTCTGCTACAGATTTTGTCTCTTTTTTTGCCTCCACTGATTGAGAGAGAGAAGGTTTACATTAGATATTAGGAAAGCCTTCCCTGGGAGGGTGGGCAGGCCCTGGCACAGGGTGCCCAGAGAAGCTGTGGCTGCCCCTGAATCCCTGGGAGTGTCCAAGGCCAGGTTGGACGGGGCTTGGAGCACCCTGGGCTGGTGGGAGGTGTCCCTGCCCATGGCAGGGGGTGGAATTGGGTGATTTTTAAGGTCCCTCCCAACCCAAATATTCTGTGATTCTGTGACACTCGTGTTACCCAGTTCCACTTCCTCACTGCCCACATCACAGCTTCTTTCATTTCTCAGTATAAAACTTTGGTAGGGCTGCTTCTACTGTCCATCTTTCTAATTTCTTCTGCTTCGGGTCTTATCATCAGAGCCTTCATCTCCAGTGACTCATCTTAGACTGTGGTTTTCTTTGAGCTTTGCTTTTGTCTTTGTTTCTCATAACAGAAGTTTTGGGGTTATATTCATGAAAACGTTCCTGGCAGTGTGGGGCACGATCTGGTCTTCATTAGGAAGAGAAACTAGAATCCTATTTTTTGAACACACAGAGAAATCTGTTTGATACAGTTGTATAGAATCCTTGTTTGAAAAAAAAGAAAAAGGAGTCCCTGTTGATTTTGAAGTTATATCTAAACTGAAATTCAAAAGGGGGAAAAAAACCTTCCTGCAGCTAAAGCAAGAGAGCTGCAGATGTCAAACAACTTTGTGGTGCAATTTTAATTAAATTCTATCATATTAGAAAAACCCTCAAACAAACAAACAAACAAACACCCTTATTATTTCCCCCTGAACTTTTGAATTCTGAACAAGACACCTCATTGCCAAAGTCTTGCAACAAGGATGTTCACATTCTTTGGGCATGTTGAAATGGGTCAGTTATAAGTGATGTAATTCCCCTTTAGTACTGTATGTGAATTCATGTTCAGGAGTGCAAGCACCTGTGCAATGCAGCGAGCCATGCATGGCACTCACACAGCACAGGAGGAACAAACCCTGCCCCAAGAGCCCTTTGGAGCAGAGCAAACCTCACAAACATTGTCCTGTCTCAAGGACAGTAAGAGATGATGGTGTGGAAGTTAAATCAGGATCTTACAATAGCTCAGTGGGCTTTGAGTGACAGAGTGGTGGCTCTTCTGCTGGATTACCTGCAAAATAACCCCCCCAGAACTGCACAGCTACAGGAGTTTGCCATCCTTGGCCATCCTACACTGTGCTATCCTATGGGAGATGTTGAAGGGGAGAGGGAGGTGCGATAGCTTAAGGGACCCTGCAGTCAGGTTTCCAAGTAATCCTGTTGAAGTTTGTCTGGGAGCCAGTTGTGTTCCCTGGGCGATCCTCAGGGAGGAAAAGGTGGTTTCAGTTCTCTTTTCACGGCTCTTTTGGCAGGCTGGAGCCTTGCCCTGCAAGTGAAGTTTGCAGACACTGCTCTGATGATGGCACTACTGAACCGTGTCAGTAGCAAACCTTGATCCATTCCTGAGCAGAAACGTCTCCTTCATCCATAGCCATTCTCTGGATTTTGGGGAAAATAATGCTTGCAAGTTTGCAAAGAGAGAACCCAGCTTTACTCCTCAGACACCACAGAGCTTTCTTTTGGTGGCTCAACAAAAAGCCCTCCCACTTCTCTGCACTCAGATGTAAATCTCAGCCCCTGCCTGCCCTCGCTTGGTATAAGAATGGGGCTTTTTCACAGTTGATTTGCTTCTAAATCCAGCGACTGTGCTCTGAGTTCATCCCTACAGTTACATTTGAGAAGATACTGTGCAGGACAAATGGTGTCAGCAATCACCCCGAATGATTGATGAGGTGCTTGAATCCAACACGTCTCCCATGCACATTATGCCTTGGTGCAGACCTGTCCAGGCAGAGTGTGCAAGCAAATTCATTCACACGCTCTGTAATGAGGCTGCCTAGCCCTGCAGGAGCTTTGGAAAGATGTAGGCTACTTATCCCATTTTTGTTCATTGATCCATCCATCCATCCTCGGAGCAAAAGATATTATATTTCAGAGCTTCAGCCACAAGGACCTCCAGCCTCGCTGAGGAATTTTCTGAACCACTGACTCTCATTTCCATATTCTGGGGAGAACAGTAGAATGCATTAGATTAATATCTGAACTTAGTAAAGCATTTGATATCATAGTTCACAAGAATTATTCATGAAAATAATCTATCTTGGCTTGACTATGATCCTTGGGAGGAATTTATACTTAAAAATGCTTTAACGTAAATGTCTATGAGGATGTAGCCGGCCCAGGGAGCAATGATGTCAAGCCCAGCCCTCAGAATGAAAATAGAACTAATGTCACTTATGTAGTCCCTTATCCCACTCCAGGGAGGAAGTTTAGAGTCAGGACAGTGTTTGAAAAGGGCTTTGCTCTAAGTGGCTGGGGTATTTTGGCTGGCACTCTGCTTTTCAGCACTACCCGTTTTTGGCTTGCTTGCAGTTAAATACACACTCGCCTATTTCCCCCAGGAGGCCTCTGGGTGCATTTCATCAATTAACAGAATATTTTATATGCCATTAGCAATGCTCTGCCAACAGCTGGCATCGCTTCCTCCAGGCCCAAGTGAAAGGAAAGCTGGCACGGGCTTTCTGTGAGCCTTAGTGCCCTCGCTGTCATTGCAGAGGGACACCAGTTAGGGCCATTGTGGTGGGCTCTGATGAAGGGCTTGGGGGAAACCCAAAGGCCATGGAACTAGGAAGGGCAGGGGCTTTGCTACAGCCAGCTCGGGGAGGGGAGCTCTCTGCCTTCTCCTGTGGAATTATCTGACCCAGGAAGGTCGTCCTGGGAATCCTTGTCATATGTCACAGCCTAAGGGCAGCCTTGGGGGTGCTGATGTGCTGTGGTGCTGGGGTTGTGCCTGGGAAGCAGCAGTGCTGAGATCCACCTGCTGCTCAGGGGATGGCAACCCAGGAAATTACACCGGAAGGTGCACTGCTCATTTCCATCAGCAGAGCAGAAACAAGCAAAAATGAACTCAGTCACTACGTTGGCTCCAACTCTCAAGTAAAATGGTGAAATTACAACCACCGAGAATCATTTAATTCTGTTATACCTGGTTGCTAGATTTTGGCTTTTTTAGCTTTTATCCATGGAGATGGATAGAAAGGCATTCACGTCCCTTAGTTTAATAATTTTCAGGAGTTTCTGTTTTCCAAGGATTTCCTGTTCCTGGAGTCACCTCTTTCCAGAATCCCCCATAGCCCACCTACCACTGACACAAACTGGAGAATTCTGAACTGGAAACTTCTTAGAATGAAGGCTGAGCATGAATTTGCCTTTTCTTGATGCATTCTAGGCCATTTTAGTGATTGAGATAAATGTGCACCCTATGCCTTAAAAAGAAAGGAACTATCAATGTGATGGCAAGTTCCACTTGCTGTAACTGAAGTGCTTTGCTCAGTTTGTGGCTGTGGTTGCCACGACCAAGTGCAGCGTCAGGAACACTAAACTATATCTTTATATTTTAATTGCATGTCCCCATATGTGATGGACTAAAAAAATGGATAAACTTGACCTCGTAGAAAACAAATAGCTTTAAGAAAAGAAAAGGATTTTCTGTTTGCTGCCTGATTTCCCCTGCAGCAGAATTCTGTGCAGCCCTGTCAGCGAAGATGCAAGGTCAGTGGAGATGCTGCCACTTAATGCCAGCAGTAAACATTTCAGCATACAGAAAGCAATTATTTACAGCCTAAGCAGTGAGAAATTACAAAGCTCCTCTCTAGACCTTGTGGCTTCTTGGCTGGTATGTCTAGAGGTGATGGATACACAAAAGGATTTCTTTCCTGCTGTATTTTCTTTGGTGAATTCTCTGTAGATGTGTTTGTGCTGAACTTTGTGAAGGCTAATAGCTCACTGAACACAATAAGAAGTGGTTATTTAGCAACACTTCAGCAGCTATAATACTTTTTCCCCCCCTCTCTAATGCACCTTTTTAATAACTTCCAGCTGAAAATACTACCCTTATTTCCTAAGAGCTGCTCATGTTTACTAAATCACCAGTAGGTATTGTTGTCTTTACAAACCTCCCCACAAAACCAGCCTGTAAAATATTAGTATTTCAAGTAGCAATTCATGGGAACAGAGCAGTGCCTTGCACCGAGCTGGAGGAGTCAGGTAGTAGAAAGCAAACGTTTTATTCTTTTAAATAGCAAGTCTTTTTTAGAAGCTTCCATAGTTGTAGTTTTATTTTTTTTTCTGTGAGAGGTGTGTTCTATAATAATAACTTATAAGGTCTGTGGTGTTATGCGTATTTCACAATTAGGAAATTGCACATTTAGAAATTAAAATGCACTTCAGTAACACATCCTTTATAAAATTTGGATTTAAAATAATTATCTATGCAAACCCAAAATTTTATTTTTTTCTTATGGATTGCTATTAGTAAGTATTTTTATACATGATATAATGGCACGGGCCAAAGGTAAGGAAAATATGCATTTAGAAAATCAAACATGAGCTGTTTTCTGAGAGATTTTAAGAAACTCATCAGAGGTTTCTGATGTTAAAATTGATTTTCCTCATTGCTAGAACTAAGGGAAAGATGGGACTTCCTCACTGTGCTCCCAGCTCTCAGGGCCTTCTAATGACCTCACGAGCAATGATGCACCCAGGGAAGGGCTGGGGCTGTGTCAGGGCAGGGTCAGGGGGGATCTCAGGGAAAGGCTCTTCCCCCAGAGGGTGGTGGGCACTGCCCAGGCTCCCCA
>JAWWMP010000005.1:25968324-25981940 GCA_035047865.1 Dendrocincla tyrannina | reverse complement strand
GCTTCTCTGGGCACCCTGTGCCAGGGCCTGCCCACCCTCCCAGGGAAGGATTCCTTCCCAATATCCCATCTAACCCCTCAGGCATCTTGAAGCCATTCCCCCTTGTCCAGTCCCCCCAGTCCCTTGTGCAGAGTTCCTCTCCAGCTCTCCTGGAGCCCCTTTCTGGTACAGGAAGGCCACAATAAGTTTACCCCAGAGCCTTTTCTCTTTCAGGTTGTATGACCCCCTCTCTCTCAGCCTTTCCTCCCAGCAGAGATGTTCCATCATTCCACACTCATCGATGCCCTTGCCAGTCAGGTTCATTTTACATGTGTACATGGAGAACTTCCTTTGCTTTCAGGAAATCAGGATCAAAATATGCTTTGAGGTACAAAGTAAGCGCTCATTTTGATTTCTCATATATAATCAGTCTGTAGGACAGCAAAGTGGCACCAAACAGGCTCTAGTGATGCTCCACCCAGCAAACAGACCCTGCCACTCCAGCTGGCTGAGGTCCCAAGAAGCTCCTGCCACAGTCAGGATGCTGCCTGTAAAGAAAAGTCCATTTCTGGTGAATTTTGCACTCCTTCAATACATGGAGCAGAAAGCAGGGGCAGTGAGGAACATCTGAGAAGTACCATTGATGTGCTGCTTCCCTGAGCAAGCCCCTGAAGCACCACGAGGATGGGTATGCAGCGTGCAGAGGGTGCTGAAGAGGAAAATACATGTTTATTAGTTATTATAATTATATTAATAACTATTCTAGGGAAGTGTCTCTCTCCATATCAGTCAGAGTTTGGGTTTATTTTATTCTATTTACTTAATAGGATTATTTCTGTTTCTCCTGTAACCTTACCTGGAAATGCAAACTGCCAGAAAAGGCCAATTAGGTGGGGAAAACCTTGCCTTCCAAGCACTGAGCTCCTGTGGTTGCTCCGACTGCACTAAGGCAGCTCCTCAGTTTATCTCCTCTCCCTGCTCCTCCCACAAGTTCAGTCGAAGCTTTCTCAGAGTGGCAGAAGCTATTCAAGCCCTGATTGATCAGCAACAAACATAAAAAGAGGTCAGAACCTTGAGCGTCTCTGAAACGTGCACTTCACAGAACCACAACATTGCCACTAAAAATACAAATTTGAAGGATCACAGCGGATATCTAAAAGCTTTCTGTCTCTCTGAAGAGCTACAGAGACTGCAGCTCTTATTCCTGGCATTTTAAACACTGGAAGGGCTCTGAGAGCAGCCCTTCGCCCATCAAATGAAACCTTCTGCAGAAATGACGCAGAAATGATGCAGAAATGATGCCTCCATCCCAGCAGTGCCACAGCTGTGCTGAGCATGACCTGTGCCACGTGCAGCTGTGACACACATGCCCCCAGCCCTGTGTGCAACAGCCTCCTCCTCCAAAGAGAATTCCTTTAAAGTGGGGTTTTTGGAACACTTCCATTACTTTGAGTATTTCTGAGCTCACTGCAGGCCCTGCTAGCATTAATATTGAGCTTTGGAGGCTAAAAACCAGCCCCCATTCTCTCCTGGATACCTGTGGGATCAGGAGCTGCTGGATTCAGCTGTCTGGTTCCATCAGGCTTTCCACAGTGAAGTCAAGACTTGGCGTTCAATGCCACAAAAACACCAGTCCTGCTTTTCCTCATGGACATTGTGAAAACTTCAGAGTTACAAGTAAAACAACCCCCATCAGCCCTCCAGACATGCAGGACATATTTGTGTCCTCTAACTTTGGGGCATATTTTTCCTGGTTTTCTTTTTCCCTGCTGAATCAGCATTAGCAGTGGTGCAATTATCAGATGCCTTTCCCAGCTATGGTGGCGTTAAGAAGAAGGAAACATTTTTGGAAAACATTATTTAGTTGACTTTGTCCTCCAACAACATCCAGCCTGCAGGGAACCTGTGTGTACACATGTCCATGTGTAAATACCAAGGGTGAAAGTCGAGTTGAAGTCTGTTGATAGCAGCATGTTTACCATCCAAACTTTTATGAGCTAAAATCAGGACTAGACCCCAGGTAGGAGGGCATTGCAGACAGGTACAGGACACCTGGGTCCCCTTCTGTGTCTGCCAGTTGGCCCCTGAACAGCCTTGGTCATGTCCCTTATTGATATCTCCCCCTTTATTAAACAGGAGAGTCTGCTGGTACAAATGCTAAATTGGCTCAACAATTAAAAGAAAAAGCAGTTAAAGCTGTGAGAGGAAGGTCAGGATTGATGCTCCCAGTTGTGCTGAAGGGTTGTCTAATTTAGTACTCATTTGCTGAGTACCTGAACTTGAGAACGCATTTCCTGGTATCTGGTATAACATTTCCAAAACACATAAGTTAAACCCATCAGCACCTCAACGCTGCAGAAGGAGAGGGACATAATTATAAGAACATAATTTGTATGAAAGAATATATCCCACCTGGTATATCCTGCATAATTTCAACAGCACCAGCTTTTCTGCTGCAGCATGTCAGCATTTCCATTGAAACCCTCATTTTAATGGGAAGGCTCTTCATCTGCAAAAAGTGTGTTCTAAGCAGAAAACAGGAACATCCAGGATCAAATACGAGCACACCCCCACTTAAAGGAGTATTACTAATTTTAAAAAAGAGTCACTTGTCTCTTTTTGAGAACACAGCCATCAAGGATTCCATTTTAATTTTTGAAGATTTGTTAAACCTTGACTGGAAATGCACAGGCCACTTTTTAGAGAAATATCTGCTACCAGGGAAAGGGGTGGGTTTGGGGAAAAGATCTATTAGCCCTGGTCGATGTTGCTAACACAAATCAGGAAATAGTGACAGCCTGAAAATGCAGGACACCACGGGGGAAAAAAGAAGCCCAGAAAAACAACCCAGGAGAAAGAATGACTCTAATTGGCTCTGATCCTGAGGTGCCACTGGGAATTTCCAAATGGGCCCCAGGGGATGCATGAACACTGATCTTCAAAGGGAGTGCACACAGGGCTGCTACAAATTATGGAGGGTCTGATAAGGCAAGTTACACGCTCTGATAAGGCAATTATCTGGCAAAAATACCATCCTTAAATCCAAAGCAATCCAGGAAGGCACTAGTAGGGAGCATTGGCAGTGCATTTTGGCCCGTTTCCATCTCCTCCTAAGCAGGATGGGAGGAGGAGAGGGGGCTTAGCTCGGGTTCTGTCAGAGCCATTACAGATTAATTCATTGTGCAGTCACCTGGTGATTTCCAGAGTGTGACTGCCCTGGAAAGCCCGACTATGATGGGCTTAACTCTCAGCTTTCACGTATTTGCCTGCTGGAAGGTCCTGATGGTGCAGAAGGCCAGGGCAGTGCCGAGCTGAGGCAGCACCTGCAGCTGCCCCTTGGTGTCACCAGGTCCGTGTGTGCCGACCTGGGTGTGCTCCATCTCGGCTGTGAAGCCAAGAATCACCCCGTGCTCAGAATGCAAATCCTTCAGGCCCACCACAGCTCGTTTCTCCACTCAGCCTTTCTCCTGCCTTAGGTACCACACTTCCAAAATACCTTTTTTCCCCGGCCACAGCCCTTAGAACACGGCCACCCAAAGAACAAGGGCTGCGATTGCAAGGGCAGGGGTTTCTTCAGCAGGAACTTCTCTCTCAGATGTCCCCATTGAGCATCTTGGCTGTGATTTGGAGCAGCTGTTGTGTCTCCATGCCAACTGATGGGGACACGGTGGAAGGGCACCTCAAAGTCAGCGCCGAGCTCTGCCACGTCTTGCGAAGAAAAGCTCGTGATTATAATGAGAGAAGTAATTCCTCGCCGTGAAAGCTGCCTGAGAGCGAAGGGAGAGAAGTAAGACTTTCAGCTAAAGAAAGCCTGAGCAGGATTATCACCCTACATGAAAAGGGTGGGATTGCTTTGGAGAGGAGACCTTCCTCCTGCGCCCTGACAGCAGCTCCGGGGAAGGGCTGAGGGTTGGCTATTGTGAGTCATCTTTGTGCCAGTGCTCGTGTGGGGATAAAAGGCACGAGGATTTCAAGTGAATCTCCTTGCCTGATAAATCCCAGCCTGTTACCTGAGGACAATGGTTAATTTTTGTCAGAGGTGTCTGTGTGCCTCAATGCTGATGGGGAAATAACACACGAGTCCCAGAGGCGAGGGAGAGCAAGAAACTCTTCAGTGCCCCCAGCAAAGCACAAGTATTTCAGAAACACAATAATTAAAGCAGAAGTTCTCTGCCAACCTGGAACTGTGGTGACAAGATAGACAAAGAGAGCGAGATGAACCCGGGGAGGACGGGCTAACATTGAAGCAATGACACAGTTGCTGCATCTGCAGCAATCTCAGCACATTCTCAGCTGTGCCCATGTTATCCCCGACAATGCATTTGAGCATTTGCTGCAATGCTGTTTAGCAGACGATAATGAAATAGCAGGGAAATATACACGAAAGGAGATGCAAATATCGTGTGCCTCCTCACAGGGAAGCTGTCAAGCGTGGGAGAGGGGGAATGACAAAGAGCACCTGGAGGAAGGCGATTGCTGTTCCTGCTTCTCTGCTCCAAATTGGGCACCGGGGAGAAAAGACAGGAGTTCCACTGAAGTGGAACAGAGGGCAATGTTTGCCACCGTGTGTCAGGAGCGCACTCAGGGAACGCAGGGCAATGGACTGCAAGAGGCACTCCTTTCAGAAATTCATCTGCAATCACTCTCTAATGCAGAGGAAAATAATAATAGAAAATAATGATGAAGGTAAAGAATGATGCCCCTCTTATTTCATCTTCAAACAACCCTGGTTACGTGTATCTTCTTCAGTCGTCTCTGTAGTCTCTGCACTCAGGCTGAAATAGGGAGTTAATTTAAAATATTTTCTGTGGACAGATCTCCTGCCAGACCCATCTCATGCTCAGTGTGACCCGAGCATTACTGCAGCACCAGCACCCAGATTGCAGTGTAACCTCCTACGACACGTGGAGTGCAGGGTTTGAGTTCCTACCTCGAATAACAGGCATGAAGGTAATTGGTCAGAGCAGATCATAAGACCTGCTGGAAGAATTGCCTTCACCAATGGGTTTCTGCTGCATTAAGCTCACCCTGAATTTTGTATTCACTCTCTAAGTTGAATTTACAGAATAATAAGAGAGATGCATGCACAGAACATACAGGTAATATAATTGTGGTATGAGGTGGACACAATCCAGTGGACTTCCTGTGGCCTGGAAGTTCCCTCAGCTTTGCAGTGTAATGCTGAGGCACAGCTGTGACTGCTGAATTGAGTCACACCGGGCTTCTAATGGCAACTGGAAGGGTTTTCCTCCCCCCTTTTTAGTGTCAAAGCACACCCCAGTATCATTCTGTCCATTCACATCAAGTTTGATGTGCCTCTCTCCTTTGCCATTCTGAAGTTGCTGGACAACTTTACCTCAGAAATTACAGGCCAAGAACTTGGCAAGTCCTTCCCTCCAAATAAAACCACTGTGAGTGCTCCTTGTTGTTCCAAAAGCTCGTTGTTCCATACAAAATGGAAGCAGGCAAAGACTACACAGCCTGGCTTTTCTTGCCGGTAGGTTTGCTGGTTGTCAGGAAGCTTCCAGAGGACATTCTGACCAAATTCTTCTCACTTTTATCTCCTTATGGTGCTGCTGAGGCGGTGTGAGTAGTGTTGAGAAATGCTTGCACCAACCCACAGTTCAGATTGCAATGGAGAAATGCACAGATTAACTGGCGATGACCTTCCTGAGTCAACATTCCTGCACTTTGAAATTCAGGCATTTCTAGTTCTGCCTTTTTGCCTTTGATTCTGACCTAGTACAGCTGGAACTAAATATAGATGTGTAAGGTAAAACCCATGATCACTGCACTTCAAAAGTGTCTTTCAACTTGGCTTGCTAGGGGCCTTAAAAGCTGTGTCAGACACTAGGAAGCAGTGGGCAATAATAATGGGCACGTCTCCTCAGAATAGCTTAGGATAGGGACAATTTGGGGATGTGTTTCTGGGGATGTGGATTTGACACCACGGCCTTTTTTTCGAGGGACAGTTTCCTGTCATTCACATATACTGTAGATGCATATTGTATCATTTTATGACAGTGACACAGTATTTGTAAGATAAGACAGCAAAATATTTTACCTTTGCTCATTAGTACTTACTTATTAATAGAAGACTGCATGAATTTCGGTTGCAACTCACTGTGGTGTGTAATTTACATAATCAACCTTGTTAATAATGAAGCTTTAGGTACTGGGACACTGCTAAAATACAAACAAGAAAGAACGGATCACATCTGAAACCACCAAGGCTGATATAGTCAGAGGGTAATTAAAAAGTCATTAGCTATTCTGTTACAGTCATCTGAGGCTTTGGCTAATAAAGCAAAAACTTAACATTTCTATTCTGAAAATGGATTAACAAACAGACACAGTTTTCACCACAGAAAGTCAAACTGCTGGTTAAAATCAAATTTCTTATGTTCTTGGTATAGAAAAGATCTACTGCTGTGCTGTCCTCTACCAGCAGGAGCTGGAGTCACTCGGTAATGAATGGGGTACAGCTCGGGCTGCCGTCCAGCTCCCCATAAATTCTCCTGGATCAACAGGAATAGACAAGGGAGCCAAAGCCAATGAAGCTAATTTTAGTTGGCTGAAAGCAGCACCATCTGGATCTCTGGCCTCGGTAACTTTCTATTGATCCAGCTCCTTCAGAACAATTTGATACCAAAGGCGGGAGGTGCTTTTTCAGCTTCACAGCCTGCAATGCTCAGACACGTCTCCTTGGAGGGCTTCAGATGCTGTACTTCCATTTTTTTCATTGAATAACCCGATTTGTGTGTGTGTGGCAGGTAAGCATTAGCATCCATTTCTTTGCAGGATTCTGGAAAAGAAATACATCAATTGAGGTTGTTCTCTCTCCCAAGCCTCAGAAGCAGTGTGAGATGGACAGATCAGCACATTCCCCATGTGACTCAGCTCAGCTCCACATCTGCTTGCCTCCCACTTATGTTAATCCAATCAAAGGAGATTCATGCAGTGATCACAGTTAACTGGCACTCTGGCAACGGTGTCGAGTAGCTACACTGAATTATCCCCAGTGCAAAATGCACGGCAGATATTCTCAGCACATTCCAATATTGGATAAGCCACGAAAAATAATCTGCTGCTGGACCCGCTGTGAGCAAAAGGAATTCAGATTGATCAGGCATTGATTGGGAATAATTTACTCAGCTATAGTTTGAAATCAGTTTTAAGGCCAGAAGGCTAGAAATACCAGTTCAAAATGTCATGGCTTGTGGATTTATTTTCTGTCTCTTCATTTGCTTCACTGAGCTTTCTATTGAGCTCTCATAGAGCAGACTTGGATATCCTGAAACTCAGGGTCCATTTTACCATTTTCAGTAGTAGTCATTATAATTTTAGGATTTGATACAAAAAATAATTTGCATCTGCCAACTGCTTTCCTCTCTTACAATCTCTAAATGTAGTCAATAAGGTGCTCTGGCCACTCAGGACTGTCAGCTTTATGGACAGATCTCAGTTTTAATTTACTTCCAGAGCTGTAGGATTATCAAGAGAACTCACTGGTGGCATGATTTGTCCTTAATGTAGGTATTTTAGTGTATCACTGAACACAAAACCTAAGCATGCACATACACTTGTTTATACCTACTACAAACTGATAAATAAGCACCTGTAGATGAACATTTTTTAGTGATTGCTGTCCATTCAGGACAAAACCATTTCAGCTGCTGCTATTTCAGCAGCGTGGGGTAACTCGGCTTTTGTCCATCCTTAGTCAATGTCATAACCTCTTTACAGCATCAGAGGGTCTGGAACCCTCGAGGTTCGAGATCCCCTTGCCCAGCATCAGCGTGCCCAAGTGTGTTTCTCAGGCCCTGGATCAGCCCAGAAAGTTGCCTCGCTGTGATGTTGGTCCCAATACCCATTTCTGCCTCATTGCTGAGGACACCCCCAGGGGCTCAGGCAGGTTTGCATCCTTACAGCAGGTGCAGAACAAACCTTCTCCACTCCTCGGTCCCCAGCCACTGCCCAAGTGAGCTTTGTTTGCTTCATCAGTCCTGCTGACAGCCTGGTGTTTGGAGAAATGCTGCTCTATTTGAGCTATTGAAGGGCTTTGGATGGCTCGTCCTTGTAAAGGTACCTCAGGGAGCACTTAGATACTCAAATGTCTACGTATAGATTAAAACAAAGGTGAGCATTTGCAATTTTTTATACCTGTTTCTGATTGTCTTTAATCAATTAAGTCAAAAGCCAGGTGGGAGATGGAAAGGAGAAAGAGAATTACAGGCTCTTAGCATATTTTCTCCTTACCAAAGCAGATGCTGAATTTAGAAGACCAGATTCTAGCTTAAATTAAAGTTACTCTAATTTTAATCATTCTCTTTGGCACATTTTAAATGCTGAGGTTTTCCAGAGGGATTAATTTCCATAGACTGTCTCTATTCTTTGATTTACCTTGATTAAAGTAAGATACAGGCAAACTAATCCCCCTCAGGTTTATTTATACCCAATTTATTGTTTTCTGATCTTTTGCACAGTTCTGCAGTGTTTGGGGTTTTACCATTACTTCTGTTTGTGTTTATATAGAAAGGGAAATTAAAGTCATCACAGAAGGCCCTGAAATATCCAACATTTCTTTTCTCATTGTGTCAATAACCTTGTCACAGAAGTGTCCCCCGTGTGGGTGTGAGTGTTTGGCCAAACAAACACCAAGTACCAACAAACACAAAGTGCCAACAAACACAAAGTGCCAACAAACACAAAGTGCCAAGCAGTTCTGCCTGCTCTGCCATGGACAGTAAAGGGCAGGTGGAAACCAAAAGGGCTTCAGCAGGCAAAGGGTTGCAGTGCTGTCTCCTGATTCTGCCCTGCATCATCTCTTTGAGGGATTCGTTTCTCTTCTGGACAATGTTACTGTGGCAGCCACAGCTGCAGCTCACAGGGATAGTGTGCCCAGTTATAAACACAAAGCAATGCCAAGCATGCCCCCTGCTCTCAGCTCTGGTGCTGCCACTAATGTACCTTTGCTGCTGTCAATGGTTTGACTTGATGCAGGATCTTAAAACCAGCTGACCCATCCGTCCATGCTCATGTGCACCTTCCCCAAAAGGTCCAAGGCATGTGTAGGTGGTATAGCCCCCTTGCCTGTGCCACTAAATATACCTGAATCTTGTCAGCTTTGGCACATCTTTGAGGACTTATAAATACACGGCTTGGATCACCCTGTGGTGCCGTGCTCATTGCCTTGCTGAGCAGAAGTGGGTCTGGCAGGGCTGTGTCCCTGTCTCACTCCTGGAGTGCAGCTCAAAGGCCCAAGTGCGTCTGCCCAGAGACACAGAGGGTTCTGGAGCATCCCAAGGAGAACACAGTGCTGTGACTGGGAGGGGCAGCAATGATTGCTCAGAGCTCGTGAAGCTCCACTGCTGCATGGAAGTGAAAGGAGGCCCCTTACAATCCCAAGGAAACAGAACCTTGGCACTGACTATTCTACAAAGTTCAAAGGGTATCCCCATGCCCATTTAAGATCATTTTTGCAGAAAGAATATGATGTTGGAAGAGGCATTTAAAATCCCACCCCAAGCATCCTTTTCCCGTCTGCACCCTTTCTGCCCCCGAACACGTGGTCTTTTAAAACAACCCCCTGCCCCAGCATAGCTGTGTGTAAGTGCCCGGGGGAACCTCCTCATTGCTCCCTCCTGGCTCCAGCCACGCTTCCCTGACCCCTTCACTCTCCAGGCAGCTGTGTGGCCTTCTCATCAGAGCAGGGCTCTCAGCTCTGCTCCTGTTGCTCCCCACACACATGCTCTGGGTTACTGTGCACTGCTGTCCCATAACACAAAGCGCACTGTGTAGCATGGCTGGGGGGAGGGCTGTGGGATTTCCAGCCCTACACTCTCTGCCCAGCTAATAAAGAGTCATCAGGACTGCTGGGAAGAGAAGGGAAATATTGACACACCCCAAATTTGACTTCAAGGTAGCGAGATGTAGAAATATTAGAGTCTTGAGTTCAAGGGAACAAAGTGAGGGGAGAAAAAGAACAGGTGAATAGGTTCTTCTCCAAATTTTCCTGATTGCTTTTCACTTGGTTCTGTCATTCCTGAGCTGCAGCTTGTAAAACCCTGCTCTTCTTGTACTGGAGAAAGGCATTAATTAAATTCCCAAACACAGACATTTCTGATTACAGAGTGGCACAGAATTGTACTTTGAACAGTATTTTACAAATGGAAGTATTGTGACTTCCATAAAGGTCTTAATACCTATCATTTTCCAGATGGGAGATCTAAGGCTGAAAGGGGTTGCTCTCTACGTTTAAACAAGTGCAATTGGCAACGGTCAGATGACAGTCCTAAAACACATTTTGCTCTTAAAATCCCTAAAGCTGCTTCCCAGACATCATAAGGTCAGGCACGTCCTGATTAGCCACACAGTTTGCATCCCAGAATACTTGCTAGAAAAATGAAAATATTTATTCTGCTCCCGTGTAAAGGTGTAAGGACATCAAAAAACCTACAGAGAGTGTGCCCTGAAAATGAGATCAGAGCTCTGACAGAGATGCCAGGTCTTGTGCACTGCACAAAACCATTTGCATCCCAGTTGTTGCCTGAACAAATACAGTAGACAAATACATTGATAAAAAAAGAGTCTGAAGGTTATTTAAGATGAATAGAACCTTAAAATAGCATTTGAGTTGTACTGTCCCAAGACATTACCGTCCAAGATCTAAGGACACTTCAGCACAGCTAGGATGCTTTCCCGTGTCATCCTGCCCGGGTCACTGGGGAGGGCTGTGAATGTTTAATGGGAGCTCGGTGCCCTCTGTTTGCAGCGTGGCAGGAGCCCTGTGAGGGATCACAGCTCCCTCAGCCCCCCGAGCCCTCTGAGGCTGCTGTGCCCCTGGAAGCAGAGCTCTGGGAACACTGTACCCTCCCCTGGGTGCTGCTGCTGCTGCTGGTCTCTCCTGGGGCACATCCCAACCCTGTCAGTGCTCCTCCATGGGAAGGGCTGTTTGTCAGCCCATCTCCAGCCCTCCTCTCTGAGATGCAGGGAGTGGATTCCTCACCGTGGCACTGAAAGGGCAGCACTGCACTACAGCTGACTTTGGAAAGGACCCACTGGAAGCCTGGAAATGCTGTTTCCTGAGAAACCATTCTCCTCCACTTTGCAAGAGACATTTTCCTTCTGTGGGACAGCAGCTTCTGAAGAGTCACCTCTTCCAAGGGCATTCACCCACAGGAATCCTTTACAAGCATTAATCCTTACAGGGTTTATCCTATGCCTTTATTTGCATGACTCGTGTGGTCACTGCTGTGAAGAGAGCACTCTGTGAAGAGTTTGTAACCAAAATGAGCACTTTGCGTGCTCATGCTTCAAGCGATTGCTGAACAGTGTTGGAAGGATGCAACAACAAAACCCAAGTGAGAGCTGAAGGACAAAAGCACTTCATGCAAGTCAAGTTTCCTGTGGTGAGGCTTCCCTCGAATCCCCCAGTGGCCTTTGCAGGAAGGACAGGGTGTATGTGCTGTCAGGGCCACCACTGACTGTCCCTCTTTCGGGGACCTCAAACACAACACAATTCCTTGGTTTCACAGGGGCAATTTCTGCTGCTTGTATGAATACACTTAATTTGTTCCCCCTCCTCTTGGGGGTGAGATGGAATGAATCAGAATCTTAATAATAACTGAATTGATTCTAATAACCCCAGGAACTTAGTAATAACACCTCCCCCAACAGATATTTTCTTATGTCTGTTCCCACAAGGATAAAATCTGACATTATATTACTCTCAGTTGCACAACTTCTCTGTAATTGAAGTGCCATCCTATGGGTGTCTCTGAGACAAAAAGTGTCAGGTTTAGAGAAATATTAGTCTCAGGAAAATGATAGCTGATTAAAAAATAATCATGAAATCTTATTAATATCACTGAAACAAAACATTTTATCTAAGAATAGTAAATCTGCTGAAATGCTGGAACAGGCAGTTTCTACTGCATATTTGACATATTTTCAGTGAAAATAACAATCTTGATGCAAAACTCCAGACTACAGCTCCACTCTGGCACTTCAGCACAATTTTCCCTTCGTGCTCTATCATCCATTACACGACTGAGCCTTTATGAAATGTAACAGTCATAATTAGCACTTTAAAATTTCTTTTATTCCACGTTCTTGTATCAACTTGTAGCCAAGCCTGCCCTTCATAAAACACAATTAAACCCCATTCTTTTGCTGACAGCTCCTTGCTTTCTTTGGTGAAAGTGTTTCTCAACTTTTCAGGAACTACTGAGTATGGACAGAGCAATAATTGCTAATATTGTTAATTTATGTGTTGGGAGTCACCAACAGACAAAGATTATTCTCTGCTACAGCATGCACAGGCACTGAAGGGTCACACAATCCAGGATATGCTGGGTTGGAAGGGACCCACGAGGACCACCCAGTCCCACCCCTGGCCCTGCCCAGGACCGTCCCCAAGAGTCACACCCTGTCCCTGAGAGCACCATCCAAACCCTCCGGGAGTTCTGGCAGCCTTGGGGCTGTGCCCACTGCCCTGGGGAGAATGAACAGGTTTCCTACCCCTCTAGGATGTAAGACAAACCCTGACATCTGTACTTCTTGCAAGGAAGAATAAATATATAAACCAGTGACAATGGTCAATCACCTGGACTATTTGTAATTATTTGGATGGACGACCACTTGTGACTCCAGAAATGCCACCATCTTACCTATGAGGGTGTAAAACCACCCTGGAAAAAGCCAGAGAAAGGCAAAAAATTGACTAGGAGGTTTCAAAGGAATAGGATATTAAGACAAAAAGAAATCCCACTGATAGTGCTTATCCATTGTCAGGAAAAAACTGTAAACAATAATATGGAAAATGTACACATGCTCAGCAAACCGTTCTGTTTTGACCTTGGGACAATTCCAGATGACTGTGAGCTAATGAAGAAATACTTTCCATTGCAGCAAAGGGGAAATATGTTTTAGAGGAGCTTATTATGTCTTGAACGTGTTTTTTTTTTCTGGTCACCACATCTAGGTAATTGAAAGTTTTCAGGGACACAGATGAGATGTGTTCTGTACTATCAGGCCCAGCTTCTTCTCCTCCTCAGGGGAGGCTGTTGTGTTTACTTTGCTCACATTGCAGTGGTTTTCCCTATCAGCAAGTTTTTATACAAAGGTAGATATTTTCAAAAGGCTCCTCAGTCACTTCTTCCCTTCCTCTTCACCTTGAATAGAAAAATCACCCATAACAAGAGTTGGTACAGGCTGGGGCACATCACCCTTTGCTTAGCTGATCATAATAAACATTGAAAGCTTTATGACCTGTGCCAGTAGGGAGACTTTTGTCACCTGACAATCTGTGCCTGTCACAGGCTTGGTCATTACCTGATGGTGGTGCTGTCCACATCTTGAGGAATCCTCTCTATAACATTTCTTGTTGGTAGCAAATATTTTCTGTGCTTACTGTTCCAGAGGTGCCAGGGGGCAGCTGTGAGGTACTGGGGTATTGCTGCTGTGGAACCCTCTTTTATCAAACTGGTGGCACTGTGGTGTAGCTGGGGCCAAGTGCTGCACTAGAGGAAAGATATTAAGCCCTTGGAGAGTGTCCAAAGGAGGGACACGGGGATGGGGAAGGGCCTGGAGGGGAAGGGGGGAGGACACTGAGGGGGCCTGGGGTGTCCAGATGG
>JAWWMP010000005.1:25947072-25958827 GCA_035047865.1 Dendrocincla tyrannina | reverse complement strand
CAGGGCAGTGGGCACGGCCCCAAGGCTGCCAGAGCTGCAGGAGGGTTTGGGTGATGCTCTGGGGCACAGGGGGTGACACTTGGGGATGGTTCTGTGCAGGGCTGAGGGTTGGACTGGGTAGTCCTTGTGGATCCTTTCCAAACTCCATCATGATTTATGACCCTGTGATTCTCTGTACATCCCCAGCCTGGCTCCTGTAATCAGCCTGTGTACAATTTCCTCCAAATGCTACAGCCATACCCAGCTTCTGCCTGGAGAGGGCTGGAGGAGATGTGGCTGATGGTGTCCTGCCCCTCAGGCTGGGCTGTCTCTGCCCTGTGCCCCTGGCAGCCTCCACAGCCCCAGCCTGATGCAAACCGTGAGCACTGCAAGGTTCCATCGACCTTTTCCTTCTGAAGTTTCGTATAAAATGAAACCACGTGTGCATCATCTTGGCCCTACCCAAGCTGTGGCTTCAGACATTGGAAATCCTGAGGCTTTTAGGGAAGGTAGGAGGAGAAAAACACCATGTCTTGTCTCCCTGAGCTGTTCTGCCAACAGAGTGCCTTGCAGCTGCATGGGAAAACATTGGATTCAGAATCCCAGGGCCATTCCAGCCCAGCCAAAGCAGACACGTTCTCACCATCCCAGGGTGGAGCCGCCTCATTTAGAAGATATTAAGAGAAAGGAACACAGAAGAGTTCTTTTGTATTAGAAATGACATGAAGTTCGTTTTCCCAGAGTGTTCTCCACGCTCTGCCCCAGTGGTATTCAGTAACATTCGTGCTTACCAGTGATAATAATGTTTTATGAAACACAGAAGTTGCTCACAGCGAGGCCTGACAGTGCTGATTTTGCCTGGGCTCTGTTTTGTGTGTGGCTGACCTTAGGAGAGGCTGTTGCAGGGAAGAATCTACCAGACTCACAGGAAGTCTCTGTAGTCTGGCTCAATCACCTGCAGTAGCAGAGATTATATTCCCATTTCAAATCTCCTACACACCACAATTTTAGACCACAACGGCATTTTTTAAATTTCCTTCCTCTGGATGTTTTTTGTATGGAGCTTTCCCTAAATCTCTCCATACCATGTGATTTAAAATGTAGTGAAATGAAGGCAGTGGTAGAAGCAAATGTATAATTTTCAAACACACTGGGAAGCACAAGCTATGGCTTGCAACTCAGAAGAGACATTGCCA
This sequence comes from Dendrocincla tyrannina, assembly GCA_035047865.1. Lineage (NCBI taxonomy): Eukaryota > Metazoa > Chordata > Aves > Passeriformes > Dendrocolaptidae > Dendrocincla > Dendrocincla tyrannina. Next base: position 25,957,652 of record JAWWMP010000005.1, on the reverse strand, counting down.
GCCCTTGTTGGCCTGCTGCCCTAGGAGGCCTTTCAGATCCCCTTGAAATCCAAGCTTCTTTCAAGATAAAAACTTGCCCACGATTTGTGTGATACTTTACTTGGGGCTGCTCCATGTGAGAACATTAATTGTTTCCTGAGACTGAGCATCACTCTCAATGCTGTAGAACAGCAACATAAATAACAAATGGTAGGAAATAATAAAAAAATAAAAAAAGTTGAAATGACAACGGGCTTTTAAATTGTGCCTGTTTGCAGCCCACCCTGAGTCCCTGCCTGGTCATTCCCCAACCCAGGTTCTGGGAGTGGAAGGGATGGCAGGGGCTGTGCCATCCTGCAGCCCAGCTGCTCAGAGCTGGCATTCTGGGGTTCCAGGGCTCCCCTGGCTGCTCCACCCAAGCAGCCAGGAGACACATTTTGGACAGGATGTGCAAATTCACAGTTCTGCTACGCGTGGAGATGGAGAGAATGCTGCCCATGGCCTCTGGCACTGCTTACTCATTATGGCCTTCATCCTGGGAGCCAGACTGACTGATTCCCTCTCCCTTGTACAAGGCTAGGAACTCTGAGCCATCATCCTTCTCCAAAACAGGCTTTGCCCTGAGCACTGAGAACTCCATCCAATGGAGAGCATATTGTTGGGGCTGGAAATAGATGGGCAGCACAGGGGGTGCCACCTGCTGTTCTCTTCTTGAGAGCCACAGCAGCTGCTGCCCTTGGCTCTTACACAGCAGAAGAAGAGGGAGTAGGAGAGGACGAGCTTCTCGAGCCTCTGGTGTTTGTTCTCAGTGGATAATTGGGTTTCTTGCCCAGCAGCCAGCAGCGATGCCATGCTTTTCTGTGGGAGGTGTTCTCCTGATGAATGGCACTCCAGTGCCTTTGGAAGGCAGTATTTTCTCTGCCTCAAAGATTATTTACTCTGTCAGACCTGCTAGTCTGCCTTTGGCAGGGGGCAGGAGCATGATTTCCAAAGGGGAATAATGCACATTTAGTGGGAAAAAAATTGTTTGGGGCTGGAGACTTTGTGCTAGAGAGACAAGACAACAAAGGGGTGACAAGAGAGGGGAAAAGGAAATAGCAGAGAATATACCACTGCTTGCAAGATGAAACTAAAATTTATAAGGGAAATCAGATGGATAGAACCCAGTTCCTGCAGAAATCTGAAGTATTTCCTCATGTTGCCTGTTGGGGAAGCTGCTCATCCCTTCTTGCTTGCCCATCCAGGCACCACTGCTCCTGCAGACAGGCACCTCACTCTTGGTCTCCCCTGTCCCCCTCTTATCTCCAGAGATGCTTCTTGTCTGTCCCAGAGGGTTTAGGTCTTCATCTCTCCAAATTCCAAAATATTTCATTTAGGAAAGACTTCAGCAAAATAGAGAAGCTGGTTTTCAGATATCTAAAACATTCAGCTCAGTCTGTGGCAGAATTATAAAACTGTCATCTTTTGATAAAACTCCATCTTCCACATTCTACTCCCCCAGATCCCTCAGCAGTGAATTTCAAAGGGTGATTACTTGCTGCACTAATAATTGTTTCCATTGATATGTTCTGCACCAAAAAACCCTCAATAGACAAAACCTTCACAAAAGCATCAGCCCACTTCCTCTCTCTGATATAGCATAAAATACGGAATAAAAAATAAAAAAATCCTTCCATAGCAGAAAGTGTGGAAGGAACTCAAATTTGCTTAAGCCCAATGAATTTCTCTTGGTGCTGGAACAACCCTGTGTCTGTATTCCTTAAAGAAAGCATTTGGAGTAGGTCAGGGGAACCTCAGCTTGGAAATTCTTCTGAGTTGGTTATGGATGAGGTATCATTTGCAGAGTAACATTTCTTCCAAGAAACGATTTGCTGCTTCTGGGGAAGGGCTGCAAGGCATGTTGTGTGAGCCCACAGTGCACAGGGAGACACAAGGGAAGGCAATCAGAGGGGATTCAGATGAGAGCTGGAATTGGTCACACAGAACACACTGAATATTCAGAGAAATTTTCAATTACCCAACCTTCAGTTAAAGCCCCAAGGACTGGAAACCGGATTGGCAAGGATGGAGCTGAAAATAAAGCGCACTCCGTGTAGTTAAACACCACGGCAGATTGTTGGGACCTTCTGAGAAAGGCTCGGCATTTAAGTCAGGAGGAGATGGGTTTTGGGAGACAGTGTCTTCTGCAGTCCCAAACGTGTGACATGGGCAGAAAGAGGCGCTTTGGTGAGGTTTCTTTTGACTGCAATAAAAAGGGAGCAGGTGAGGGGGACGGGGATGGTCTTCTTTGCCCTCAAATACTCTAAATGCAAACCAAATTAAGGGTGGCAGCGACCTAGCTTTGATAAGACTTGCATCTTCTGTGTTAATCTTGTGGTTGAGCCTTAGCTCAGATAGCAGGTTTAGAAGAAGAAGTTTTATCAAGGTGCAAAATGAGTATTTTGCATCATAAAGCTTGCATTAGTTCCTTGGTGTCAAAGCAATTCTATCTTGATGGTCTGTCCAGGAACGACAATTAACCTGCATTTCCTGGTGTATTCAAATGAACAATACGACCAGGAAGCACAGAATTTAAACAAAAAAGTGGGGGCTTTTTTGGTCTTGTTTATTTGGTTTTCACCTGAAAATTGCACTTACAGAGCAGAGTAATTCACAGTTTTTAGTGTCTGCATTAATGTGGCCAATATGCCCAATGAGCACTTTGTTACTTTGCAGACAAAGAATGTTTGTGTCTGTAATTTTTCTCATTTCTTTCTACTGATAAGCAGTAGCTCCATAAAAGCTGGGGAAAAAAAGAGGTTGTTTGCTCTATTAGCTTCCTAAAAGGAAAGGAATGTTGTCAGAAAAAAAGCCTTTAAAACCTGACAATTAAGCTGGAAAATCCCCAATGAGACAGCACTTTCCAAACACTAATTTAGGCACGCTGGGGATGTGCAGAGCCTCTAAGAACTGTGGGGATCTGCTTAGTCGAATGCTCTTGGCTGGTAAATTGCATTAAATTTCAGTAAAGTTCAAGAAATCTCTCCCTGCTCTCGTTCTTCACTTTTATTTTGATTTAAAAAAAGGCTTCTCCAAGGACTGCCCCAAATTGTCACTGATGGGCATGAAAATCTAAGCTGGACCGGAGATAGGACAGGTCAGATGTGCAGGAGATACAGGAGGGTGCTGGGAAGCAGAAGGGCTATCCAGGAATGTATTTGTCAGGGTTCTCCTAATAACTGTGAGCTTAGAAGCCTTTAAAAAATGCCACTGTTGTGTTTTGTCCCCCTGGTCATTCAGCCCCAGGCACCTGCTTTGTTTCAGCCTCCCTCAGGGGTTATTTGCTTGCTGCAGCTTTGATTTCCTCCACTGCGTGTTCATTTTGGGAGTGAATGTTGCTCCATAGTTAGCTGGGACCTTCCTAAAATCTTCCAAGCCCCCTAATTCTCTTTGCTCTCCCACAATTTTACCTGAGAGGAATCCTAATTGATTAATTGGTTGTAGGAGTGGCTCAACAAAGCTGGAACTAAAGCTGGGTCTTTGGGTTGCTTGGGCTTAATTCTCAGAGTGTGCAGCCAAAGCAGCTGCCAAGGCTGGGCATCCTGTCTGGATTCTGAGGACAGGGAGTCCTTCTCACTAATAACTCGATCTGGTATCTTAATTGGTAAGTAAATGAATAAAAGATGTGTTTATTGCCATGCAATGAGCTTGTTTGTTTTCCCTGCTGTCATTGATTTATTTTGGAGAGGGGAAGGGGACAAGCCTTTGAATTCATTTATATCCCTGCTGCAATGGAAAAGTTTCCAGGAATCAATCTTGCTGTCTGAGCATTTCCTCAAAGTGGAGGCCAAAAGTACAGAAAACTGGAATTACCACAGTCAGGCCAAGTGTGGTGTGACAGTGTTTCTCTAGATTATTCCAATTACCCAGCTGTGTACCAGAGTGACTTCTCCTCAAAAAGCAAAGAGCACGGACTGTCTCTTGTTGTGATTTTAAAATTTACTTCACGCCAACAAAAATGCTGGTTGTATTAAGCCCAAATCTGGGGGAATCAATTCCTTTAATTCCAATTTGTAGCAAATCTGGTGGGTTTAGGGCTGCATTCACATCAGGGACCACAAACCCCCAGCAGGAACAGCGGCAACCTGAGGGGCTCTGTTTTAATTTCTCTCTTTGGCAGCAATTCTCTTGCTCTGGAGCCCGGTCTCCACTTCCAGCAGGGAACACCGCTGGCTTGTCCTGTGACCCTACCCCATGGCAGTGCCCTGTAACACCCCCCTTGGCCCCCAGCTACCCAGCCCCACAGACCACAGAGCATCCCTCTGCAGGACGGGGTAGTGAAGGAGAACTGCCTTGTCTTGCAGAGAGTTTGGCCGCTGGAAAGTGAACAACCTCGCTGTGGAAAGAAGGAACTTCCTTGGCTCGCCGCTGCCGCTCGCCCCCGAGTTCTTCCGTAACATCAGGCTGCTGGGACGGCGCCCCACCCTGCAGCAGATCACTGAGAACCTCATCAAGAAATATGGGACACACTTCCTGCTCTCAGCCACCTTGGGAGGTAGGGCGCGTGCTTGGGGCCGTCGGGGACGAGCTGGCTGGGGCTCAACTGGGAGGATTGGGCGCCACTGGGAGCCGTGGGGATGCTCCTCAGGAAGGGGATGGGCTGGGAGGAGCACAGAGGGTTTTGCCTACAAGCCTGGTGGCTCCTTCTTCTGCTCAGGTCAAACTTTGAGTTGTTGATGGTGCTCAAAGCGAAGAGAAATCCCTTTGCTAAGATTGAGGTGCTTTCCCTGAGCCCCTGGTGTGCTCCTGGGCTCTTGGGGATGTCTCCGTGCACTGAGGTCCTTTAAGGGACTCACGTTTTATTCTGTAAGAGGCCCTTGTAACGATTTGCCATAATAACAGATGACAGAAATATCTGAAGCCAGAAAGCCACTATCAGTTATTTCCAACAAATTTTTTAATCCACGAGACTCTCAAACCGCTTTGTCTGCTGGGAAATCCCTGTGTTGTCCCTCTGCCCCTTTTAGAACCAGCCTCCACTTAAACCAGTGGGACTGAGTTTTCAAAATGGGATGATGAGGCTTGGCCACGTGATTCCCATTATCTTAATGGAATCTGCGTGTCTCCGTCCCCCCCCGACTAATTTGGAAAGGGTAGCCTGATGGCTAATTGGGATCCAGTCACCGAATGGAGTGAGGAAATCCAGGGAAGAGGCCTAATGTTCAAGGGAGAGCATAAATTGCTCGAACGGAGGATAATTAGTACCTGTGATTGCCCATCCAGGCAGAGCAAAATGAACTGACATTTTAGAAAAGCAGCTTCATCCCATGGTGGGTGATTATCCTAAAGATAATTCTGGTGCTTGAGTGTCCTTCCAGCAGCACAGGCTTGTCGAAATCCTTTATTCACCTGAGGAATGGTTTTCTTTAATACATTTCCTAACTGAATCGTCCCCATTTGTAAAGGAAATGACAGCCTTGCCGGTCTCTTCTGGCTGAGAGCTGAGAGCTGGAACAACTGAAATGGCTCACAGACTCCCTTTTGGAAGGGACCATCCCAGAAACAAGGGGAATGTCTGTCTTGCTGTAGTTATTTTTTAAACCCCACAAAGTACTAATTCCTCTCATTATTTTGGAAACTAGCGCCTCTACAGCAAATATGTTACCATTAGAATTTTAAGAGCAAATCACATCTGTTGACCAGCAATTTGTAATACAAATCCCAGAGCGTCCTTTAATTATTTTGGATGTTTTTGTGTGTAAATAAACCCTACTGCAAGGATTATGCATTGGTAAAAGTTATTTTGGGGTATTACCAGATATCTGCTAATTATTAACTCATGCAACTGGCAGTACCTCAGCCATATGATGCCACTAATTTTCAAGGTGAAATTGGATATAACAACTCTAGGAAAACAGTCTAACAGGAGAACAACTGCTCTTTAAAAGGAAAGCCCCAGTATCACACTGACCACCAAGGAGCTACAGAGCTGACACCTTTTAGGATGTCTGGGCCAAAGTGCAAACGAAACCCTAATGGTATTTCTTTTGAAGACATTTGAAAACTGGAGCTCAGACATCCAATATTCTCCCCAAAGCCTTGGGATTTGCTGCAGGGACGTTGAGGTGGGGTACCCTGTTCTCAATTTTTAGGCATGATTTGAGGCACACCTGCTGCTTTCCATTATCCCTGGATGGATGCTGAATACTTCAAAAAATTTGTTCAATTACAATAATTGCAGGGAATTAGTAACTCCTAAGAAAGCTTTCATGAGGTAGCTAATAAACCCATACTTTCCTGTATGTGTTAGTTCTCATTTTGGGGCTAGATTGAATGGGGATTCCCACAGATGCTTGTCCACACTTTAATAACATGTAATTAGAGGTTTGGGTTTTTTTCCTTTCAGTAATGTATTAGTACTTTCCCTTTAATTACAAGTTGTTTTATTGTGAAAGCTTTGTCACTTATGCAGCTCGTTAAAAGCAGAAGACCAAACTGACTGCACAGTCCCTTTAGTTAATGACTCCCCAGTCATCTGCATTCCTGGCCAGAGAGGAAAACTTGGCAAATGAAGGAGGACATGGTAAGATTTGTGTGCCTCTGTGACCATTTGGCTTCCAGGAAGGTCCCTTTTGGAGCATAAAGGGAATTCTCGCCCGTGGTTGCTTGTGATGCATTCCCGAGCCTTCATTCACAAACACAGAATTTGTGAATGCTCCTCAGTCGGAACTGAGGGGGGAAAGTTCTGCATTTCTTGCTGCCACTTAACCTGGAAAGTGGCATTTCTCACTGCGTTTGTTTCCTGGGGAAATTTTATCTCGTGCCATAAGCCCAATGTCCATAATGAGCATCATGTCCATACCCACCGGCTTTCAGCTAGACGTTCCAAAAGGTGAAGACTGTGCCTTGAGGGAGAGGCAGCACCCAGGATTACTATTGCCCCTCTGGTTTTGCTTTGGTACCTTTCTCTTTTGCCCGGGTGACACACTGGTGGTCCGGGTTGCTGGAGCTACACTTGAATGGTTTGGAGAACCCCGTGGGCAGCAGCGAGCTTCAGAGCTGGAGGGTGCTGGCAAACCTGGGCCCCACTGTGGGGGAAGGGGAAGAGCACAAAACCCACGGTGAATCCCGGCTCAACGTGGATTAACTCACGGGAGGACCTAATGAGGTTAGAGGATTCACTTTAATGCTGCTCCCACGCATAGAGGCTGTTTGCAAACCAGCAGAGCTGGTGATGAGGCAATTATAGATCATTAACATGTTACACTGGGATGATGGGTCCTTGTTCCAGGCATTTGGATGAAGCGAGGCTGGGTTGGGTGCTTTGCAAGATGAAGACAGTGGGCTTTGCACAGTCCTCCTTGCATCTGGAGACAGGGTGGCTGCTTTGAACAAACCAGTTTGGTGGAGAATGCCAAGGCTCTTCCTGACACTGGAACCTCGTCAGACAACTTGGCTGAATGTTAATCTGAAATGTCTGAGATGGATTTAATTTTCCCGGTGTTGTCAGTCAAGGTGTTCCTCACCAGACCAGCCATACATTCAGCTCTCTGGGCCAGCAAACAGCCCTTGGTGCTGTGGAAGGCTTTGAGAAGGGGGGGAAGAAAAGGCAGTTTTGTCTCTCCAGCAGGCAATCTTAGCAGGATTCTGCACACCAGCCTGACCCCCAGGCTCTCGTGGTTTCCCTCTCCACTGCCTACAGCCCTGCCAGGGAGTGTCAGAGTCACACTTTGCTATTCCCCCAGTGCCAGGTTGGCTGTCCCTCATTAATATTCCTGTGGAGCTGTGCATCACTCTGCGTGCAGAGAGGGCAGAAGTTGTCAGGTGGTGTAAAACAGAGAATCCCAGTGAATTCTGAAGGATTTATTAGCGCTCACACTAACTGCTGCTGTGACCTTTGCTTTCCATAAGCCTTCTTCCAAGGTAAGATACAAACTACTGGCAAATAAGGGAGGGAGAGCACAGGCTCAAATGACTGATGGGAGAAAGAAACTTGCAAATCTTGCATCAGACTTGCAAACACCAGTTACACCCCCCTTCTGGGTATGGAAATTTCCCAGCATTTAGGATTATGGAAGCTAAGGGGAAGGAAAGAAGCACAAAATGTATTAACTTTCTTGCTTCTCCCGCCTACTCAATGAAGAAAAAATTGAAATCCTCAAACAGATGGTCTGCATGGAATTAATGTTCCCTGTTATTCACTTGAAACATGGCAATGATGCCACATCTGGCCTGCCATGAATTTATATTAGTTTGGAACCTCTGCATTTCCATCAGCATCTGCTTAAGTTTAGGAAAATGACCTGATCGAACCCTAATGGTGCATTTGGGCAGCCAGGCAGGAGGAGCTTTTCCATGAGCACCAAGGTAGTAGCTGAGGCATTTTATTTAATCAGGAACTTTGGAGGAGCCCACAGGCCTAAAGTCCTGTTGTAATATACACGTATGTGTGTGAGCACAGAGCTCTAAGTGGGGATCTGTGGAGGGTGCTCAGCTGTATCTGCCTTTGAGGGCCATCCCCTTATTCCTGGTCCCTCTCGTTCTGACATGAAGGGATGAGAGCTGCTGGGATCACTGCCCTTTCCTACCACTACCCAGGCTAGAGATGAAAATCCAGGCCTGTAATCCCCTCATCATTGCAAAGATGTGGCTACAGGCAAAGGATCTCTCAAAGACTGAGGCAGAAAATAGCACTAAGCATTAAATCACATGAATATGTATTATTATTATTATTATTATTATTATTATGTATAACAAAGTATATTTACTCCTTCAATAGATGGTTATATTTAGTTGCAGTTGTTACAGCATTACTCCTATTCTACCCTGTTGACGGTGATTTGCATTTTTAATGTAAATAATTCCTCAATATGTTCTTAGGATGCACACAAAATTAAGTTCTAATTTCTAAATGCCACTTATAAACTGCTCTTTAGGAGTCTGATATCTAAATGGCCAGAGGGTAAATTTCTATATATCTATCTCGTTTCATATTTTTTTTTAAAGAAACAACATGTGGAATAACTTTCTCAACTCAGGAGTCAGTTTAACTTCTAAATATGAATCATGGAAAATACGTTCCTATAAAGCTAGGAAGGACTAAATACACAGGTTAAGTTATAAGCTTGCAAACTGCAGGGCTGGTGAGGACAGTGCTGGGTGTTGTGCCAGGGTCAGTGACCAGTGGCAGTGCCCATCCCTGCCTCCCAGGAGTGTCTGTCAGTGCCAGCCTCTCCGTGCCCAAAAAGCCTCTGTGCAGTGCCCGTGCCAGCTCCTGGAGTCAATCCCTGGGTTATGGGGCACCCTTTGGGGAGTGCAACTCAGGGGTTTCGTGCTGTGCCCTTCAAACCTGGCAAAGCCAAGTCAGATCTTGGGCTGGGGAGTGAATCCTGCTCTCAGAGCTGGTGAAAATACAGCTGGGAGGACTCGGTGCTGAATAGTCGTGTGTTCATAGTATTTGCCATCAGGACTCCTTTTCAGTTCTTAAAATTCATACCTTGGAATAGTTTTCTGGCTCACAGTTGGTTTTTTAACTGATGCTTGGATGTCTCCTTAGCCTGTTTCATGGTGGTGGAAAACAAGATTCATCCATGTTTTCAATGTGACAAAAGAGCCTCCTTTGGCGTGGCTTTAATTTCCTACGAATTAACTTCAAACTCAACTCGCCTTCCCCCAGTCAAGTCCGAGTCAGGGGTGCTGATTCCCAAACCCTGGAGTTCTGGGGGCCCTGTCACAGTCCTGCAGGGACATGGGTGCCCAAGCACCGGGGTTTGGGGCAGGTCTTTGGCTTTTCAGTCCACTTTCTCTGCAAAAGGCTAAATCAGCTCTGACAGAAACTCCATCAAAAGTCTCTTGAAAAGCAAATATTTTTGAAAGCCCCCCGATTGCACCGACAGCCATGGAAAGCAGGGGCTCAAGCAGGACTAGGGCAGTAGGGTGATGTGATAGCTGGGATGGGCTTCAAAGGCTGCTTTCCTGCCACTTTCGAATCCAAACAAAACAACACAACACACACCATTGTCTCTTTCAGGGGTTCTTTGTTTGTTTGTTTGATTGCTTGTGAAATGGGAGATTTCCCTCCTGTTTTACTCTCTGTCCCCCTGGAGAGGAGGGGATGGGAAAATCGCTGGTATTTGTTTTTGATTGGAACAAAATTCAACAAACTCTGTTTTAAAAACAAAACTTAGCAGAATGCTGTTGAAGTCGAAGGAGTCCCACATTCTGTACCAGTGACTAACACAGATCAGTCAAAAGTGTTTACACCAGAGCAAGATGGGCTGGATGCTCCAAGGGCTGGAGCAGCTCCCCTACGGACACAGGCTGGGAGAGCTGGGAGAGTTCAGCCTGGGAGGAGAAGGAGACCTTCGAGCCCCTCCAGTGCCTAAAGGGGCTGATAAAACAGAGGGAGAATGACTTTTGACAAGGGCAGATGGTGATAGGACAAAGGGGAATGGTTTTAAACTGAAAGAAAGAGAAGAAATTTAGATCAGATGTTAGGAAGGAATCCTTCCCTGGGAGGGTGGGCAGGCCCTGGGACAGGTTAAATCCCAGAGAAGCTGTGGCTGCCCCTGGATCCCTGGGAGTGTCCAAGGCCAGGCTGGACGGGGCTTGGAGCACCCTGG
>JAWWMP010000005.1:25926292-25946393 GCA_035047865.1 Dendrocincla tyrannina | reverse complement strand
GGGAGTGTCCAAGGCCAGGCTGGACGGGGCTTGGAGCACCCTGGGCTGGTGGGAGGTGTCCCTGCCCATGGCTGGGGTGGCACTGGGTGGGCTTTGAGGTCCCTTCCAGCACAAACTGTTCTATGAATGTCTGATTCTATGATAATGAAAAAGAACCTCAACACTTCCCCCTGGCTCTTTTCCAGAGATTTCCTGCAGCTTTAAGTGCTTCTTTTCCTGGCCCTTACAGTCCTTTTGCTAGGAGGTGGTTGAACCTGCAAAAGCCACTTTAATCTAAATACCCTAGCTAAGACCTCTGGAAAAGGAAAAAACATGAGGAGAAATCTCCCTGTGAAATTTTCACACAATTGGTGCAGACTGAACTGGTCACTGACACAGGATTTGCCCCTTTCTGATGTTATTTTCTCTGATACCACAGAACCATAGAATGGTTTGGCTTAGGGTTAGGAAGGGTTAGAAGGAGCCCAGGTGGCTCCAAGCCCCGTCCAACCTGGCCTTGGACACTCCCAGGGATCCAGGGGCAGCCACAGCTTCTCTGGGATTTAACCTGTGCCAGGGCCTGCCCACCCTGCCAGGGGAAGATTCTCTTCTTCACATCTCTTCTAAACCACTCCTTTAGAGCTCCCCAAACAGCTGCACAAAGCCCACGGCCCCTGGCTCAAATCTCAGCCCACTCCATTGCTTTTCAGCTCAGACTCATCTTTCCCCCTGGCTGGAGTCCCACGGCAGGTTGTGCCAGGGCAGGTTCTATTGCATGGGCAGAGCTGGGTGCCAGCAGTGCCAGAGCCTGGACCTGCTTTTGGTGGCAAATTTCTCTCAGAGTACGGGTCACTGGAGCTGCTGTTGTGCTTTCCCAGTTCCCTGCTCCTGGCACTCGGCATGGACGCGGCACAGTGTGACAAATGTCCCACCTGGCCACTGCACTGCTGTCGCAGTGACCCCAGTACAGGAGCCTGTGCTGATGCAAAGTGCTCGTCCCTGCCCTGCCAGGCACCCTGCGCTGCTCTGCAAGAGGTTCTGGCAGGAGTTAAATAAAAAGTGAGCCTTTGTCTACCTCTTGCAGCAGAAAGATTAGGTGGCTGGGGGGGAGAACGCTGGTATTTCCAGAGGCTGCTTTAATTCCTGGTTCTTTGAGCTTCTGGCAATGAATCCCTGCATTGATGGCTGTGGGCACAAATCAAGCGGTGTCAGTGCAGGGGTGGGAACTGAGGTGAGCTCCAGCTGGAGGATCCACCTGGCCCGGGCAGCAGCTGTCCCTTCCAGGACAAAGGAACAGGCTGGACAAGCCCTGCAGGGCTCATTAGATAAAAGGCTCCTGGGTGATGGCAGCTTTGCCATTGTAAGCCTGAAGGGCTTGGCTGTCCCCTGAATTTCGGGGAGTTTGGGAACCACAATAAGGTGTGTTTGGGAAAGAGGAGTGTGCTCATGTTAATCAAAGACAAGTGGAATTTGTGAGCCAGGATTTACTGCCAGATGTGCTGTCCTGCAGGGAGGCAGGAGAGTTCTTCCCTTAGCACTGCTCGCCACCAAGATTGCCTCCCCCTAAAGATGATGTCATGTGTTCATCCTACCTCTTATCCCTGTGCAGCTATGCCTTTTTGGCACACAAACTCCTCTGAAGCTGGCACCCCATGCTCTGCATGGGCACAGTGCCACTGTGGCAGATGGGTGAGCAGTGAAAGGAGCACAAGTGGCAAGTCAGACTCTATCAGGATGACTTCCTTTCCAGGAACAAAGAGATGCCATTCACTGGAGTTGTTCAGCACCTGAAATAAAGGTATAATGACATTATTAGTCCATTCTTGAGCTAAGTGGTGAAGACTGCAAGTTACCAAACACAGGCTCAGAAGGTGACAAAAGTGCTTTTAGAGTTACTAAACTGCACAGAAGAAAACACTGAGTCAATAAATCACTTTTCTACTTTGTTTTCTGAAGTAAGGAGTTTTACCTAAACACTTTACTAAATGAATGGGAGCTTCCTTAGCCTCAAACACAGGAAAAGTATCCACAAACTAGACAACAATAAATGGGGAAACGTTGACAGTCCCAGTGGGTCTGATCTGGAATTGTTCCTAGGAACTCCCTCAGTTAAGCAAGTCAGACTTTTGGTTTTCCCTTTTTTAACATTTCTGAATGCAGCAGTATTGACCCAGGTGTCTGTAAAGAGAAGGGAAGGGAGAGATGCACACTGGAAGGTGCTGGATCTTCCCTTTGCCTTTGGAAAAGCCCTGACTTCCCAAAAAAGCCTATACTTTCCAGTCACATGAGCTTGCTTTCACACAACTGTTCGATCAGTTTTGAGGCATTTCGGCATTGGGGAATTGATCAGAAAGCACAGGGTTGCTTACACCCAGCTGTAACAGGGCTCCTTTCTTCTGAAACCAGCCCAGAGAAAGAAACCAAAAACACCAGCATAAACCACTACAAAATGAACGTCCTGAGCAAATGAAAGCCAGCACATTTCTCCTGTGGCCCCAGCTGTGTGTGTAGGGACTCTGTGCACCCCTCTGGCCGGGGCTGACGGGGTTCCTGTCGGGGTTTCTGTCTCCCTGCTCAGGAGAGGAGTCGCTCACGATTTTTGTGGACAAACGGAAGCTGAGCAAGAGGTCCGAAGGCAGCGACGCCGGCGCCAACAGCTCGGCCGTGACGCTGGAGACCCTGCACCAGCTGGCAGCATCCTACTTCATCGACAGGGACAGCACCCTGCGCAGGCTGCACCACATCCAGATCGCCTCCACTGCCATCAAGGTAGGGCCCCGGGCTGCCCAGCCCCTCCCGCTGCTTCTTGGGGCAAAAAAAAGAGAATATAATAAACCCCCTGTCTGAAGGTCAAAGCATTCCATTTGTAAGGGAGCCTCGGGATGCTGGAAGGATGTAGAAGTCTTGATGAGTGGTCCATAATTTGGGTGATCCAGCTTTACAGCGGGGTTTGGGCGTTGGGGTGACCTCATGTACCTTGTGCTCAGCAACTGTTATATTTCTCCTACTTTTTTCTTTTTCTTCTCTTTTATCTCTTTTTTTTTCATATTTTTAAAAAATATAGTTATTGTACTGTGCCAGAAACACCAATTTCCTTGTTTTGTTATTATTTTCCTGACCCTTGGAAGAGGCTGGAGCTGCCGGCTCTCCGGTTTGACAGAGAGGTGTTATTTTCTGCTGGGAACTCCTTTCAGCAGCGTTTGTCAGTCAAAGCATCCTGTCTGCTGGCCCTGCAGGTCACTGCCAGCACCGGGGGATGCTCTTGCCCTGGTTGCTTTGTCACATTTCCTGGGGCTCTGGGCAATCTGAAGCTGCAGCAGGAGTTAGAGAACAGTAGCACAACAACATATTTGCTGATTGGCGTGGCCAGGGGTGGCTTTCCTGATGGCTGGGAGAGCCCTAAAATACTATTTGAGAAAAGAGATTAAAAGTTCACCCTCTTTCCTTCAGAAATACACACGCCCACCCCCCAAAAAACACAAAGCAACCATTTCCTCTGTATTTTTTTTCCTCAAATCAGTCTAGGACTCCCTTTTCGGGTTAGACTACATCACTCTCACACCTCCTTTTTTCTCTATTTGAAAAAAATGACAGGTTTCCTCCTAAAAAGCCAAAGACTAATATTTATACACACCACGCTGTATCTCCTAAGCAAGTACTACATCCACTGTGTGTCCCTTCTTGTGGTTTTTCGTTTCTCCTGAATTATCTGTATTTTAGGCTGCCTGGTTTGGGCACTGTAGACCAGGAACACATTAATAAGGTTTAATGATCATTTATTTATCAACAAAAGAAACGTAAAAATAACATTAGGGAAAGGAATATTATCTACAGCATCATGAAACAGTTAGAAAGAAATCGAAGTGTGCAGCACTTGAAGCTGCCTTGAAGCACCACCAAGGGTGGATTTGTTTAGCACAGGAAAGAGGCTGAGCAAGTCACCCAGTTCCGAATGTTTCCATCCCCTCTCACTAATGAAATCTTCCTTAATAGGTCGAGGTTTAAGGTTTTTACACATGGGACATGCAATGGGATCCATTAAGCCAAATCAACAGGACAGCAAATATTAGGTGAGAATGACCAAGCTCAATTAGTGTTCTGGGAAAAAAAATAAATAAAATCAGCCAGAAATGTCTGTTTTCCCACATTCTAAGAATGTCTCTTTAGAAAGCAACATATAATGAATCATTTTTATTCCCTTCTGGAACTGAAACAGCTACTGCTTGAGGAATTCTTACCTTCTTCCTTCAAATTCACTGAGATCTGTAATAGCTGAATTTTCTTCCTACGGGTCTTGATGTATTATTTGGTGGGACTGACGCAAGAAGACAATATTTTGATAAGTTTTATAATTAAGCTTTTCTATCAAAAAATGAAGTTATGGCACAAAGAAAGGCAAGCATTAAGAAGAGGAAAGTAAGAATTAGCACTAAAGCTTTCAGATTTAGTTTGTATTTATCACGTGGAAAACAATAACACTCAGAGCAAAACCTGCTCCTGTGAGGTATGAGCGAAGGAGTGGGAGAGATGGAATGGATAAATCAAGTTTGTTAATCAAATTTGCCCGTAATCAGGTTTGTTGGCTGTGACATAATTACCCTTAAAAGCAGCACTGAGCCCGCTGCTGATTGAGCCTTTGCATTAATCACACAGACAATGCATTGCTTATCCCACATTTTGAAAGGTGACATCCTCCCCTTGCGACATTTCCCGGCTGGAAATCAAAATGTCCAGGGGAGAAACCTGTAGCTTGTCTCAATATTTCCCTGATTTGAAAGCCCCTGATACAGGCTGTCCTTCAGTATTACATGAACTTGTGCATTTTAGTGTAAGTGCTTGGCTCTCATCAAGGATTTCAGCACAGGGACATCCATTCCTTGACAGAGCTTTAGTCAAAGCCATTCCAAAGGCCCAGAATCCCTGAACGGGCTCCAAGCAGGAGACCTGTGGAAGGTGAAGATGGGGAGAAAGGATGGTTGTGGGGATTTGGGAAAGGGGGCCCGGGGGTGGCCCTCAGGGACGTCTTGGGGATGGACAATTTTGGGGATGGCTGTATCCCTTTGGATATGCCAATTAGCCAGCACTATAAATTATAAAATCTGTCCTGTGTGCCTGTGCTGACCCATTTAGTGCACCTTAAAGGGCTTTAATTAAAGACCTGTTCTCTACCTTACTACACTAGAACTGCCCAGAGAATTGTCCCCACCTTTTAGGCAGCAGTTCAGCCACAGCTGAGCCAGGTAGGAGCCTTTTGTGGGGCACAGCCCCTGGCCCTGCTCAGCTGAGCACCGTTCCTGGCTGCTGGGAGCTGCAGGGCCACTCTGAGTCCCAGCAGGGCTGCAGAACACCCAAACCCCACCAACCCCAGCCTGGGCCCTTGGGAAATGCAGTGGTGCTGAGCACTCTGGCTGCATTCTGCACAGCTCCAAGCATGGATCTGTTCGAGCCTTGCCCCTAATAAAGGGAGGCTGTTCCAGTGGTTGTCTTTGGGAGGATTGCACTTCCCAGCCCAGAATACATCTCCCTTCCCGGGAGCTGGGCCAGGTGAACACTGAATCCATGTTATTTTAGGGCCCAAACAGTGGTGGGACAGCCACAGTGCAACAAAAGAACAGGCGGCGACAGGAGAACAGATGCATAAATTGAATTTTCCACCAGCTATTTACAGCCAGATTACAGCCCATTTATTCCATCTGAGTGAGAAAGAATAAACATCCCTGAGAACGTGCCCTCTAATTTCAATTAAATTTTATTGTGCAATTTGCTTCTTACTTTCCCCGAAACACTTTTCTTTTTTCTTTGCTATAGGAGATTTAAGCATTTTGTTGTCTCTGAAAACGTGGAATTGTAAAGAGCAGGGCTTTGTTGTGATGGTAACTATATCTGATTATCTATAATTAACCCGTGAATGACTCATGGTGGGCTGTTAGAGAGGGAGCTTAAGTGTAATGAAATTAGTTTCTCACTCAAAACTCTGACTGAAATAGAAGAGCTTTTATTTATTTATTTATTTATTTTTATTTTTTTGGCTTCTTTGTTTTGTCTGAATAAAGCTTGCTTGCTTCGATTCTCTTCCCTTTCATACCTCATATTTGAATGTGTTTTTCTGTGGATTCCAGTAATTGCTGTAATCAAAAGCAGAAATGCTGAAATACCATAAAGCCTTGTGCTTTTGTCAGATTTCTGGCAAATTCCAAGTCTCAATTGTTTGCACAGTTTTGTATAAACAGCCAATTTTTTGGAAGCTTTTGAAATCCACATCTTGAACCCTTCTTGCCCTCACCTTATCCCTTTCAGTTTGTGGGTAGAATTTAAGGCTGTGCAGCTGAGAGACCTCACAAAAGACCAAAAATTGAGAAAAAAATGTGCCCAGCAACAGCCTCATGTTGTGAAATCCCAGGTAGAAACCCTGGGCTGGAAAGGCCTGGGATGGCAGGTGTTTGTGGATTCCATTGAAGGCACGATCCAGGAAATTTATATTTAAATGTACAAACTTGGGATATTAAAAAATTAGAAAGTATTGTCTCTCTTCAAAAACGTGGGGTTCCCCTTTGTGCAGGTTTGGTGACAAGACTTAAGCATGTCAAGGAAGAGCCCCAGGACAGCTTTTCAAGGACAGGTATTGCTCAGGACCATTGAAATTCCAAATTCTCCAGTAGCTTGGGAGAACAGAAGTGCCTTCACATGAGACCAAAGCTTGAAATGCTTCAAAGGGGGAGGGTGGTGTGTGTTTAAAAATAGGGAAATACACAGAAATTGTCATCTCAAATCTCTGCCTCCCATGGATTTCTCTGAGGATTGAATCCTTTTGCAGGTTTCTTTAGAAATTTCCCTGAATGTGAAGAGTTTCACAAACCCAGCTTGCTGTTTGTACACCTAGGTATCAATCTGAAGCTCAAATTTGGACCATTATCTAATCTTAGCAGAAGAACAGGGACCTGCAAGGTGGCTAAGAAGGCTTTGTACCATCTTCTACAGCACAGCACAGGATGTGTGTTTGTCTCATTATAAAAATGAAATACAGGAGGTTTTATAGAGTTTTGTCTGGAAGCTGTTGGAGATCTTTGGATTAAATTTATCACAGGGATAATGAAATCTTGTGACTGCTACGTGCAGATTGTTAGCTCATTCTAAGGATACACCAAATGCAAAGGTTAGGGATTTATTTCCATCTCTTATTGAGGAATTTAAGGTGATGATATTAAAAACATCTTTAATTCCTTTGGACAGTTGAGTTTTGATTAACATGAACCTCCAGGGCTGCTCTGTGTGGAAGGTGACACAGAGGTCAGCTCCTCAGTGGGTGCAAAGCAGCATCATTCCTGTGAGAATCTGGCCCTCACCTCTCAGAGTGAGAGAAAAGGGGTGGAAAAGCCCAAAGTACCTAAAAGGGGCTTTCAAGAAAGCTGGAGAGGGACCTTTGACAAGGGCAAGCATAGAGAGCCACCTGGGCTGGTGGAAGATGTCCCTGCCCATGGCAGGGGTGGCACTGGGTGATCTATCTTTAAGATCCCTTCCCACTCAAACCATGCTGTGATTTTATGATCCTGTGATTGTAAAATCAGAGCAGGAAGTTAATGCAGTGCCTCGTCCCACTAATCGTCCCCAGAATGCACCCTCAGCAGCATCACTGACGTGACCCATCCTCCTAGAAGGACATTTTTGAGCTGCCTCTCGCAGCAGCCTCGGCGACTCCTTGTGTTTCCAGCAGTGTGTGAGAGGAGTAAGGAGTGCAAGGAGTTATAACATCGCCTGCTCGTTGGCAACACAGCAGGAGATGCTTCCAAAACAGTAAAATAGCACGTAATAGAGATGCTGGGGGATGCATTTTGGAGAGATTTTACATAACTACTCCTCACTTAGGGGAAAAAAGCCCCGACAAACACAAAACAACAACAACAAGAAGACAGAGCATATGACATGATGGAGCAAAACACATTGAAGGAGTCTGTTATATTAGTTACTTGGTGTAGTCGAGAGAGAAGAGTAAAAAATAAAAAAGTCAGGGAAATAAAGACTGCCAAACCCTGAGCAGGCTATAAATACCCATATGTAAAGCAGAGACCTTAACAGCACTCACACAGCACTTGCCATCACAGTTGTCAAAAACCTATAAACAATTCATACCACAGTTCCTTAAATGTTCCATATTCTCTCTCTCTCTCTCTTTCCCCCCCCCCCCTAAAAAATGTGAAACTCAAGTAAATAAGCCCAGAAGATGGAGAAGGGTTTTGCTGCTGAGAGCTCCACAGTGAACATATGAACAGTGCAGTCAGAGCACTCCGGCTCGAATTTGGAGGCGCTCGGATCTGGTTGGGTTGGAAGTGGCTCTTTATTCTGGTTTGTGCCTGGGCTGAGAGGCTGCAGCACTCTGCTTGTCCTCCCCTCTCTAATTGGCAGCCACTGCCTGTCAGCAGGTCAGAGAATGTCAGGCAAGGACTATAAAATTCACAGAACATTCCTCTGCCTCTGAACTCGCAGAAATATGAGCTATCATGTATCAACAGCATGTATGAACACAAAGGTCAGATTAGGGAGAATATCTCAGAGGAATAGAGACTCTGAGCCAGAAGAAATCATCTTAGAGAATAATAAAAGGCTCGGCAAAGTTTTCCATGAGCGTATTATTTTTTCCTGGAGAATTTTTAGCCATGATACCTTTTTACATGTTTGCTGTTGCAGTTTGGGATTCAATTTGCAATCCTCCTCTTCACTGTCTCCCTTCAGTGTGAAAAGCACTGCTGAAAACACCCTCGGTGTGAGAATCCTTCGCAGGTAACTGGTGCTGAGAGCCACATCATTGCTGTCCCCTGCAGGTCACCATCATTTCTGCCTTGCAGACCTTCCCACGGTGCTTCAGCAGGATTTCCATGTCTGACAGCAAAACTACAACCGAACCTCTTACAAGTGAATAATAATAAATACAATGGCTGGATATGCTGTGGCAGGAGCTGGGTTTAGGAAAGGTTCCATTATTCATCCAGGCCACTTTCTATACTACAGAGAGATCTTGATTTGCAGGTCTTTAATGTGCCAAAGGTTGGAAGTTTCATCGCTGTTCTACAGACTTTGTAGGAAATTCAGACGTGTTTCTAATTTTGCCCCGTGAGGTTCTGACCTCATTTGATGAATAAACTCTGCTGACGTCAGAGGAGTTTCTTTGCACGCACATCGGGGCCACTGAGATCAGGGTTTCCACAGCTCAGCCTCAGCCATCCTCCTTCTGAGCTATCAAACTGGTATTCAGCAGCTCTCCCTGCACAGAACCGATTTAACCCTCTCCTTCCCGTCCTTTTCGTGGTCTTTGGGCATTCTTCCTTTGATTTCTATTAGAAGTGGTATAAAAATAAAGAATAAACCCCCTTTCTGTGTCACAGTAGTTCCTAATTTCCCAGCTTCTATTATAATTCCACCAGATGGAGGATGTGCATGCAGGCTCCCACCAAGTATGTAGAGTTGTAAGGAAATTTAATTGTGTCTTCTCCAAGAGTGTCTAGAGCCTTGAAAATGAAATTTCATCTTTTCCCTTCCACTTTTTGTTAAATCCTCCCTGTGTAATAATAAGTTGATGATAATAGAGAAAATGCCTGGAAGAAGACCATTAAAATATTCTTCCTGTCGTGTTTTAGTCTATTGAAGTCCCTTATTTTTCCTCTGGTTCAGTGTTTGAAATATGACCTTCACAAGGATGCTGAGCCACGTGTATCACTGTCAGAAACAACCAGCCCGTGTTCCTTCCAGCACAGCCATTTACATTCCTGGTTCAAGAACAGGGATAAAATGCGTGTCTCTGCTTTTCTTACTTTGGTGTTGCTTTACTCTGGGGAGGATCTGTCCTTCCTCCATGAAAATATACAGACCTGGCAAGTCCCCAGTGTGTGATATAAATGCTATCCCACTGCCCAGGCTTAGAAATAACCGGGCACCTCATGCAAGGTAAATATTCTAATAAGTAAAAGGGCATGAAGAAAATATGCAGAGACATACATGACTTCCATGCAGATATGCACAACATTGAATTGAAAAAGCAACTTGTGCTGAAAGGGTTTGCACCTCCCACCTCCTGAAAGGAGCTGGACACTTAGATAACTAAAAATATTCTGTCTTACACGGTTGTCTGCAAGGAAACAAAACCAAACCTGCAGGTGGTCGAGTTCCTTTCAATTCTGAGCAGAACAAAGTCCTTTCCCTTCCAGTCCTGATAATAAGTGCTGCTCTCTTTTCATATGTTGCCTCTTTTTCCTTCTGAGTTTCCCTCTTTCCCTCGACTCTCATGCTCATAGGAGCTCGAGCTCTCTCTTGTTCTGTTTTCTGGTGGAAGAAATGCTCTTGCCCTTATGATACATCTTTCTTTGCCCTTGGCATTGTCTCATCTATGGCAGGACCAGAAAGAAATGAATAAAACCCTTGGACAAGATTCTCCTTTCTAAACATCTTTTGCAAAATCTCTTATCAATGCAAGAGCCATGGTAGGACACATTCATGTATGTTTTAATGAACACGTCTTGATATTTGATGGAACTTTCTATTCCCATGAATCAGGATGATTTGAAGGATTTGCCAGCTGGGCACAGCAGTCTGTCTGCATAGCATTGCCCTCGGAGCCTGATTCTAAGAGCAGCCTTCCGTACAGTGAAAGATCTCCTTTTGTTTAGTTCATGAAATAACACCACTGAGAGTCACTCAGGCATTAGCCAAAACTTTCCAAAGGGCAGTCAGCCCGTTCATCCACGAGTCTCTCTAGATGGTGAACGAGCTGAGGGCTCAGAGCAGAGTTTGATGAGCCAGGCTCAATGCCCTGGGTATTCCCACCTGTCAAACACATGGAAACCCCATGGTGGGAATCCACAATGCTCCACCAAACACAGTGCTGGTTTACACTGGGGAGGATCTGCTTTTTAACTGGTGAAAATAAAGGATCTTGGTATGTCTGCAGGAGTTTCCCATGGGGCTGCAATTCCTGCCTCTCAGGGTGGCTTTCATGTTGGAATTGTCTGTGTTCCGATTGTGTCATGGTCTCAAATACTGTCAATTTGCAGAAATACTTGAGCTTCATTTGAGATATTTGCCGTTAGGAGGATTTTGATTATTTAACCAAAGTCAGCGGATTTATGAACCCAGTTTTACTTTTGTTCTGAGCAAAGCTTTAAACTCTGCTTCGAAGGTGCCACCTCTGACAGGATGCACAGTTTTGGACAGGGATATCCTTCTCCTCTTGAGTGTTCATTAAAGCTTTGATGGCTATAAGGGATAAGGCACAGGGTGGGATTGTTGGGGTGTCTGTGCAGGGCCAGGAGCTGGACTGGATGGTCCTCGTGGGTCCCTTCCCACTCAGGACACTCTGTGATTCTGTGTTTCAGTGAAACTTTGCTACTTGCACCTTCCCTGGTGTAACTCCCTAAGAGGATTTCTACAATCCTCACACTTTGGAGTGTTTGACATTAACATTTCTCCATTTAAAGTTGATTATAGGCACTGAACCCAAACCATCTCAGCCCCTGTGCTAGAGGGTTCTCCTCTTGACTGTGCATCTTTGACAGGACTTGGGTGTAAAAGAAATTATCTTTTCCCCCATATATTTTGGCAGGCCAAGTCTGAAAGATCAGACTTCTGAATGCAGAACACAGTTACCAAGTCTCATTTCCAGTAAATCCTGACTGAACTGTGAAACCTGGATTCAGCTTTCCCCTCCTATCTATACAGACAGGCAACAGAATGATCTGGAATGCAATTGGTCTCAGAGGGAACAAAAAGGGGAATTTATTCTGTTTTGGCTTCTTTGTAACCAAACACTTTTCTGTCATGTGGTTCTTCACTTGCAAATCTGCTTCTTTCCTCTTGCCTTGACTTTCCCAGTCATTTCTATTTTATCTATAATGGTGCTTATTATCACAGCAGCAAAAAATTGTTACCTGTTGTTTTTGCTTATAAACATAAAATTGATAATTAAAAGGGTTGTTTGGTTCACAGCACAGAGCCCTGGGTAGAACTGTGTGAGTACTTGTATCTTAATCCAACACACCCTCATGTGTATTTGCCCTCAGCTCAGACCTTGTCCTGTCCCTCCATGCCTTGTCCCCAGTCCCTCTCCAGCTCTCCTGGAGCCCCTTCAGGCTCTGCAAGGGGCTCTCAGGTGTCCCTGGATCCTTCCCTTCTCCAGGTGAACCTCCCCAGCTCTCCCAGCCTGGCTCCAGAGCAGAGGGGCTCCAGCATTGCGGTCACCTCTGTGGCCTCCTTTGTCCCTATTCCACACCTTTTGTGTGCTGGGGACCCCAGGGCTGGATTTGGCATTGAGTGTTCCTGCAACCCCAGCCTTACAGTGAAATCAAAAGCTGTCTGGGTTCCAGGGAGCCAAAATAGTCCCCGGGTTTCCTCTGCCTTGTGTGGATCTCACAAGTGAAGTCCTCAGTCCAGCTCAACCTTCACAGAGGCATTTTCCAACCCAAATGATTCTATGACTCAATTATTCTATGGTTCAAATTATTCCACGATTCCATAATTCCGTGATTCAGAGATTGAAAAGTTTGTCAATCCTACTGGCCACTCTGAGTCAGACTCACTCACTGTGCATGGGACCCCTATTTCTGCAGCAGGATTTGAACAGCACATTCCAGTCTCAGGCATTCTTTCCATGGTTTTTTTCCTAAGTTTGTGGGCTTTAAAGGCAAATATTTGCTTTCACCACAGATTAACCTACAACAACCTAATCAATCAAAGCTACAGAACAACAGACCTAAATTAGTCATCTACCAGGGAGGAAGCATCCATAGGAAATGAAGTTTAGAGCTTCAGTATTAAGTTGCTTTTCTTTTCGAGTACAAATTTAGCCAAGCTAAACTCCCTTTTAGCTTGAACATCTGATAGGGATTTAATGATTTAATTTTGGGTCAGTTGTAGCTGCCACCTCTGTAGGGCAGGCCTTCAAATATGCAGAAAAACATTCAAAGCAGTAGCAGAAAAATGAGAGCTTAGCACAGCTCTAAACTGAGAGCTGGCAGTGCCAGTGAGACAGAAAGGGCAAATGTGTTACAGTCAGTCACCAGAGGGAGAATACATGGGTGGGAAGGAATGGGGATACAACCTAAAAATAACCCCTAAAAATGAATCCCTAAAACCACCTTATGGACAGTAATGTGATTTCTTTTGAGAGGCTGGAGTGACAACGCCACGAGGGGCAGTGTGAGTGGAGCATGGTCAAATAAAGCAGACCTGCCACATGTCCTGCTGTGGATGTCCCTGGGAGAGGGGCACAGTGGCTGGGCTGGTGGAGCTGGGGGTTGCAAACATAAATCAGAGCTTACCCGTGCAGCCAGGCAGGAAATGGTAGATCTGGAAGCAGCTTCAATTAGGAAATTGTTAGAGAGATTGCCAAAGGAGGAGGTTTTAGAATTGCACAGAAATAGAGAAACCGAGGTAGGATCTCCATGGAAAAATGGGTTCTTAATTAACCTGCCCTTACCGGTTTGATTTTTGAGCTTCAGGTTTTAAATGCCTTTCATGTAATTTGTAGGACCCAAGGTTAATCTGCCACACGTTTTCATTAGCACAAGCTTTTCTTGTTTTTTCCTCCTAAAAGAGAATATGTATGTAGGAATGTATATATAATGTTTGAAACTGACCCCTTATTTACCCTTAAAGGGAAAATATTTCCAAATGAGCCAAAGACAATTTTTATATTTACCAACATGATCTTTTCCCTGACACTTCACAAAGAAAAGGAACACTTTACCTATTCATTCTGATTCAGGAAGGGCTATATTTTACATATTATTATGAATAATAACCTCTGTGAGGCTTGTAAATAACCAAATCATCCTGGGATTTTGCAGTTAAGTGTACGAAGATGGCCCTCCTTTACAATCTGTGCCCCAAAATGTCTTTGGAGCTTTTTGTCCTTTATATTACTGGAGTTACGTTTGGGAGAGGATGGAAAGTTAGGAATTGGGTTTTGCTTCAGTTGGCATCTTTGCTTCTGCTTTCTGCAGATACCTTGTGATTTTTATAAACATGAAATACTATTTTAATTTGTATCTGCACTGCCCTCCCTGTTTCTAATTTCATCTTTTAAACAAATATATAGATTTCATTTACTGGTTGTTGCTCAGCTCCCTCTTTAGGCAATAAAAGCTGTGAAAAAATAAAGTTAGTGTTAATTTAAGTAAGGGATGGGCAAGCAGAAACAGCTGAGTGGAAACTGAGACAAAACCGTCAGTTTTTATTACATATTTGTTAACTCTGCTACTTCTCCATAAGAAAACGTCCCCGTCACCTGGTCGTCAAGGTTAATTAAAGGAGATAACCTGTTCTCTCCGGGACGATGCCTGCCCCCACTCCCGGGGTGAGGCTGATGCCCCTTTGATTTGGGCCAGTGCAGGAGGTAAAGCTCAGGCAGCACTGCCCTGGTGGGCTCTCCAGCAGCCTCATTTCCTGCAAACTTCCCAGCTGCATTCCACAGGGAGGCAAGGCAGCCTGACATCTGACAGGCGTGCCTTAAAAATGGCCCCGAGAAGGGAAAACTGTGGCTGCAGTGCCAGGAATGTCAGTGCTGCCAGACTTGTCTCGATGTTCTTGTGGATTCTCCTGGAATTTATAGACAATAAATTGCCCTTTCTGATAGTGGGGAAGGGACTTGAGCAGAGAGGGGATTGCTCCCTATCACAGGAACTTAAATAGCCTTAAAAAATAATAGTCTTTTTAACAAATGTAACAACAGAGCAGAATTCAAATAGTGTGAGTTCATCTGCAGTTCCCAGAATATTCTGATTTCCGAGGTATTTAATGCCTCGTGTAAGGAGAATGCGTTTAATTTCACTGTTATTGTAATGTAACAGTCTGGTTCGCAGTAAATTCCTGGGAGCTAGAAACAAAGGAGAGGGAATGGCAGGATTAACTGATCTCTTGGGAGGCTTTAGTGTTGCATTCTGTAAAATTCAAAGTCATCTCCTTGCCCAGAAACTTGAAAGAAGTTGCTATTCCCTTCTAATGAAGTTAATGGAAATTTGGCAATTACCTCCCTTAGCAGAAAGATCAAGTTTGCTGTTCCTTTTCCATCTCACAGATAACAGAAAAATATGATGGGAGCGTTTCCAGGTCTCCTGAGTTAGTGGGCTCTTCAAATTAAAACCTCAGCCCTGTGCTGGTGGAATTTGTGTTGAAAACATGACATGCCTGGGAGGTATTGGTTTAGAATGCTGGCAATTAAGAAAATGATATTGGAACCGTGGATCCAACCCCTGACACTGTGAATGCTGCTGGTTTGCTGTATCTCCTTCAAAAATGCACATCCAGCCCATAGCAGGAGAAGTGTCAGTGCTTGGAATGCTCAGAAAATCTGATTTATTTTAATTACACCCCAATTAGCGGGAGTTTTTTAATATGTTCAATGACAAAAGTAGGGCAGCGGAGCAGCAGCTATTGTGTGGCAAAAGGAAGTGCTGGAATAAAGGTGCTTTTGTAAGAAAAACCCTGTCAGGCCTAGGGGAAAAAGAAAGAAGAGGGTTGGCAGGAGATCCACATCTAAACAGAAAGTACATTTAGTGCCTATTCGTTTGATCAACTCCGTTTTTAAAGGTGAAAGGAGCACTGACTGCAGCATGTGCAGGGATTGCGATGTGTGGGAACGTGGGCTGGAGGACAAGTCCTGATGGTGGGGCTGAGGGGAGAGTCGTGCCATCATTGAGGCTGGAAAAGGCTTCTAACATCCCAAATCCAACCACCCTCACATTATTTGGGAGAATCCCAAGGACTTCAGGTCTCTCCCCGCTCCACCCTTCTGCCCTGTCTTCGCACTGATTGTTCAGACCTTCTGCCATCATGGGTGTGCCGTGAGTTTGCCTCTGTAATCATTTCAGTGCATAAAATATTGAAGAGGTTTATGGGCACACGAATGCTGCCTGTTCTGAAGGGACCAGCATTGTCTCATCCTCCTCTGTGTTGGCTCAGCGATCTTCCTCGGCAGCCAAACACCTTTGGAAAGAGCCCTGCTAAGAGGACAGTCCTTTCTGGAGGCAGCACATGGGCTCTGAGGTGCTGGGAACATTAGCCATGTGCATGGGGAAGGACACACCAGGAGCAGAATCCCTGCAGACAGGTATTTCCCTTTTATCAGGAATGCCTTCTCCAGGCTGAATTACCATGGCCCCAAAAAGCAGGCTGGTTCCCAGGGAAATCCTCCCCCCGGATACCCCAGGAATCCAGCCCTGCTCAGGTGCTGGGGGGCCTGTTCTCAGTGCACTCATAATGGGCTCCTTCTCACCATGGTTATGAGATTTAACTGGCTCACAACTGTGGGCATTTGTCTCATTAATGCCACGTGTTCCAGGTTATTTCTGGGAACTGAAAGCCCTTGGCTGCCCAGGGAAACCTGCTCTGTGCTGCTCTCTGACAGCAAGGCGCTGGAGGGCAGCGTGCCTGGCTGCTGGCACTGATGTCACATGGCTTTTGTTACAGGTTCTTGGGGGGTTTGGTGATGAAACAACTTTGTTCGGTGCTGTTCTGCTTTGTGAGCTGCTGTTCTTGGTGGGCTGCAGGTCTCATGAAACAAGGATGTGGTGCTCCTATCCAGTCCCTTCTGAACCATCTCAGCATCATCTGCATTCAGGCTTTGCCTTCCCCTCTCAGCTCTTTTTGTCCCCTCTCAGACAAAACAGTTCTCAGCTGTGATCTTGGGACTCAACAGGGTCACACTTCTCTGCTTGGAAGATAATTAAAGACGTGCCATTGCCTTTCCAATTCCATTTCTATTGTTCCCGAAACAAAAGATGTAAAATCATCTGTGATATCAGTGACACTTAGATCGAACCAGAATTTATTTATTTAATTCAGCCTGCCCCCTCCCAGTCTGCTTTGTTATCAACACGAGTTACCCCAAAATGTTCAAGGCCAGGTTGGATGGAGCTTGGAGCAACCTGGCCTAGTGGAAGGTGTCCCTTTTCCCATGGCAGGGGGTGGGAGGAGATGATCTTTAAGGTCCCTTCCAGCCCAAACCAGTCTGGGATTCTCTGAGCTATGAAAATTAAATCCTTTCATTTGATCAGAAGCTCTGACGGAAATGTGAAGCTTTCATTTATCAACCACCCATTTCATTTTTTTCTGGTTTACAATCTTTGTGGAGTAGGATTTGTGCTGAGTATAAAAAAGGGCACGTAACTCCATCACTTTGACCTCTGAGGAGAATTGTCATCCATCAAAAGTGGAAGGTTGGATGATTTTTGTGTTCTTTAGCATGTCTTTGTTACATGCTGAGACTACACATTTTTGAATTTCTTCTTGCAATGTATTTTCTATGCAAAAGCTGAAAGTACCAGAGCAAGGGAGGTGACAGAGGAAGGGGAAGCCACCTGGAACAGTGAAAGATGAATAATACAAATATATAGTTTTGAAAACTTTAGGAATAGTCCTTGTTTATTGCCCCATTTATAAAAGCTTTCATTGCTATTATTAGAACTGTGTTTTATTACTTCCCTGTAACAATCATGGATGTCTGTGAGTCACATTAAAATTTAACTGCTCGCAGCTTTTTTCATATATACAGCTTTCTTCTGAAGCAGTGTGTTTATATAACCAGTCTCTAAAAGTGAGAGAAAAAACAAACCACTTTTAATGAAGATTTTTCCCCATTCTGCCTCTTGGCACACCTAAAACTCCAAGTGCTGCCACTCAAAACAGTGACAGTCTCTACCTGTATCTTGCATAATTCAGATGAAGAGTGAAGAAGAATGAACAAAAAGGGGCACAATAACTACAAATCTACATTCTTACCCTCCTTATTTGGTGATTTCAGGAGGCATGAGAGTCATAAGAATGGATAGGACGTGTCAAATTTGCTTTACAGTTTATACATTTCGTATGACCTGATGAAGCTGCATTGCCTTGCGGTTGGATGGTTGAAAACCATAATAATATACAAACCAAAACAACACTCGACTAAAGGGATCTTTAAATGAAGAATTGCATAGCTCAATGCTGAGCATAATATTTCAGAGTTAGGGTAAAGCTCCTGACAACAAGCACCTGTCTTTTATTGTCTTCTGGCTATTTATCTTCTTTAATCCTGGTGACTCTCTTTGTTATGAGATAAAGAGATCAGGATCCTGTATATGGGCTGGGGGGGCTACCAAACCAGGAGACCTTAGAATGGGATTTCTGCCTTCTTGTTGGCAGAGGACTGAGGGGTCCCAGGCCAAGAGAAGAAGTTCCAGGAGAGTGGCTGAGGACAGTTTGGGAGGGGGGTGATGGAAGGATTGCTTTGACAGTAAATGAGGCTGGGACCACATCCCATGGCTTTGTTCCACTTTCTTCTTTCTGCCTGGCCTTGACATAGAGGAGAAGCAAACACAAAGCTAAGAGTTCTCTACAGCACCCGATCCAGTTTAACAAGTGTGAGGTCCTGGTATCTCTGTGCTGAGGGTTTGGGTTGTCCCTGGCTGCCTCTTCTGCTGTGGTGCTGCCCACCTGCCCCGGGCATCACAGCACTGCTTCACTGCTCAGAAACTACAGGGGGGGACCCTTTTCATTTTATAAAGAAATTAGCCTTTAGAAATACTTTGTTGCCACTTTAGAATTGCCCATAATATGCCAGGAAGAGTATAAGTTAATAATTCAAAAAAATTAAATGCATTTACTCATCAGGGGATGTTTAGATTGGATATCAGGAAAAATTTATTCACTGAAAGGATGGTGAGGCACTGGTGGTGGAATCACCATCCCTGGAAAGGAACATGTGGCTGTGGTGCTTGGGGACAGGTTTAGGGGTGTATCTGGCAGTGCTGGGTTAATGCTGGCACTTGACCACCTCAAAGGGCAGTTCCAACCTTAATGATTCTCTGATTCTCGGATTTAAAGAGCTGCTCTTTGGTTCTTGGTGATCACAACAGACTAGAATTGCCTAGAATTCTGTGTCTAAACTTACCTTGGGCCCTTCCCTGATGGAGAATATCCCTCCACCCTTGTAAATACAGCTCATCAAAGGTCTTTCCTTCCAAATCCTGCGGTGCTTCGCTGGAAGAGTCAAAGATTCTTCCATGATTTCAACAAGGAGCTGCCACGTGCACGAGTTTGGACAGGGAAGATTGCAGCCCTCATTTTTATAAACCTCCTTTAACAAACTCCCTGTAAGTCCCATGGCCAGGAAAATAAATCCTATTTAGGCTGTTGGGGAGCTGCTGGGATGGCACGATAGTATTCCAGTATTACACCATTGCAGCATTTGTCCAGCACTGGAGGATTGCAGTGTCTGTGAGGATTCCCTGCAGTGGAAACCACGCTGCAGCCTGGGGCACGGCCACAACATTCGCAATTAAACGGAGTGAACTCACCCTAACGAAGGCTGAAACGTAGTGCTGGGAAGGGAAACCTTCCAAAATGCTTTTCTGAACTCCTCGGTGTGCTTTGAATAACCCAACCAGTGCTTCTGCATCGCCCTGTCCCCAGGTGACCGAGACCCGGACGGGGCCCCTTGGCTGCAGCAACTACGACAACCTGGACTCGGTCAGCTCCGTCCTGGTCCAGAGTCCCGAGAATAAGATTCAGCTGCAAGGTACGTGGCTGCAATTCCCCTTCGTTTGTTTGGGATGGCATTTAGCACGCTATTTGTTTGGCTTTCTTCCCGCTCCTAAAAGGTCATTCTCCTAATTTCACGTGTGTGTGTGAGCAATAAGCACCTTCCAGACAAGGTGGAGGAAATGGCAGTACCTCGTGTTGCCTTCGAAACAGAAACAATTTCTGGGCCCATCAGAAAATAATTTGAACAGCCCTGCTAACATTTTGCATCCCTATTTTAGCCCCCTCTGTGCACCTTTTAAGGAGCCTGAATTCCCAGAGATTCCACGGAGCAGGGAGTGACATTTACTGTGCCTCTTGCAGTCCTTGCACCAAAACTGAGGGAGCCACCAAAGGAGCAGGAGGCACAATTTTAAATACTTTAAATAATGACCAGACCAAAGGCTCCTCTTGGGAATTTTGAGAAAACTTGGAAGGTCAAGCATCTCACTCATTAGGAAAATAGTAGTTATGATATGTGCACAAAAATGAAAAAGGAAACAAACAGAGAGAAAGAGAGAAAGAGAAAGAGAAAGAGAAAGAGAAAGAGAAAGAGAAAGAGAAAGAGAAAGAGAAAGAGAAA
>JAWWMP010000005.1:25905093-25924636 GCA_035047865.1 Dendrocincla tyrannina | reverse complement strand
AAGAGAAAGAGAAAGAGAAAGAGAAAGAGAAAGAGAAAGAGAAAGAGAAAGAGAAAGAGAAAGAGAAAAAGAGAAAGGAAAAGGAAAAGGAAAAGGAAAAGGAGAATCATCATTTAAAACTATTTGAGGAAATTTTAGGAGTCAATGACTTGCTTAAAATATCCACGTGTTTTTTCCTCCCTTTTCCCTTCTCCCTCCCCAGAATAAATTAAAAGTCAGAAAATGATTTGTCAGAGAGAAAATATATTTTTTTTAAAAACCCTTTCCATTTCCACTGGGGTGCAATGAATATTCCCAGAAAGATTTTGTGATTTTGAGTGGTTTCCAGCATATTTATGATGTCTGTCAGTCAAAATTCAGAAAGTGAAATCTTTGCATCCCTCAGTTGCCATTGGATTGTCTTTTAGTCGGGGAACAGCAGAGTTTTGGACATGAGACAGAAGAAAGAGTCAGATCTGGTTTCAGCAACTGTGATATGAGTTATGAAATTACTTTTACAGCTACAATTTTGCGTTTGCCTAAAAGCAAGGGATGATTCTATGGAGTTGTCCAAGTGCCTATGTACAAAATATTGTGCCACAAATACCCAATTCACATGCTGAGAAATTACCTGGACCACAGAGAAGCTCCACTGGTTCCAGAGAGATTATTTTTGCCACAGAAAATAACAACAAATAGTAAATAAAAATTTATAATTTACCTTGCTGTGGCTCTTTGATTGGTTGGTTGGTTACTGATGTAGCTATAAAGTATGTATAAAAGATGTATGAAATGCTCATTTGCATCACTGGGATCTTGTAAAGGATGGCCAAAGTTTTCAGCTGAATTTCTGGTCACCAACATTATGCAGTTTTGATCCCCCTGCTCTGTGGTTCTGGTACCTCAACGTGACATCCTTTCTCAAGGGCTCTGATGTTGTGGCAGGGTGAAGACACACAGCCAAGGCATTTGTGACCTCCCAGGAGGGGTTTGAAACCTCACCAGAGCTGCACTTGGCACCTTTTCTCCTTTAGTAGATTTAAGAATCTTTTCTTTCTCCAGGCTTTGTAGCCCATCACATCCAACTGACTGTCCCAGAGACATTTGATACCAATGCCAAAAAAGAAATAATAAATCCCCTATGCTTAATTTTTCAAAAATTTCCTCCCACACCCTTTCCCCCACCCTTCTTCGTCTGCCTTAGGGGAGAGAACCCGAGTTCTTTAGACAAGATCTCTCTTGCTGTGTCAAAGGAAACATGGCAATGTTTGCCTTCCCACCTGCTGCTCCCCTCCTGCCAGCTCCCACTGCTGGGGCTCTTCCTCCAGCTGTCCCTCTCAAGGGGGACTCGATGGAATCCTTGCTGGATTTGACAATGCCCCTGGAAAGGAGAGAGAGTTGTAAATGCTCCACCTGAGCAATGCAGGCTGTGAAGGCCAGGGATGCTGAGAGGGAAACGTGAGGGATGTACCTGAAATTAATTCTTCAGGAGGGAAATGCAGTGACACGGTGCAAATGCTGGATGGGTGTACCAATTGTCCTAACAAAACCCATCTAGTTTTGGTTTTCATGACTGTTTGTTTGTTTGTTTGTTTGCTGTGTATGTTGGGGAAGCTGCTCTGCCCCAGCATTCCTTTGTGTTTAATAGAACAATCTTTACTCCACTTCCTTCAGGTCTTCAGGTGATCCTGCCTGAGTACCTGCAAGAACATTTTGTCCAGGCAGCTCTGAGCTACATTGCCTGCAATTCCGAGGGGGAGTTCATCTGCAAGGACAATGACTGCTGGTGTCAGTGTGGCCCCAAATTCCCGGAGTGCAACTGTCCCTACATGGACATCCAAGCCATGGAAGAAAGTCTGCTCCGCATAAGTGAGACTTGGAATGCCTACAACAGTGAATTTGAGGAATCTGGTGAGATTTTTATATTCTTTCCCCCTCTCTGGCTGTATCTCATAGAAAGGTTTGGGTAAAAAGGGACCTTAAAGGTCATTTAATTCCAACCCACTGCCTGGTCCGCTAGACCAGGTTGTATTTAGTCAACAGACGCTGTCTAAAGGCTCCAGAATTCACACATCTAAAGGTAAAGGGTTTTCAATTCATCCTGGATCTGAGTCAAAGTTATAACATCTTTCTAATAGGCAGTGTTGTCCTCACCTCATAATGGTCCCAGTCTGTGCAATTCCAGTGGGATTTAGCTGGATGGGTTGGACTATTCTCCTGCTATACTTTGGGGAGCCCAGGGCTGTGAGCCCCTGGTGCCTGTTGGGGCAAGAAGTGTCCTGGGGAGGCAGGAAGGAGAAACATGAGGGTCAAAGCCAGGCTATACATTTCATATGTGCATTCTGGATGTGTGTCCTGTGCTGCAGCTGAAACAGCTGCTTCATTTCAGCCCCGTTTGTCAGTGTGGGGTCAGATTTTCTCCTGTGCCTCCCCTTTCCCCTGCCCCTCCTGCAGTACCATAAAGCTGAGAGGGAGAGCAAGGGCAACCCTTGATTGACAAGTTCATCCCTTCATAGCTGGCAAAATGCATCTTCCCATGATCTCTGTTTGAACTGGCCCTCTCCACGCTGTCTCTCCAACTCGCTTGTGCCACACTAGCTTTTCTTTAACGCCCCAAGGTTTGTTTCATACATCATTTCACCTGTCCTGATCATCAGAACTTCCAGTCCCAGGGAGAATGGGAACTGCAGGTAAAAGCAGTGTCTGAACAACTGTTTTCACAACTCACTTGCTCGGTGATATCGGTAACAGCTGTCTAAGCAGATGGTGGGAAAAGTAAGGAGAGCTCAGCAGACCTGGGAAAAATCACTGAGGGGAAAGAAAGAAATGAGGGAGATAAGGAGGAGTCAGAAAAAAAGATAAAAATCACAGGGTTTAATGAGTCGTGTTGGAGAAAGAGAACAAGTCAGTAGGAGAGGGAGGGAAGACTGTACAGTGATCAGAGGAAGAGCAGGTTAAATATCAGGACAAAACTGAATGAACAGGACCTTATATGCAATCAAGTTTTGTATTTTTTGTTTGGTTGTTAGGGACTGATTCCTCAGTTCAGGAGAACAGAGAATTTCTAGAGAGCCTTTATCAGTTAAAATTTCAGTCATTGCAACTTTTACTGAGACCTAAATCTGAGTCTATTTACAATATCTCAGACTCTTTCCCCATCTCCCTTCTCACTTTTTAGCAGGAGGACACCAGAATTTACAATATTTCTCCTTGGATCACAGACCTCTCTGATTATAAAAGCGTGAATTTATGTTTTGACCTCGTGGACCTTTGGGTGCAGCTTCCCAGGGACTCTTTTGGCACCTTTAAGTATTTATGGAGCCGTGCTGGCATTCACTGCTTGGCAAACTGGGACAAGTGTGTTGACTCTGCAGAGGGGCACATATCTTACCCTCTTTTGCCCTGGTTGGACGGGCTGTGACACTGCTCAGTGCCTGAGGAATGTCATCTGAAGGCTCCTACTTAAGAGCAATTTGAGTGAAGCTGGAAGAGCACGCACATCTGAGTCTGTGGAGGATTCCTAGGGAAAGCTGTATTGAGGCATCAAGGTAGTGATGAGTTTGAGTTGTTGGCAGCTACATTTGTAGTCACAGGTCTGTGACATGAATGCCAGGGGAAGATTGCTGAGAGCTGAACTCTGTGCTTTTAAACAAAAAGACTCTCCAGCTCTGCTGTGTGACTGTCTAAAATGCCAACTTCACATATATCTGTCAATCAGGTAACTGCTGGTAGATGTGGTTACCAAGAAGTGTGAAATTTAGGTTTATTAACATCATTAAGACACGTGCCACACTCCCCTCTTCAGCCTTTGATTTATTTGAACAATTTTTCATCCAACAAATATGCCAAGCAGGACTTCCACATCTCAGGAGTAGCTTAGGGAACGTCTGCTTTTATCTCACAGACTGTTTTCCATGAAGGTGTCCACGGAAAGGTGAGAGAGGTAACCTTGCCTGGGCCTGTTCTTGGCTAAAAGTCGACGTGTGAACTTTTGATAGATGGCTCAGTCCTTGTGCATTCAACCTGCCTCCAGAAATCATCCATTACCCCCCGAGCAGCTCCCCCAGTGCTGTCACACGTGGTGGGGAAGCATTGCCAGCCACAGGGATGCAGATACGTGTGTTTTTCTAAGCACTGAGACATAATCTGAAACAGTTGGAGACTGAGCAACATTTTAATTATGAGAAACACCAAAACATCAGTCTGATTCATATTCTGGGAACAAAAGTGACCTTTAATAAGCAAAGCGAAAAACCTACTAAAACTAGTCTTTGTCTGAATCAGTACAAGTCAGCTTTTGAGAGGAGCATGTTGTTTTCTTCTAATCTACTTATCAAAACAATAAAGTAGCTAGAAAGAAGGCCAGATGATGTAGTAATTTCAGTCTGAGCAGCAAGGGGCAAGGCAATCCAGAGCACTGCGTGCTGGCCCAGAGAGGCTCCTACTGACAGCAGAGGAGTGAATGAATTCATGAATTCTGTCCTTTGCCACTGAACTCCTGATTCAAGTAAAGTAAATACAAGTGAAGTAATTCTTTAACTTTCCTGCCTTCCCAACCTTTCTTATCTTACATATTACAAAATAGCCTGCGACTCCAGAAACTAATCTTGTCCCCTAATACAGACCTGGAAGACTTACCAGGTTCACTTGAGGTCGAGCAGTGTCTGTGGACAGAATTCAGTTTCAAGAGGAAGGAGCAAATATTCTATTTCAGAGGGTGTGTTTACCCTCGGTGTTATCTCTCCTCCTGTCTCTTCAAGATAAAACCACTGAGGAATAGATTTTTTTTTGAAGGATGAGGAGGCTGGGACTGCTCAGCCTGGAGAAGAGAAGACTCAGGGACGATGTCTACAAATACCTGAAGGGAGGGTGCAAAGGGGACAGAGTCAGGCCCTTGTCAGGGGTCCCAGGGACAGGACAAGGGACAGGAGAAAGGACAGTGAGCACTAAAACACAGGAGGTTCCTCCTGAACACCAGTAACCCTTTTTCACTATGAGGGTGACCGAGCATGTCTTGCCCAGGGAGGGTGTGGAGTCTCCATCCTTGGAGTTACTCAAAAATTGCCTGGCCACAGTCCTGGCAAGTGGGTCTAGGTGGCCCCTCCTCAGCAGGGATTTGGAGCAGCTCTTCTTTCCCATCTCAGACATTCTATGTCTTTGCATTCAAAGACTTTTCCTGGTTTTCACACTGGAGGACTCTGCTCTGCACTTTGGGCGTGCTGGCAGTGACAGCTCTCTCTGGAGCCACTGTGACTTTTTCACCACTCCAGTGTCATTTGGAGGGTGTGGAGCAGTGTGCTATTTATCTCTCAGTAAATCTGGCTGCCTTGTCATCTCTCTAGATGCCCTCCAGCAATAAATGCTTGATCACTATTAGCTCAATGCAGTTCATATAAGCTCTTAACATCAGGTTATATACTAAGTTCTCAGATTACAAGAGCTACTTCAAATTGTTTACTCTGAACCATCTGCTTATTCTTTATCAGATCCTGTGGCCTCCAGACTCAGCTACAACCCAAGCAAATGAGCAGCTGTTTCCTTATCAAAAATCCTTACTGAGCCTGTCCAACCTTTAATAATAAATTTCCTCACTTTCTTGAGGCCTTGGAATTACGGTGTAAGCAAAGTTTTCCCTGAGCCCACCATTCCGAAAAGCTGTGTTCTTACCACCCAAGGTGTGGCCTAAAAATACCACCTCCAGTGGAATGAAGCAGTGTTTCATTTACCCTTCCTTAACGTGCCTGAAATTAGCCTTTCCAGGGAATTTGCAGCCTGGAAGATCCCCCCAAAACATCCACAGGCTCTGGATTCTGACAAGGGGGATAAGAACGTGGTCACGCATTGCCTGTACCACAGTCTTGGTGTGGGTGGCTGCTGAGGGCCTTTGGAGAGCCGAGCACTTCATTGAAACTATTTAAATGACTGCAATTTTCTCTTAAGGTGACCTGCTCGTTGACATCGAAAAGGAATTTGTAGCAGTCCCTGCAGCAGCTTCATCTCATTTTTCTAAATCAAAAAGGCCATCAAAATAAAAAAGGACACGGATGATGGGGTTGCTCAAACAATAGAAAATGGCAAAAGTGCATTTTCCTAATTTCTTTTTTTTATCACTGCCATTTATGAGGCCTCCTGGAAACATGAAATAGAAGTTCTGTCAAGCATTTCTTTCCCCGTATCTGGCATTCAGTGGCAGCTTGCTGCCTGCTCTTTGCATGTTGTCTTTCCCCTCCAAGACATCTCAGCCTCTTCTGGAAGGCTCCCTTGAGGGGCGTGGGGCCAGGAGATGTGCAGAGAATGTCACGAGGGATCATCTCAGAGCGGCTTTGAAACAGAACCCTCATTCTTTCAAACACAAAGTTTGAACACACAGTACTGTGGGGGGAACAGCACGACACTGGACAGAAGTTTTGCTGTCACAGCTGGGCTGAAAGGTGATCCAGTGAAGCGCTGGAAGGTGGGGCTCTCTGAATCCTTTGTAGTCCATAAACTCCACGGGTTTGAGGTGTGTGCTTGGATGTGCAGCTCGAGGTCAGAGCCAGAGCCATGGAGGACCTTGCAGAGCTTGGCCACTGGACACAAACACTGTTTACTCACCAGACTTGTGGCTTCACAGACATAATTAAACATCAGGAGTCACCTTGTAAATATTTTGAAAGGTATCCTTCTCCAGCCCTAAATGACAAACAGCTTCTCAAAATGTCGAGTTTGATTTTTTCTGGTCACTTTTGTATCTGCTTTACAGAGATAATTCAAAAGGTAAATTTCAGTATCACAGAAGTGCCAGTGATGTAAGTACAGCCAAAGTAAATTGATATTAACTTTCAAATTCATATTTGCTGAAGCTGTTTTTCATTGTACAGCCATCCTCCATCAGTGCTCTGATTGCAAAGTACTAACAGAAGTGAATTGCTGTTGCCAGCTATTCTTAAATCCCTGGGTTCACTGGATTTGGATTTCATGTCTAATGCATTTCATAATTCCCTAATAACTCTGGGATGTCTTGCTACTGAGCATTGGTTACCCTTTGCATGTACTGACTTAAAATCATCTGAAAAAATCCAGTTTTGAGAGGTTCACCTCAAACTCAGCCTGGACCCTCAGTTAATGTGCAGCCCTGCACAGCTGTCCCCAAATTTTCTTGTCGGCATCAGCAGAGATTGCTTTGGAGACTTTGGAGTCCTGCTTGCTCAGTTCAATGATGTTTGCCCATTCCTTTGCAATGACTGAATTAATGATGGTCCCAAAATCCCTTGTAGAAAAGAATTGGATTTAAAGGGGTGAAGAAAGTGGATTCTAATAGAGGAGATGATAAGCTTATTACTGAACTAAATATCAGTAATGCTGAAGATGAGCAAGTTCGAGCATCCCATTATTTTTTGGGGGTGGCGTTTGCATCTTATATAATTACTTTCCTGTAAAACCTGCAGAAAGAAGTAGGAGAGATAATCTCCACCATTCCATAATCTGCAGTGAGAGTTAGAGAATTATCCCTTTATAGTGTCATGAATTTATATCTCCATCCTCAAAACTGCAAAATGTGGACCCCCCCCCGCCCTCCCATATTTTGAGGATCCACTTTCCTGACTCTCTCCCTTGTCCTTCAGCTCATGTTTTCCCATATGAAATATGGGCATGCCGTAAAATGCCAGCTTTGGGACAAGGAAGGCTCTTTTCACTGAGCACATTTGCTTCCCAGGTCCTGCCTTCAAAACTGCTCTGCTCTCTCTTGTGGAGGCTCCTGCCCCATTTCCACGGAGGGAGGTGTTTGCAGCTGCTGTAAAATGCACCAAACCCAAGCCTGAACATTACAATTGTCTCGGAGATGGAAGGGCAGCTGCTCAGGGAGAATTCTTTGCCCTCGCTGCCAGCCTTAGGTGTTTGTTACAGAGGGACAGCATTGCCCTGATGGTTCCTGAGACTGTAAGGAGGCTGTAAAAGGAGGAATTCTAGGATTGGTGCAAAGTCAGAGGCAGTCACTTAGTCAGTCAATACATCCAGCCTTAGCCAATGATCACATTTGAGCTCACAATCTACACACATCTTCGTATTCCTCAGAAAAGAACTGTGCAGTCACTTTTCTTGTATGTAGATACTCTCAGATGCTGAGCACACAGTAATAGACATGAATACACCTTGTTCTTTCATTCATTTTGTGTAACAATCAACAAACAACAACCATAGCCAGACATTTAATTTGCTAAAAATATATTTATGCTTAAATAAAGCAGATGCAAAACCAGGCGGTTAAACAAAATGTGAAGTTAAATGCCTAACTTGGATTTAAATAGACTAAAGTTAAAAAATTAAAATAAATATGTAAATAAATTTAAATAGATTGTCCAGTGCTGAAGACGAAAATCTTAGAAGTCTGGTGTACAGAATGCACTGTGATGAGAGCCAAAGACAAATCCAAATCTTCAAGATCAAATGTGAATCACAACAGTAAAAAGGCACAGGAAACCTGGGGCAAGGAGTCTGCATCCTGAGATGAGTGCTGGCTGTTTCATCCTTTCAAACACATTGTCAGCTGAAGTTCTGGCATCATCCTGATTGGGGGTCATACTGATATATGTCCTGGCTGTGCATTCAGCAGTGCAGCCAGTGTCCCTCATGGGGAGGCTCCTGCTCCTGCTCTCCAGCAGACAGCCATTTGAAATTATTGCTGGGATTATAACGTGGCAGGTTCTTTCTAATGGACAACTCCAGAAAAACTGCAGCGACTCTGTGTTTAGTCTGTGATGTTTAACCTTAAAACCCCCTCTAACTAGTCAGAAAAATGAAGCCTACCATTGTTTGCCAGCCCAGTAAGGTGCAGATTTTTGCTATTCCCGGTACACAAATTCTTTCTTGAAACTGCTCTAGCAGAAGTGAGCACCATGGGATTCCTTTTTATTGCCTCTCACTGTCTTCACGTCAAAGTCACCTGGCTGCCAAGTGACAAGGTAATTCTTCCCACTTGCCCAGCTTGCAGATTGACTCCATCATGTGCACACTGCCCTGGCTTCCAGCAGTAATAATGTTCTGAACAATGCCCTCATAACTCCTGTGTGAACCACAGTGATGTTGCTTTAAAAAATTTAGGCTGTGCTTTAATCACCAGCTAGAAGTTGTTGTAGCATTTATAGTGTTCTCTCTATGATTCTTCTAGTACAGAAGAGAAAATAACCACCAACCCCCTCCACAAAAACCCATAAAAATATCTCAAAGAGAAACTGCCTCCTAGGATGGACGTTTCAAAACACAGTTACTGTCCCAAATGTCTCATTTATACCTGTTCCAAATTGCTAGCAGGCAGTCAAAGGGCAGAAGGTAACTGCAGGCATTCTTTGGAAATGCCAGTTTAAGCAGAGGTGTTTCTATATGTACACTGGGATCGGGAGAAACTTATTGCATTTATAATGGGAGAAAAGTGCCCAGAGTGACTTCTGGTCTCGGTGTTGAGATTCCAAGCCTTAAACAACGTGACAGGATGGCTGGGTTTGCCTTGGCATCCCAGATACACTGCAAGCTCAGGGGCCCACGCTGTCATTTGGAGACCAACCCAAAGTTCTGTCCAGTGACACATTCCTGCTTTCCCAGCCGCTGTGATTCCCTTAAAATGCATGTGAAATAAGCTTAGAAAGGAAACCTGGAATTCAACCTGAGTCCTGGAGCGTTTCTTCAGTGTTTGGAACCCCCAATTTGACCCTGCTGAGAAGCTGTGTGCTCGCTGATGGGGGGGACGTGGCTGTCCCAGGGTCCTTGGCAGCTCCTTGTGCAGGGACACACCAGGTGTGCTGGCCCAGGGCACTCAGGTGTCACTCTGCTGTCCCTCTCTGGCAATGCAAACTGGACTCTTAATTGAAAGGCTCCTTGTGAGCAGCCCGGACTGGCTCACGGGCACTCGGAGGTGCTTTCTAATCACGGCGAATAAAGACCTCAATCAATACGGTTCAAACCATCTGCCCCTGAGCGGCCGAGCCGTGGTTTGCCTGGAAATGCTGCTCGCAGCCTCAGGCTCAGGGCCAGGAAAACTCAGCCCCCCGAGTTCTTAATATAATTATTGTTTTCTCTATTACCTTGTGAGGGTGTTAATTTGCCTCCCAGTAATTAACTTCCCTCGGTGGTTGTCCGGGAGTTGAATCAATAAGAGGAGCAGATACGCCAAGCTGTGAGCAGAACTGCCCTCCCCACCTCTGCCACCCCTGCGGGGGTGTCACTGTCCTGATCAGATGAACAGGTGGGATGTGCAGCATTTCTTCAGAGAGTCAGTGTCCAAATCGTGTCTCTCCTACCCAAAAATGATGGTACAGCCAAAATAATCGCCCCTGCTCCAAAACTAAGAGCATTACACACCTCCTGCTAAAGCAGCACCTGGCAAATCAACTTAGGAAAGTTTTACACGGCATTGCATCTCAGGTACTTCAAATGTTGTGGTGACATTGTAATAAGAGGAGGAGCAGAAGGCTTAATCTAATATAATTCTACTTATGTCCACCATGTACAGGACATAATGTAATTCCCTTCAAAGCTAGTGACAAACCCCCCTCATTCTTGGTGGAATTCCAATCTGCCTTGGCAGCTTTGGGCTTTCTTTATTAAGAGTGATGTCACTCTGTGGCCTCTCTCTTCTTCTCGGGCAGCGTTGTCTGTTCTGATTCACAGCTTCTTAAATCTCCTCCTGGAACAGCTTAACACTGGTTATTTCCTTCAATGTGTTTTCCAAGAACACTTTTCAGTTTCACTCATTCTCTTCCCTCATCTATCCTTCCGTGACTCATTACATGCTTATTTACCCTTCCCAGTTTTCAAACTGCAGGAGTCCCCAGCACGAGCAAGATCAGATGAGGTAAATTTTGGACTGGCAGAAGTTGTGTCTATGTCTACCCATAAGAATTCCACCCTATGCATTAAGTGCATTTATAGGGCTGTAGAAAGAAAATCACAGACCTTGGAACCTCCACGCTGCAGGACTACTTGGAAACCACACTGAAATCATCCGAGTGTGTACCAAAAAGAAAAACTAAATTCCAAATTAACCCAGAGATCCATTTTTGAGACATTTTTCTCAAAAGCTCCCTGTGAATTCCAAGGGTCATCCCTTTGAAGGGTAGTGATAGAAACATTTTTAAAAGAGTAATGAGCCAAAATCACAGCCAAAAGAAAACCTGACAGGATGAAGGGAATGTCCTTCAAATGCTGGATTTACAGAGACAGCTGTTGGAGTTTGGCTTTTTGGCTTCTGAAAAGTCAGCTCGCTGTCAATGTCATATTTAGACTGAGGATAAGAAACAAGTCACTTGATCAGAGGAAATGTGAGTCCCGGGGAGGTTGGTTTCTCCTGCCTAGCAGGACTTCTCAGTTCATCCACAGTTTACAGGATGACATTCTGGTTTTATTACCAATTTTGACTCTGCCATGTAGCTTGACCTTACCAGCATTAACCATATCCTATACATATAGATGCACGTGTATATATACAGATATATATACACACACATATATACATGTGTATATATCTATCTGTGCATGTAACAGATGCCATAGAATGAGAGAATCATTAAGGTTGGAAATTTCCTTTAGGATCATTAAGTCCAGCCACCAGCCCAGCACCACCACCACGTTCACCACCAAACCACGTCCTCAAGTGCCACATCCACAAGGTTTTTAAACCCTTCCCGGGCTGGTGACTCCACCACTTTCCTGGCCAGCCCTTTCCAGTGCCTGACAACCCTTTTCATGAAAAACTTTTCCCATTATCCCATCTGAACTTCCCCTGGCACAACCTGAGGCCGTTTCCTCTCCTCCTCTGCTCAGTTTCAGCTCTGGCAGGAGGTTCCTCATGACTGCCCAGAGGGTCTCTGTTCCCCACCAATTCACCTGCACCGACACTTATCCCTGCTCTTTGCAGAGCACAGGGTTGAGAGGAGCTGTCCCTGCAGCGTTCCCTTTGTCCTTCAGAAAGTTGAAGGGAGAAATCCTTCTCTTTGGAGAAGGAAACATCTTATTATCAGGGGAGCTGTCTGATGCAGCCTAACCAGGGGGGAAGGGGAAGGGCAATCCAGATTTACCATCTCCTCTGTGAAGAAATAAGGCTGCTTCAAGCTGCAGTCTTCTGCTGCTTTGGGTCAGATTATTTTCAAACATGTATTTCTTGGTACAGCTGCTACGTCTTTGACAAATTGGGCAATGCATCATGAAGAACTAAAATTCATGGCAACATAAAAACAAATATATGTTCATTTTACCACTTTGTTCTCTCCAGGCTTTTGAGATATCATGGCGGGATATTTAAGAAAAAAAAAATCTATCTTTTATAAATCTCTTTAATAACATCCACACAACATTGAGGCAGCCCTTTAATGAACAGCAATCCTTTCCAGCCACTGGAAATGTGGGTCCTGTGGCTTTCTATCCTCTCCGAACACCAGCTTTGTGGTTTCAGGGCTTGATTTACAGCAGGCGCCGGAATTTGACTCGCTGGCGTTTTTATTGCCCTGATTACACTTTGAAGAGCATCTTTATGGGAAAGGAACGAGAACACCGTGGCCACATTGTCAGAGCAGCGGGTTTTCACGAGCTCTACGGGGACAAAAAGAGTGATAAAGGGGGGATTAGGAGTTCATTCCTGCCAGAACTCGCGCTCCTCACGCTCATTGCAGCTCCCACAGAGGACTCCAAGGAGGGTGCAGTTGCCTGGAGCCATAGGCAGATTTATTTTTATTATTTCTAATAAATGGCAACAATTAAATTTGGGATCTATTGTGCTAACTGCCCTATAAAGATATAATAAGAGCCAGGCTCTCCTCTGAGCACAGAAAAGGCAGCTGAAGTATGGCAGAGATAAATATTTATAGGCAGAATATTACAAAATATTTAAGCAGCTGCTTTGAAAAAACCCCAACCAGGAACAATCTTTCAGTAACTGTAAAACGCTGCTTATTTTTTTTTAAAAACACAGTAAAGCTTGTGACCTTCATTTTGACATGTTTATTAATTTTAGTAATGTTTTACTTCATAAATTTTGTTATGATATGAAATTAAAGGTTGACATAACAATGAAAAATTTCTCTTCTGCCAAGATGAAGTATTTTAAGTGACTCAAAACAAATTAGAGGAGGAAAACTTAGCAATGTTCCTCTTACAGGTTTTCAGAGGAAGGAGAAGCGTCTGGAGAATTTTAGAACAGTTCCAAAGACTTCAGATCATTTTGGAATGCCCAAAATCCTTTCACAAAGTGGCTTTTCTTGTCCTTGAACAGTTCGTTGTCTTTGTGTTGACATGAGTAGCTTTAGCAGCGTTCCTTGCCTTGGGTATGGGTTCATTGGCAGCTTGCTTTCCAGCTTCTAACCTGTAAGGAAAATCCACCAGTGTTCCTATTAAATAACAGGATAATTCACAGCACCAGCAGATAATGAGCCCCGAAAAGGACACAGAGCAGGGCTGGCTGGTTTGTTTGCGGCTCTGTGGCACCTTTTCTGTAGGCAAATAAACTGCTGGAGCTGCTGGAGTTATTTCCTGAGTGCTTCCAAGGGGAGGTTTTGGTCTGAACATTCCTGTTGGTTCTGAGTGTTGCTGCCTTTCCTTATGCAATCCTCTCTGGTTGTTTTATTTTGGCTTGCTCTTGGAATGCATTGTGCCAGAGGAGGGCTGGAGTCCTAGTCAAGCCAGGGGCAGGCAGGTGATTAACACCCACAAGGTTGTTTTGGAGGAAACACGCACCAGGGAAGAACTAAACTTGCAGCTGATTCTTTTTTTTTTTTTAGTTTGATATAAAGTCTCAAGCTCCTTCGGTGGTTTTTCCTCTCTCAGGCAGGAATGTGGAGAGGCCCCTGCCTTTGGAACAGCATGTCCCGAAGCAGTGCTCAGAGAGGGGATGGCATTCCCCCTGCCCCGCCCTGGGAAGGGGAGAGAGCCTGCAGAGCCAAGGGGAGCCCTTGGTAATGTTTTGGAGGAGCCTCAGCGGGGCAGGTTGGACAGGAGGTGTTACACACTTGTAGGCTGGGATGGCAGAATTTTAATCCCTTTAGAGCAAGTGGGAGAGCTCGATTAAAACAAGAGGGTTTAGGCCCAAATGACAGATGTATAGATTTTTAAGGGAGAAAAATGTTTTGTGAAAGCATCATTTAGAGAAATGACAAAGTAGCCCATTCCGATTGCTGCCTAATGGTGGATTTTGGCATGAGAATATGATGTAAAAAGTGGTTTTTCTCCTACAGACATACGTTTACTGAGCTTTGTTAAATG
Source organism: Dendrocincla tyrannina (assembly GCA_035047865.1). NCBI lineage: Eukaryota > Metazoa > Chordata > Aves > Passeriformes > Dendrocolaptidae > Dendrocincla > Dendrocincla tyrannina. The sequence goes on along the minus strand of JAWWMP010000005.1, from coordinate 25,910,431 downwards.
GAAAAAACCCACTAAAATCCCAATTCTTATTGATTTTAGAAAATGCATAGACTCTGTGTAAGTCTATTGTGAATAGTATGTTTGAGGGATTGTTAATCTTTGTCAGTTTTTGTCAGGCTGCTTTTGCTCAGAACATCTAATTGCTCCATCCAAATTTTTGCTAAAATTGAAATTAATTTTGAGTAGATGATGTAATCCACTATTAGACAGGGTTATATATTTACTGAAACGCTATGCTGTAATTCCCAGTGGTTTGTCCCCATCAGATTAAATTATTTCACTTTAGGTAAAACGGCTCATCCAAATGTGACATTAAATTGAAGAGCAGAATAAAACCTGATGGAATGTCATCTCTCCAGAAACTGTCAGTTCTGGAGCCTGAGAGAAGGTGGCTGAGATTCCTTTCAGTTTCCTTTGCTGTGAAACAATTCCTTTCTTAGCAGACCACCAAGTGCAGGTCATTCTCAAACTGTGTTTTGCTTTACATTCTCCTCCGTTACATGTAGGTTTTCACCTCGGCTTTTCCCACATTTGCATCTATGCCATCATTCATTTCAGCCATGACAAGGGGCAACAGGAAAAAAGAAAAAAAATAGTTTTAAAAAGAAATTTCGTAGAAATCCGTGCCAAGTTTGAATTTTCCTATTTACTCCGGAGTTCTGGGCTTCCACAAAGCACATCACTGAGACCTCCCTGATGCAGGGTGTGCTTCAAGGAGCTGCTGTTTTATCCCCTCTCCTCCTACCCCGACTGCAGGAGCTCAGGCAGAGCCTGCCTGGGCTGTGAGGAGGAAATTGCTCAGGCCCTGAGACCCACAGTGGAGATACAACCTCTTGCATTGATTGGGGAAGTGTCTGTGTGATTTAAAAGAGAATTTTAGGAATGGCCATTTGAGAGCTCAGCCGTGGCCTGTTTGCTCTGAAGGGAGGAGGAGAAGAAAGTGCTGTGATATTATTTGGCGTTTTAATCTTTCCAGCATTACGTGGTGGTCAGATGTCACCTGTGGTACCTTCAATAACCCAGGGTTCTGAATTCCCAGGCTGGTAGGAATCTATGGACTTCCAAGATGCTTCCAAAGACCCTCCAGAAGGGATCTTGGGAAACAAGCTCACCTCCAGAAGGGATTTTGGTGGGCTGGAAAAGTTGCACAAACCACTCAGCCTCAGCTGGAACAAACCCAGTGGGCTTGTAGGTGGGATAGTCTTGTAGAGGTCCTGGAGTAAAATATCAGGGATATGCCAAATATTCCCAGCAGAGAAATCCTGCTCTTTCCCAACCCAGAGCAGGAAGGGTTTTTCCTTCCAGCAGAACGCTGTAGAATCCTTGGATGAGGCTTCCTGTGTTTCCCTGGCCTTTGCCAGCTCTGGGTGCAGAATGCTGAGCACTGCATTGAGCCTGAGCATTTAGCAGCACTGTTTGCTCCCAGTAGGATGTTCCTCGTTTATTCTTTCCCACTGAAACATGCCATCCCCATCTCCAGACACTGCTGACACAATTTACCTGGCAGAAAGGGGGAGGTGAAAACCAGACACAGGCAGCCAGAAAATGAACTTGTTTGACCAGCCCCTGCATGTGATATTTCACCCTTTTACCTTATTTGCAGTTGGTTAAGAATGGATAAAACTGTATTGCACCCACGTGGAAATGAAATCAGCCTGTGTGTGGAGTCAAGTCTCGTGGTGGGATTCCTGGATGTCCTGTGCAGGGCCAGGGGTTGGACTGTGGGTCCCTTCCAGCTCAGGGTATCCTGTGGTGTTGTTTTAAAAGAATCCATTCGTGTGTCCCCCAGGACTGTAATACTGGCTGTTAATCCTCAGGAATGGCTGGCACAGGGTGTTGATTAGAGTGTAATAGTTTAATCATCTCTCGGTGTTAGGAGTTCATGTTGTAGTTTCACAGATCATGAAATGTGTCTGTTTAAGATATGGGCACATTATCTTCTCTTTTTTTTTTTTTTTTTTAATGCAGCAGGCACTATATAACCATGCTCCTTTTTTATCTCTGTCTCTCCTTTACCTGCATTACAGAGCTCATTAACTGCATCGCACAGGGCACAGGGGTAGACAAAGATGATGTTTATTACAGGGAGAAAAAGAAACATTTTCTCATTGGAAATGCTGTTGCAGTGCAAGCTGAGGAGTGTAAAAAGCCTCCTTATCACTTCTAAACACTGCAGCTGATGAGTTGTTGGCTGTAGAGCTCAGTGCCACCGCGCAGGGGACGGCAAAGTGACACTGCTCCTTACATAAGTGATTACAGCAACAGGAGAGCTGAAAAGGCATCTCCTGGCTGTGCTGTCTGCTCAGGGAGGTGGGTTTGTTCTGGCTCCCTGGAGCTCATCTGAAGCAGCTACACCAGGGCTCAGAGGAGCTGGAGGGAAACGAGAAGTTAGGGATTAAAACAGGGAGTCAGGAGGGTGGCTTTGGGATCTAATCCTCCCAAGGTGTCAGAGTACATATCTATATATCTATATAGCTATATCTATATATCTCCTCACTCCTCTGCATGCAGTGGAACTTGTCTGATCTCTACAGGCTGCAGCCCTGTGCCTTACCTAAGGACATACCCTGTATCACTTCAGTTAACCTTATTTCCTGTGGGTTTTTTTTTAAACTATGAGCTTTTGAAAATGTTTAAATCTTTCAGCTTGGAAGATTTTACCAAGCCAGTGGGACTGTGGTTCCTTTAGACAAGCCAGACATAACCTTCTCTCACATCTTCTGTGCAAGCCTTGGAGGGGGTTGAGGACTGGGGAGGGCAGTGAGAGGAGGCAGAGACTGGCCAGGCTGGATGGGATCCAAACAGCCTCATCTGATGGAAGTGTCTCTGCTCATCACAGTGGGGCTTGGACTGGGTGCCCTTTAGAGGTCCCTTCCAACCCAAACTATTCTATAGTTCCATGGAAGGCCTAATTGTCACTTGGGAAGAAGAAAAGAGGGAACTGGTTTTCCCCAAACTGCACTAAGATTCACAGGGATGGTAATGTAGAATTGCAGTTGTCAAGCTGTACACCCAGGAACAGACACTTGTTGGGCAGGGGGTTCAAACCAACTTCGACAAAATTAAAGAAGGGAAAAAGCCAAAGATAAAAGGGTCCAAATACTTGATAAAAGAAATAAACAGTTCCTTTCCTTCAGTCCCTAAACTGTGCCCCAGGGACAGCAGAGGGGCAGCAGTGCTGTCTTCACACCCAGAGAGGCGAAAATGAACAGCACCTTTCCAAAGAACTCCCAGGTGAATTATTCAAAACACTTTATTAAATATAAAAATCATAATCTTCGCCCCTTGCCTTTTATTTTTTACCTTTCAGAAGACCTTTCAAATGCCTTTGTCTTCTTATGAAGAAAGAAAACATCCATGACTGAAAATATTGTGCCTTAGTGGTGGGACTGTTCTGTTCCATCGTTGTCCCATGTCCCCCAGGTTGTGGTCAAGAGCCACTGAGCTTATTTACAAAAGATATTTCTTCTCCACCTATAAAAAAAAGAGAACATTTTTGCCTGCTTTATGTAAAAATGTTGCTAAAAAAGCTAAATTAAAATAAACCCAAGAGACTTATGAGCAAGGATGGTTAACAGAGGCTTCTTTGATGTGAGCAGACGTTTCCCCCAATCAACCCTCTCCCACGAGCAACCTAAAATTACAGCAATGCTAAATATTATGATTATTTTAGTTACGAGAGGGAGGCCACTTCAGGCACTTGGATCGTTGCTTTCACATCGTCTGCTGAAGTGCAGACTACCCAAAAGGAGCATCTGGCAGGGTGAAAGCCAAACTGGGGGATAAGTGACTTTGCTGCAGGAACAAGCTGAAAGAAAAAATGGATTGTGAAGGGTGGGAGGAGAGCAGGAGGCAGGAGGGCAGACAGGGAAACGGGCTGGGACACGGAAACAGCAAAGCAAAGGCATAAACATGGGCTGCTCCATCTTGCATTCCCCCCCTGTAATTAGAGCCCTCTTAATGGAAGTTTATTTAGGTTCAGAAGTCATAAATCAACTTGCAAATGATCCTACTTATGGAAATAGGCTCAGTGATTAATAAACTGCTGTTAGTAAGATTCTGCTCCATCTCCTTTGTGGCCTGAGCTGCCAGAACACATCCCAGAGCAGAGCATGTTCACTGTACCCGTGACCTTGTAACTGAAGAGCTCCTTTCCACCACTCTAAAGACAAACAGAAGTTATGGCGACATTCTTGCAGTGTCATAAAATTTTGAAGTATCATAAAGCGCTTTGAAAGGCGCCATTTTAATTGTAAATACTTTTGGATGTCTGATTTAATGGCTTGTCTCAGGTGAAATAACATGTATATAAGAGCAATGGCCTGTAAAATCACATTTATTTGCATTTCCTGAGTATTGGAATATACTTCTTTTAAGACAGTTTCTGATTTTCCTCAAATGACTCAATATACATTGATCATTAAATGCATATTTACTTTCAGATCCTAGATAGGAAGGTAAGAAACCGTTTCTTACTTAACCTTCGTATTATCCAGGTTGAGAAATAAGGACAGTGCTTTTATTGGCCTTAATATCCGTTTAAAAATGACATAAATATTGACTTTTGCTGGCTTCGTTGCAATATCACCACTAAAAATGTAGTCACCTTTCTAGTTCGGAAAAGTTAAAACTTTCAACTTCAAAATGCCAACAGATCAAGTTTATAAAGGTTAGTTCCAGAACAAACAAATCAGACAAGAATTTCTGCCACAACTACATCACTAAGGACTATTAATTATGAATTCCTTTCTTTATTTTTTTCCTTTCAGATGAATTCAAATTGTTCATGAAGAGGCTGCCCATGAACTACTTCCTGAACACATCAGCTGTCATGCACTTGTGGACCATGGACTCCAATTTCCAGCGGCGCTACGAGCAGCTGGAGACCAGCACGAGGCAGCTGTTCCTCAAGGCCCAGAGGACGGTGCACAAGCTCTTCGGGCTCAGCAAGAGGTGCCACAAACAGCCCCTGATCCGCATGCCCCGGCAGAGGTAAGGGAGAGCGGGGGGTCCTGGGGGATCCCGGCCGCTGTCCTCACACCCAAACCTCCTCTGGGGCGTCGTGTGGGGACGGTGCAGGCACGGGGCACAGTCCTTGTCTTGGGAGGTGTGCTGCTTGGAAAGGAAACCGGCGGGAGAAATGAACCCAGCTCAAGAGAGGTGACAAGTCGGAGCTGCGATTTACCGAAAAGGTCACAAAAAGGATAATGACACAGAGAAAAAATTGGTTTTAACCCACAAACCCAGATGTACAACCCAGCCCCCTGGGGCACAAACCCCATGGTGTTCATTGGCCCCTGTGCTGAGCCCCACGTGGGCCCCTGAGTGCAAAGGAAAA
>JAWWMP010000005.1:25885136-25895617 GCA_035047865.1 Dendrocincla tyrannina | reverse complement strand
CGTGCTCTGGAAACGCCGTGTGTGCAGGATGTGGAATGAAGACACATTTCCACAGTCGGTGGAATGAAGTCACAGTTCCACAGTAGGTGGAATGAAGTCACATTTCCACAGTGTGAGGAATGAAGTCCCATTTCCACCAGATGTGGAATGAAGTCCCATTTCCACCAGATGTGGAATGAAGTCCCATTTCCACAGCGTGAGGAATGAAGTCCCATTTCCACAGTAGGTGGAATGAAGTCACGTTTCCACACCAATGTTTTGCCCTTTTAAACTATAAAGGAGCAGTGCAAGTGTCCCCTGAGAGCACTCGTGCTCGACACTGTCTCACAGGATGTTAAAAGAAGAAAACCATCGTAGCAGGAATCACCTGACAGGAAAGGAGTTCGACCAGTACAGCCTGACAGGATATGATATTGATTTGTTGTATTACACCTTGTTCTGAGACCTGCAATGCTAAAAGCTGATTCCTGAATCACTAATTGCTCTTGCTTTACAAGGACAAAACATTGGCAGGGCAGATGTGACTTGTCCTGCCCACACACTTTGTGTTACTGCTGCACGTTCAGACACTTGGAAGGAGAAGTGCAACAGCAGACCGTGACTCAAGGAATCAATTTCATGACTTGTTTTTTACTGGAGTCTAAACATTTGAAGAAAAATAGACACAAGGAGCTTAAAATAACATTTATAAATATGTGGTATTAAAAAAAATAAAATAAAAGCATGGGTTAAGAAAAAACTGCTGCAGAATTTCAGCTCTAAAGTCTTTGGATATTTAATCCCCAGCGAAGATCTTGCTTTTGGCCTTTCAGCTTTTGCTGTGCCCAAGCTGCTGTAAAAGACTTTCCCTCAGGCCAAATTTAAAGATCTCTTAATCACCTATCCACATGCATCACTTGCAGAGACAACATCAGAGCCAGCACTGTGGTGACTCACAAGGCTTGGAAGGCTACACTTTAAAATAATTACTTGACGTGTGGAGAGATCCTGGCACTCATTTCGGGGCTTGGCAGCTCCTCTTTGCTCCTGGCCTGGTGACCATCTGGCTTTGCAGCCATGGCATGTGACACGAGGGCCACGAGCCTCTGCAGACAGCACCCCTCCACCTGCGAGCATCCTCACCCTGGGCACCACAGATGCGGCTGGAGGTCGGGCAGGGTCACCACAGGGGCATCCTGGGGCTTGGAGCACCCTGGGCTCCAGGTCATCCCCAAGCCCAGGAAGCTGCAGTGTCTTCCAGATCTCACCTGTGTAATAACAGTGTATTTGAACAGGCAGGTTAGAAAATGTACCGTAAGGGCACATCTTTTATTATCTGTGAGTTATTCAGTAAGACATGTACAAACTCAGAAAGAATGGGCTTTGTCTCCAGCATCAGGAATCCTCTGTGGAGACCCCCAGGTCCCTCAGCCTGTGCCCAGCACAGTCCCATTGCCTGTCTGTGCCACATGTCCCCTGCCCTCCTCTTCCAGTGACCTGGGTCATCTCTCTTTGATGGCCACACTTGATGATCTTAGACATCTTTTCCAACCTTAACGCTTCTGTGATCCTGTGACTATCAGAGCTAGAAGAATGTCAAGAGTAGGTTCTGCTGTGCTTCTTTGGGTTGAGCAAGGTGCTTGTACCTGGACCAGGATCATCTCCCTTCAGACTCCTTGGCAAACAGCAGAGTAGGAAATACATGTGGCAGGAGTTGCCCATTAGAAATGTCAGTTTTCAGGGCAATCAGTAGCTGTGGTGGGTGTTTGGGGTCTGTAAAGAACTCGTTATTGCATTGATGTGTAAACTTGGATTACAGGTTTACACGGTCCTGGAAAGAAAAAAAAAATATATTGGGACTTTGCCTAAGTTGTTGCTGTACAAAAGGCACAGAGCTGCAATTATGCAAATTCCCCCAGATACTTCTCGATGCTTTTGGAGATTCTTTTGGAGAAGGACCAGAAATCTACCCCAGAAAATGAACACAGAGCACTGTGTTACCACTAACACCCTTTTAAAAATATTCAGTTTTCAAGCCTTTTTTAGGCAGGGAACAGGAGAGCTTCAGGCTGAGAGGATGCAAATGAAGCTTTATTGCACCAACAAGTGAAGGAGATCAGGGCCTTAGAGCAACATTTGGAATGAAAACAAGATTGCCGTGCTCTCGAGCTTCCTTCCTCCACATTCACCCCCTGACCAGTGCTTTGGAATTAAACAATTGTCTCCATATCCTACAACTGCACCACGACCAGTGACAAGAGAAGATGGACTGTCTAGGACATCAGTGCCATAGGTTCAAGGCACACCTGGTGGAAGGGAGCAGCAAGAAGGGGTCTTTTCACAGGAAGGGGTAGGAATTCATACGAGCAAATCACGGAAATCCCATCCTGGGATCTCATGTGGCTGGAAAGCAAGTGCTGGTATAGAACTTACCATCTGCTTCCCCCTCTTTTTGGGCTCTGAGACATTTTAACGAGACACAATCAGTGCATTAGTTTAAAATGGATGACCACAAGTCATTAAAAACCCCCTTAAGTAGCAGATGATGCAGCAGAAGTGCAGAAGGAATTCATTCCAATTAATTTGTAAGGAATTTATGCTGGGCAGAGCATTATCAGTTTTCTAGAAACCCCTCTCTGAAAGGATAGATGACGCTAAGTATAAAATAAAGGACTTTTATATTGCAAGGAGCAGAAGTAATAAAATCTGTTGGCACCCCAGACAAAAGGTGACACTTGCTAATTTTCTAATATAACAGTTACCTTTTATTGTCTTGAATGATTGACTTCTCTCAGTTTTCAATATGTTAAAGTAAGATGACTCAAACCAAACTCAGACCTTCTCTGAATTTCACCCAGAATCACCTTCTTTGCTTGCTTTGCAATAACAAATGATTCGTTTAAAACTCAAGAAATGACAACCAACCTCTACAGGAAGGAAAGCTTGTTTCCCCCCCCAGGTGAAACTGCTCAAGGGTTTTATTATAAAAGAAAACCCAAAATTTTTGGGTTTTTTTGGTGGCTTTTTTCCTCCCAATTTTCATATCTGGGTTTTTGGTCATTCAGATTCTTAGATAATCAGTTCCTGTCCTACCCCTGTGACAGGAATAACTTCAGTATGACTTCAAACCTCTCATGTTGCATAAAAAAGTGCAGCAAACATCAGGATTTGTTGAATTAGTTAGAATTAATGCATAAGTCTGTTAAATTAAAAAAAAAGAAATTTGGAATGAAATGAACTTTTTGAAATACTAAAGCAATTAGAAATTTTCAGAAAAGCAATTAGAAATCTTCCTTAACGTTGCATAAACTCTGTTCATTACATTCCCAAACACTCTCCTTCCTTGTTTGAAGCAGTGATGCTTCCAATAACATTTGAAATCAGGATCTTTACCTTAAACATTTATTAGTTTTTGTGGCTTTTTTTTTTCCCCAAAAATCTCCCACGTTTAAGAAACCACCCCTTGATAGTGAGGACGAAATCCTAAACAGCTTTCTAATTGACCTGAGCAGAACCCAAGGGCGCCCTGCCCTTGAAACTCCAGGTCTGTTTTCCCCTGATTTTTGAGCAAAGCTGGAACGGCCCCTGTGTGGGACAGCAAAGGTTTTACTGGGGGGTTAAGAGATGAGCAAGAGTTCCTAAAAGGCAGAATGGTCAGCGCTGAATCGCAGAAGAGACGAACAGGTTTCCAGGCAGGGAGATCTGAAAGGAAGTCTCTACAGAATAGCTGCATCTGGCCCTCCAAGGGCGGCTGCCACGGGGGGCTGGAGTCACTTCAAAGGCAGAAAGAGCCCCTCTGTCCGGGCAAGGGGGGATTTCTGTGCGCTGAATGGAGATCAGTGTCCTGACACCGAGGAGGGAGCCTCCATAAAGGGGGTTTCTGCAGGAGGCACCTGGGAATCTTGGCAAATTGTGACTCCAGAGCCTGTTTCTTCCTTTTTATCCTTTTTTTTCTTTTTTTTTTTGCTGAATAGCTGACAGTCATCTGGTTATAGAGCTCCATAGACAAATTCAGATGAATGGTGCCTTGCAGTTGTGAAATCCATGACATTGCAAGTCTCACAGTCTGTGGGATCACACATCTCACACAAACTTTCAGATCTAATTTACGAAAAAACCCCAACCTTCTTTTAATCTATTTCACCTTTGAAGTTTGCAAGAGCATCCTTGGTGTGATGGTGACAGTGAAATGGAACCCGTGGCTGGTGCCTGTGAAATTCCCAACATTTCTATGGAATTCCCAGTTTAAACATCTCCCCTTGATGGCAAACATAACCAGAAATTCCTTGCAATGCTTGCAGAGCATCATCCCTAATTATGGCTATAAAAAGGATGACTCTGCAGACACAAAATCTACTTGTTTGCACTCTTCTGTCTGCAAGCTCCCACAGGCACTAGTAAGACTTTAATTTCCTGATCAGCAATACCAGTCTAGCATGGACTCATTCTTTTGAACCCCAAATAAGCTAACCTCTTCTCCCCACAATGCTGTGGGCTTACCATGTGCTGGTCTTTGTGCTCAGTGATTCTAAGTCAGTTCAGGTAATCTGTGAGGAGACAGAATTATTGATCGATGTTTTGATTTGTTTTAATGTGGTTAACTCTTCCTGTTCAGGTCTGGGGGCTGGCGTGCTCCTCAGGGTCATCGGCTTCGCCCACATTTCCAGGCTGCTCCGTGTAAGTTGTTGACATCAGGAGGTGCTGAATTAACATTTCCACTGGAGGAAGGGAAAAGGTTGAGTGCTTAATTTCTGGAGGAGAGAGCTTTTAAGATGCAGTTAAGGTGTGCCACTGGCAGCACCCGAGTGGCAGCGATGCTTTGCATGCTTGGAGGCTGCAAAGTGAACCTGAGAGTGATGAATGGGATGGCTTTGCACATAACAGCACAGCTGGGGATTCTGGTATTTTATATTCATCTTCCAAACTCCCATAAAAGCTGCTTGTTGTGGCACAGCACTTGTGAAGAGCTTGTGATGACCGGAGCCCGAACAGCTCCCGTGTTCTTACACAGGTAAATACACTGCGGGGGAACTCAGCCTTCCCCTGTGCCATTCACCCTTCAGGGAGCACAGGCACAGAAAAAGCTGGGTGGTTCCTTAGGGGGCACTGGGGTCATCCTAAAAACCCTGGAGGAGGTGGAATATTTGGCTGAGCACGGGAGGACACGAACAGCTTATTTGCTGAGCTGGCCCAGGGGCCTGAGGAGAGGTGAAGGAGAGCTTGTAGATGTAGAAATTAGAGATATAGAGGTTATATATATGGATAGAGGCAAGAATGAGTGTCCTCCAAAGGCTCTTTGGCTCCTGGCTTTCATTGCCTGCTAATTAAAAGGCAGTAAATCCGCAGCCATCTCAACTCCACTGAATCTCAGCTGGTGCCACGCGTGGTGTGAAAACCCCTCCACGAAGGAAGTCCAGCTGGAGGTTCTCTTGGCATCAGCTGGGAGGTGCCCACTGATGCCACGGCAGAAGAATAAGAGACCTCCTTTATAACGACTAAATTGAAAAGCTTTTCCATAAAAAAATCAATTTTTCCTTGATTCATTGTCTTTTTTATTCCTTTCCCCCCCAAGGATTCTATTATTTATGAGCAGTTGGGTCACAAGGAGAGAAATTTCTCCTTGCTTAAGTTCTTTGCCATTCCTTTTTACTGCTACTTTGAGGTAATAGAAGTTTGCCAATAATTAAATATTAACTCGTGAATTTTGTTAATTTTAAGTGTATCCACAGCTAAAAGGATTCAGGCTGATTTTGCAGCAGCAATTGTATGGATCTGCACACCAAATCCCTCTCACTCTGGCAGGTATCAGGGACAAAGAAGAGGAACAACAAGCAATTTCAGATTTTCTAGAGTTTCTTTACACAAATCAAATTTATTGAGCTGGATTTTAACTCTGTTTTAAAAATTGATTTTTTTATACAAAATACTATTCATTAAATCCACGTTTGTGGACTCATATACATTAAGAACCAAACCAGCTCCTGACATGGGCTCAGATACTGGAATTCCTGGAATTATTTCCAGGAATAATTTTGAATTTCTCATGGATATGTTGTACTTTAAGTGAAAAGGTTGAATGTATTTTATATACAAACAAATCATGATCTGTGGTAAAACACACTCTTCCCCTTTATGCCTTAAAAATATATGTCAAAACAATTGTGAGGTTTTTTTGTTGCTGGGCTTTTTTCTTTCCCCTGGGGAAAAAACAACAACAACAAAACCAAACAAAAAAATCCCCCAAACCATCATCGTGAGGATTTCTCCTCGAGGAGCGTCTCATCCCCACTCAGATCTGTGCCTACACATGGGAGAGCTGTCGATACACCACCCCATTTTTCCTAAAACTCCCTCAATTTTGAATTTTTTATGACCACCTAGTCACTGCTTCTTCCTTTCCCTTGTGATCTCTGTTAATTATCAGCACGGAGAGGTTTCCCTCTGAGCTTTTTTCAGCATCCAGAGGACATGAAAGACGTGTAAGTTTGACAGACAATTTGGTGGATATGTGAGAATAAAGGTAAATGAAGAATAAAGGTAAATAAATACTAAAGGTACCCAGCTCCACATGGGTACAGAGGAACTGTGTCAGTGCCACAGCAAAATTCCTCTTGTCTCTACAAATTCCTGGATATTGATAGGAATGATCCATCAAAACCAGACACATAAGCAGTTCATAGGGAACGTAAAAGACCACTTGAATAAAAAAAAAAGCTTTAAAAATCATCACGTCTCAAAAAGCCCCCCAAACTGTAAGATTGAAGAAAGAGATGAAATTGGGAAACCAGCAAGGCCCCTCACAAGGCAGATAATGGAGGAGCAGGATCTTAGTCATCTTCTTCTTTAATATTTGTAAATCAAACCATCAGGGTAGGCTTTACCAAGTCAAAAATGGAAGAATCGGTTTTTCTATCTTCAGCAAGTTCTCCAAAGCAACAGACACAAAAGAACCCCTTATATATACCTAGTGATGAGGTGGAAAACTACAAATTTGGCAGCAGATGGCAGGAAATGCAATTTGCTGTCTTATCAGGCCAATAAAGCTGAAAACAGTTGGGGTAAACTTGTTACAAAGAAAAAAAGTTGCAAAGGAAAATAGAACAGATCCTCCAGTTCACATTTATAGATTCTATTAAGGACAATCTGGTTTTAATTGGAGAGGGCTCCCCGAGCCTGAAAACGTGGTGTCTGAAAAAGTATTTGCAAGTTCTTGTGATGCTGAACACGAGTGCTGCTCATGCACTAAATTAGATTCAGTGCTCAGAGACTCCCCAGCTCTGGGAGCAAAGCAGGAGAATCATGAGCAGTGTCCGAACCAGCATCTCCACAAATCACTCACCTTGGAGTGCAGCCTGAGCAGAGAAGATGCTTATTTGTAGAGCTGAGCTCAGTCACTTGTTCCAAGGCTCTGCACACTTCCCAGCCAGGTGACTGATGTGTTCAGTGTGGCTCAGCACACCCTGGAATGGCCTGAAATTCTCTCTCAGGTGGAGGGAGACGTGGGAAATTCCCGAGCCACTGGTTGCAGGAAGAGACAAATAAGAGATGACTCCCAGGATATGCAGACAATACAGGGATAGCCCAGTTTTCACTTCTAAACTTGGCACGATTTATCCTCTCTTTGGTTGTGTTGTTGCTGGTTTAAGGTTGGCATTTGATGAGCAAAGGAAAGGAAAGGAGAGGGGAGGAAAGATGTAATGCAGTGGTAGTTCTGAGCTCACTGTGGTGTCACCTCATATGACCCTCAGAAGGAGCTTTGGGTCTCTTTGTCCTTTGGGGGCAGAAAGTCTCATCCACCACTCATTTCTGAGAAAGATCCCTGCTCAAGGAGAGAAGGAGTTGTAGCTGTGTCCAGTGCCTGAGCCAGTCACTGGCAAAAGAAGCAGCAGCCACCTTTTATCCATCCCCTTCTGTGTGATGTGTGCACAGCATGCTGCTTCCTCCCTCCTCCCAAAGGAGAAAGCTTTCCATAATTGCTCTGGGCCTACAACCAGAGGAGGTTATCTCTCAGCACAATGCAGAGTGACATATTTGCCTCAACATTTGCCAAGTTTCCCTAGAAGAGTTTGCAGACCATCTTTTATGTATTAGCAATAAATCTCCCAGTGCTGTTTAGAGGAAAACCTGGTCACTGTTATGGACAAGGTGTTCATAAGCAGCACTTTGTTTGGATCAGATATTGCCACTCTGCGCTCCAAAGGGATCACACATAAATAAGGATAAAGAAAGAAATACAGAAAACCAAGCAAGCAAATTAAAATTTGTCAGGAAGAAAATAAATAAAAAAAAGCTTGGCAAAGATGGCCATTTCCCTGCAGAAAGCAGAGAGTTGGGAAAGGTCATTTTTCTTTGTGCTGCAACAATGCTAAAGCCAGGTTTCTGCTTTTGTGGTTTGGATCCCTGTTCTTCCCCTGTGCCCATCTCAGCTGAAGTGCAGAATTTCTGTCCTGATCTGAAATTCCCTGGGTCCAAGTGGTGCTTCTCTTCAGCCCCTCTCCTGCTTCCTGCCCTGTGTTCCTGCGTGGGAGAGCTGTCCTGGGAGGATGAGCACCCTGATTCAGCCTGGCACATTTGTCTTGCCATTCCAGGGGTTGCTTCTCAGCTCCATCCCATGGGTTTGTGTTTTCCATGCTCAGCAGCACTAGCTGAACACAAGCTGGCTGAAAACATAGTCGTGTTCCTCATGGTTCACAGTGTAAAAGGCAAAAATACAGGCTAAATTCAACAGTTCAACATTTTAAAGGCCTGTGGAACAGCCTTCTCAACAGCCGTGCTCAGCTTCGGCAGAAAATTTGTGGCAAAAAGAATCAGCCAAATTGCAGATCAGGGTGCAGGAAAGCCATGACCTCCCTCGGCAAGGAAATGGGGCTTTCTCCCTCAGCAACCCTGTCCTCCTCTCTTTGTAATTTGATTTCTACCCTGATATCACCTTCAGCCAGAGCTGGGAAATTGTTGCAATCCCCAACCTGCAGGATTTAGCAGGATGCAGTGAGGATTATGCCGTGCCACTTCAAGTTTTCTTCCCCAGCTCAATCATTTCATGCTGGGAAACTAAATGGTCTCTGAGTACCCAACAAACCTTTATTTCTGGAGCTGGGTGTGTAGATGTTTCATTTGGAGTTCAAGTACCCATATGTGGACAGGGTGTCTGTGCAGCAATTCAGTCCTGTGAGACAAAATAATGCTTGAATATGTTTCCATAGAAACTGCAAACAGCCAGTGGGAACTGCTAGAGAGTATTAAAAGAATTCAGTCAAGTTATATTTGAGTAAATCAGGATCACTCACCATGTACTGCTGGTTACAAGGACAGGTGGTGCTCTTAAAATTACTTTTAAAATTACATCCTTGAGCTGCAGCTTCTGTGGTTCCTCACAGGTTGGTATTAAGGAAGTGATTGATCAGGAATGCTCTCAAGTGAAAGGGGTAATTTCTACCAATGCCGCCTTCTTTTTTTTTTGGAGCAAGTCCACGGTGAGGTAACTTAAATAGATTAAGGGAGTAATAAACTCTCAGGTAATGGCAATGTTTGACAGAACTACAGTGCAGGAGAGCAATGAGCAGCACTGGTTGCAAAACTCCTGCCAGATATAAAGCCAACATTAATTTGCTCTCCTGGTATCCCACAGAAGGTTTGGGTTTTGGTGAGTGAGTGTTTGCCTGTGAAGAGCTCCCTTGGAATTCATGCAGGCAATCCAAGTGCCATGGAAGGCAGGGTGAAGGAGACCCCACCAAAACCTGCCTGTCCCTATAACTGCCCTTATCCACCGAAGTCCACGTAAAAGACACTTCCCAAGCCCACGTACATGGACTGTGTGTGGGACAGACAGGAGACACCACGGATGATGTTTGCCTGGGGGCATTTCTGTGCCCGTCCCTCGTTATTCGGTGCCAGGACAGAGGGAATACTGAAGCTCCAGAAGTGTCCTTTAGCTGGTGGCTCTGCAGTTGTCCCCCTCCCAAAGTCCTCAGCTCCAAACCCTCTGTGAGCTCATCCCACAGCCGGTTTCTGGTTCTTTTGGCTGGTTTGCACTTTGGTTGGAAACCCTTCAAGGCACAGACTCTTGTGGCAGTTTGGCTTTTTCCATATGGATCATTTCTTGGTTGTAACTTTTATTATAAAGACAACAGAAAGTGCAGTATCGTTTGTAGAGTGTTCTGACAAGTGGAGGGAATGTTTTTGGGGGCAGTTTGGTAGTGCTGTTTCTGTGGCAATTAAACAGTTGAAAACTGTCACAGTGACATGCTTCATGTTTCATGGCATCACCCACAGTCTTCCATTGCATCCATCCTTTCTGAGCTTCACGAGGCTAAAGTGCAAAGATGCTGAGTTACAGGTGGTGTACAATTTTGTACAAGGTGGTAAAAACATGAGCTCTTTACTCTCACTTCTCCTTCCCCAGTAAAAAAAAAAAATCTATCTATCATCTATATCTATCTATCTATCTATCTATCTATCTATCTATCTATCTATCTATCTATCTATCTATCTATCTATCTATC
>JAWWMP010000005.1:25844740-25866005 GCA_035047865.1 Dendrocincla tyrannina | reverse complement strand
TGGGCAGGGACACCTCCCACCAGCCCAGGGTGCTCCAAGCCCCGTCCAACCTGGCCTTGGACACTCCCAGGGATCCAAGGGCAGCCCCAGCTTCTCTGGGCAGCCTCCACCACCGTTCCACTGCCCTTGGCATCGACACTTTCTGTCTTGAATCCAACCTAAATCCAGCATCTCTTGGTCGGAGCCATTGTCCCTTGTCCTGTCACTACAGGCCCTGGGGAAAAGTCTTTCACCATCTCTCTTACAGCCCCTTTGAGCTTCAAAAGGCTGCAATAATATCTCACTGGAGCCTTTTCTTCTGCCAGCTAAGGAACCTCAACCCCCTCAGGCTTCTCACATGGAAAAGGTGTTCTTGCCCTCTGGCCATGTTTGTGTCTCTCCTCTGGTCTTGCTCTGACAGTTCCATTTCTTCCTAGAATTAGTAATACAAATGTTATTTACAGGTTTGAAGGAAGAACATGCACAAGTGAATTTCCTAACAGTGTATGTTCTTCCTCAATCATAGATAGCCTAGAAGGAAACCAGGATGCTTCCCATTTCCAGCTCCAAACCCACTGGAAATAGAGAGAATCTGGTTCAAAAAAGGAGAAGCGTCTCTTTCCTCACTCTAAGAACATGTAAAACTAGCAAAGTGTTAATTACTGGTTCTGAGTTCTACTGGGGTTTAATTTTTATGGTTTCTAGATTGTTTTCAAAATAATATTAGTCATGTACAATCAGCCACTGAAATCAAGTAAATATAGGCTGTGGCAATCTCTCCAGTTAATGTTATGAGCAAGCCAGTGGAAACTGATAGACTTAATATTGGCCTCTTGTCTGGGAAATACTGGTTATTGAAAAACTTCCAATGCAAATCCCTGTAACATCAGGTGAAGCAGATGCCAGGCTGAACTTTTAACAAGCTAAAGAAATCTTGATATATGGCAAACTCTACAATGAAACAAATGTTAGATGTTAATTCAGGTCACAAAGAAAAGCTGCTTGATAAAATTTAATGCCAAAGTTGAATTCTAAGGTGCTCTTAGGATGATTAATGACTGGGAGAATGTGCGAGACCGTTCAGTGGTTTAGATGGCCCTTAAACATAACAATCAGTATGTGGAAACTAATTAAATGTCTCCATCTCCTCCTCCTCGTCTGCTGCAAACCAGCCAGTTCCACTTTCTGCTCCTACCATGGTGCTTTATCTCAGCTGAGTCTCCAAACTGCTCTTTGCTGAGGGGCTTGCACCTGTCCTAGGTGAGATTTTCCTATGGGAAGGCAGCTATAAAAGGCAGGGTCAGATGTTTGAAATAACTCAAACCAGAAGGGTGCAATAAAAACTTCTGTTTTCACAATCATGTTTTCTCTCCTATTGCTCTGAAAAAGGGGGTGCCAGGACAGGGAGTTACCCATTTCACTTATTAAACAGGAGGTGTTTGGGGCAGAATTCACAACCAGGAACCCATTTGAAACCAAATCCTTCATTCACATTCTTCGAAATGGACATTAAAGGGCTGACACTTTGCCTTGTTGGTAAATACTGATTTATTTCTTTTAAAGTAGTAAACATTGACCCCATTAAATGTACCAGAAGATGAAGATGGAATTGCATTTCTCTGCCAGCAATTAAGTGACTGATTTTTGTGTCCCTGTTTAACACTGAGCCAGTGGCACTTTTGTGAGCAAGACTGGTGTAGGGGGGGGGAGGATTTGACCCTGGAACATTTACTGTGCTGAGACAGGAAGGATTCATTAGACCTGGTGGCACTTCCATTGCAAAGGCTCCTGCAGTCCAGGGGTTATTTATTTCCAAACCAAACAGTCCATTAAGGAAAACCACTCTTCCAATATGACACAGCATCAGTAAGACTGGATCTCCAAGGTCACCAACTATCAGTGTCAAGAACCCAAATCTTCAAGTCATTGCAGAAAGCAGCAAAGCAAGAGGGCAGTAGCAGATTTATTTTTTCCCCAAACTCTTGTATCTTTGAAAGAGGACAGGAGTTCCCTAGTTGTTTGTCATTAAGAATATGCTGATTGCTAAATAAGTCTTAACACCCTCTCTGAAATTCAGGCAGAAATGCCACTCCCTTGTAGATGGGGGGAGAAAGTAAATCTGAAATCAAATAAACCCCAGCAAGTAAGGAACAGAAATAATTTCTGACTCCACATGGCTACAAGGCAAGCTGTAACCTCAGAAAGAAGTTGGATAACTTAATTCAAATAAGCATCTTTAATATCCATTGGATAGCATCCTGCTGACTTTGCTCGAGCATCCTCTTGGCAAACAACGTGAGTAGTTAAGACTAAAGACAAGCCTCACTTCTTTCTTTATTTGACAGGTCAGTTTGGGCACCGATTTGCTCGTACAAGATGCAAACTGGAAACTAGATGGTCAATAAAAGGTAGAAGCAGGAATCAGGTCACGGGGTGGAGCTACTGCATGTTTAAAATGGGCTTAGACAGAATGTCCTTAAAACAGATCCAATTACTCTTCTCCAAGTGCCACAGAATCTGCTGCACACCTAAAGAAATCCAGCACCTCTGTTTTGTACCCCAGAGCTCTCTGGGGCCTCATTTTCAGGTTTCCAGCATCTTGGCCCTGATCTAAATTCCTTGGCCAACAGGGCACAGGGAAGAGTTGTGCCCATCATCTATAGAACCACAGAATGGTTTGGGTTGGAAGGGACCTCGAAGATCATCCAGTCCCGACACCTTCCACTAGAGTGGAACATCTCCGTGTGTCCCTGAGCATTGCTGAGGGCATGTCCAAGCCCAGGTCACCTCCCCTCACCCTGCAGACACACCCTGTGGTGGTTCCACAGGGAACCCACGCACACCTCCCCTGTCAGGAAGACAGTGTGGTCACCCAACCCTCAGTTGGTCTGTGGAGAGAGAAACCAGCCCCCTGTGCCACCAAGAGCTGGAGGGGGGCAGGAGGGAACAGGGAGCCCTCCTGTGGCTTAATCCTTCTTGCAGTGGGGACAGAGGGCTCTTGGCTTCTGAAACCAGCCCTCTGGCATGACTTTGAATCTGAGTGCTCCACACTCAGAAGTCGGGAGAGCAGTGGAAACCTTCCAGACTTGTGGACAATCCCAGAGAATTTGTGGCTGCCCCTGGATCTCTGGAAGTGCCCAAGGCCAGGCTGGATGGAGCATGGAGCACCCTGGGCTGGTGGGAGGTGTCCCTGCCCATGGCAGGGGGTGGAACAAAATGTTCTTTAAGGTCCCTTCCCACCCAAACCAGTCTGGGATTCTGTGATTCAAAGATGTGCAGCAGAGGAGTATTAGGGGGCTACTTAAATGGTAAAAGTGGCTCACACTTTTGATAAGAGTTGAAATTTCCCAAGTTCTCACAAGAAGAATTGATGTGTGGCTGTGACAATATTGCTGCCTGCAGTCTGGTGGGCCACAGCAGAAATAACACTGGGAGTGCAAGAATTGGGATGCTGCAACAAAAGTCGTGATTCCTTAGAACGAAATGTAGATTGAAGCAGTGGATGATGCTTTTTTTTCCCCCAGAGTTTGACAGAAGTGACTTTGCTGTGCACATATGAGATTTATTTAAATTGGGAAGGATTCCATTGGAACACACAGACTTTTTCCTGTTTATTTTGTGTGTTTGTTTGTTTGTTTGATAGAAACACACTGCTCCACACTGATCTTGGAGTGACATTAAAGCAGCAATCAGCTGCACTAAGGTGCTAGCAGGGTACTAAACACAAATGAATTCATTTCAAATCAAACGAAGCAGCTGCTACAATGATCATCAGGATTTACATTTTTGTCCCTAAACCAATCAAAATGAAGAGAAACAGAGAGAAATTAAGAGGGATGGGTATCGATCACTCTGGCATGATTAGGTGTGTGACAATCAGGGTAGAAAGGGAGCATATTTGTGGGGTTAACTAAGCAGCAGTTGGAAATATTGCATTGATGGGCTGCCAATACCTGACTTCAGCAGAGGTCTGGCACAGTTCCCGTGATGTTTTAGCCATGAGGTGTTCTCTGGGGGTTTTTTATACTCCTATCAGATTTATGAGCCCAATTAGTTTATCTGACAACTCTTTCTTTAGGATTCTGTAAATATTACAGGCTGCAGAAACAACAGAAAGAAGTCCTTGTTTGCTCTCATAACAGTGACATTCGTGATGAGTTTACTCACAGAGACTGTCAATATTCCTTCAAGACAGTCGCAGGTGACTTTCTTAATACGGAGAAAAAGCTTCAAAAATGTGCAGGTCCAGGATTGTGGCGTTATTTGGAGTTCAGGAGAACAAAGTGTTACAGGAGATGATTCACTTGCTTTCTTCAGAGACGTCTGATTTGGGCTGCCAGGATGCTCATTAGGAGGCCAGACAGTGTGTCTTAGCTCTGTGACAGACACAGAGCCAGAAAAGCAGGGAATATTCCCAGAGTTTTGTGTCAGACTCATACATTTATAAATACCTTGATGGGTTTGCTGGTTAAGATTCAGAAACTAAAGATGCAGATGAATTTACACACGCTGGAAGGTGAAACGATGCCGGTACTGAACAAGGTTTTATATAGGTTTATATAAATCCTTAAACATCTGAGGAGACTTTTAAGAGGAGAGTTCTGAGTGGAACAGATGCCTCTCAATCCAAAATACATATTGTCCATGTGTACATACATATATATCTGTGGCATAAATCAGAACAGAGCTGGTTTTGTCCACAGGGGTTTAGAAACGTGTTTGAGGGACAAAGGAAATGTATTTATTTGAAATGGGTTTGCAACTGGATGCTGCTCAGCCTGCCTGCACACATAGGAACGTTACCCTCCTCTCCATATGGTCCCATGCATGAAATTTAGGGATTTTTCTTTCTAGAAGGGGGAAAAAAAGAGGAAAAATATTGAAGAGGAGGCTCTACTTCCTTCGCCCTGTCCTGGTGCTCTGCCAGTGCTGTCACTGCTATAACCACTTGGTAACTGGAGGGAAGTGCTCTCTTTTCTGACTCAGAGCCTTGCTAAGGGCTTGGTCCTGCTGGTCAGGAGGGACCCGGGGAAAGGAAGTCCCAATATCGAGAAGCTCCAGGTTTTCCTCACATGCCTTCAGGTCCACTCAGCACTGAGTTACACCAGAAAGCAGCTTATCAATGAGATTGATTTATCCTTCAGCTTGATGCAATGCCCACATGGCTTCGAGCCAAGTATAGATTGTTGTCTTATCTTAAAGGTGTTAAAAATGCTCGAAACATTGGCAATAATGAAAACATAAATATCAAGGAGAATATTGGTTTCTCTACTCTATAAATATTGCTGGCCCTTTTGAGCCATTCCTGGGAGAATTCATGTTTCAAAAAGCCAATCAAAACCCCGTGTTCATGTGTAAAACATAAACATTCTTTATAGGGTAAAGAATGAGGCCACTAAAGCAATGGTGACCATCTAATTCTTTCCTGGTATCTTGATTTATTCCCTTTTAATTGTTCATAGCCTCGTAGAACCTAAAGAAAACAGAATGCTGCGTTTATTCAGACAGCTTTGTCCTTGCACGAACAGCTATTTAAAGACAAAAATGCATTTTAAAAAAATCGAGCCTGCTAACAACATCATTCAGTAAAACTACCTCTCAGTTTAGTAGGAGATTCCCAGAACTCTTTTCATTTCTAGCCCAAGACAAAATAATAAATATAATAAATGTTTTCATCTCTGAAACACTGACAAAATTTCTAAATACTCCTGGGCACATTCCTAAGGGAATGAAGTGAGTTATCACAGGGGTAATTCAGAGCATCTCGTAAGAACTGCAGGAAGGAGGATGGCTTGTCACTTTTTTGTTGTTTTTTTCTTTTCTCTGGAAAAAAGCTCTTACAGTTTTATTTAAATGCAATTCTGACTCTGTGCTTGTGCTAAAACACCGAAGAACTTTAATTCTGAGGTTATACTTGACAAATATCTTGCAGCTCAATGAGTGGCATTAGCAATAATGTGGATTTTTTGGTGATGCAAGAATAGTGAATGATGCCCAGGCTTTGGAGTTCAGTTCCTCGCCTGGGACATCAACAGCATTTATAGAATTGGTGGTTAAAACTTGTTAGTTCATAAACAAGGTGTTGACAATTAATATTTGTCAGATTTTTCACAGCATGACAGAATCCCAATCGTGATCCCCCAAACCCCTTCTCTAAAAACAGGCACTGGATTAGATTTTCCCCCAAACTGCAGCGACTCCTGCCAAAGTTGAAGGCTGAGAGAACATAATTCTTGCTGTTTTCTGTGAATTAATCTTCCCTCTCAGGCACAATGGCAGCAATCTTGTATGTATTTATATAAATATGTGTTGAGTCAGGCTCACTTAAGCCCTTTCCTGACGCATTTGTGCTCATAAATCCTCATTTGCCCTTGTGAATTGTAGGAGAATAAAGATGAAGTGCAAACGTACTTGTCCTCTGTCCTCTGAGCCATAAGAGAGCTTTCTGAGAGGGGCAGGAATAATTCTCACAGAGCACATTATACTGAATTGAAATCCATTTATTCCGTGCATGTAGAGTCGGTGGTGCCGTTTCTCCATGTGAAAATATTGAACAACGCTTGGAAATCTGATCACACTTTAGCAACAATCTACTTTTTGGGTGCAGGGAGCGTGTTTTAATCCCAGAGATGCTGCTCCCTTCTAAAGGAAATGTTTAGCAAAATCAGGTTGGGTAAAAAATGCTGCCACATCGGGGCTTTCTTAGCAGTTCTGGCTGCTGTTGAAATATTCATTTTAACTTTAATTTCCCTGTATGAAGGAGGCAGAAACTCCATTCTCTCCATGCCTTGTCCCGCTCGTCTTTTGAAAGGTTAAGAATTGCAATGCTTGCACAGGCTAAGGTTAATAAACTCAGCTGAGGTGCTCTTGTGGAAATAAACCCTCAGATTCTCCCCAGAATTCATTTTTGAATTGGGCTCACTCTCTTCCTGGAGCTGGCAAGGCAATAATTCTGGTTGGGATCTCAATAGGCTTCACTGGGGGGGAAATCCAAAGAAAAGATAAACTTAAAGAAACCAAAACTAACCAAAAAAAAAAACCCAAACAAAAAACCCAAACAAAAAATAAAGTAAAAGATGAATCCATTAAATACACATTACATCGAAGGGGAAGGAGAGCTGCAAAGTTTAATACTCTATTTCAAGTGGAGTCTTTTGCTTCCCTGGTTCATGAGCTTTTCCCCAAGTGCCCTCTCTGTGCACACAGCTCCCAGTGCACTTAATTAAAAGAATGCAAATTCCAGCAAGCCAAAAAACCCCCACCAATAACCCAGAAAGGGAGCAGAAGGAATGAATCTGTTCCTCCGAGTTTCTTTGGGATTTGTTATCCCTTCTGATTTTAAACGTTGCGGGCAGGGGAACAAGTGCTGAGTGGTTGAGACTTGTGAAATAGTCAACAAGAATGAGTAGGAAAGTCCACAAACAAGTTTCAACAGGTCAAGGAGAGATAAATTCAAAGTTCTAAACTGACTTTTTTATTTTTGAGAGGAGAAATACCTCTTTCATCTCCTCTTTTACGTAGTGGATAATTAATCAGATGGCAATAATTAAGCAGAGCTGCCAAACAAGCAGTTTATGAATCCTAATACTGCATATTCCTTTTCTACATTTCCCCACTCTCCATGCTGGTATCAGGAATTTTGACTAATCCAGCAGGAACAGGGAGCAGGATTTTGCTGGGTTTTGTGCACATAACTGCTTAGCAGACAGTAAAATAAATTCAAAATAAACCAACAAAGGTAACCAACCCCCTGCCCTAACAAAGCCCAGGTTTTCTTGGAGCCCCAACGAGACTGAATAGCAATAGCCTGTTGCACGTGGCTTATTTTACAGGGTGCAGCAAAATGAACTGAGGGCTGACTTTGTTCCATCCTTTCTCTTTATTTCTTACACCTCTGGTTTCCAACTCTTCAGTTGCTTTGCTGCTCAGGCCTGGAAGGGCCAGGACTGTCCTCTTTAGCATGCACAGTGTGTGCTCCCAGCAGGCTCGTTTGGTCTCTAAGCGGGACCTTAATTACCATCTTTATGCTGATGACATCCAAATAGAAAAGGTATATCAAGCAGTTCATGGTGACTTAGATAAATCTGTCTCTCCTCTGGAAAGACACTCATTAGACATTAAGCATTGAGTGTCTGCTCACACTTGGTGCTTAAGCCAGACCTGCTTTGATTTCTGGCCCCGTTTGGTGAAACAGCAGACGTGGCTCCTCCCTGGAGAACTCTGGGGGTCCTGCCTGACCCTCAGGCTCGTTCTGAGGGCCACACTGTGCAGTGTCCACATCTCCACGCCAGGAATTGAGCAAGGTTGAGGACGTTGCTGCCTCAGCAGGAGCTGCTCCTGATCGATGAGCCACCAATTCTGGGGCTGGAATGCCATAAGTCCTTGTTTGCAGACCTTTCCCAGCTGCTGGTTGGACCCCAGAGTCCAGCACCTCCCCTGGAAATGAGCTCCAAGGGGATGGCTGAGCTGGTGGCTCTCAACAGGACCCTGGGAGCCTGGCCCCTGTTCAGGACTGGTGCCACTGGGAAATCAGCTCCTGCAGGAGGCAGAGGGGGCTGATGCCCCCAAAGAGCTGCAGCAGATTCTTCGCACAACACTGAATAGTTTCTTTGGTGAGTCTGTGGAACCTCCCATTTTCCCTGTGAGTTCTCCCGAGCTCCCTATTCTTTTCTGGGATATGATTTTAGTTATTTTGAGGAGCTGCTTGCTTAAGAGTTTATTCAATTCCTTCAGACATCTTTCACTTGTGCTGGCAGGAATTGCTATGGCCCTTGAACTATTACTTGGAAAAGCACTTATTTGATTTGACTTATATATATATATATATATCTCAGTGTTGTATCTGAATTTCCTTTAGCTTTTGTGGAACCCTACGGTTTCAGGAAAAAAGCAATGGAGTTGAAGAACGATCAACTGATATTTGACCTTGAAATTCAGGAAAGATAAAGATGGATCGTGGTCCTCAATGTCATTATTGATCACATAATGGCAATGGAGATAAATTAGAGGGTGTTACACTTACCAACAGGCAAACTTTACTGCTCCCATTGCTTTTCAATTTTCTGTTTATTTTCTAATAAACTGAATCAATAGACTCCTGCCATTACTCCCACAGGGCCTATTTGTGGTAATTTTTTTCTGAAAACAGGTCCTGCAGTCAGCACTGATCACTGTTGGAGATCTGATTGGAAGGGACTTTGCAGTATTTTCATAGAATGTATTAATTTATTTTCAAATGATCCCAGAATGGAAGGGACCTTAAAGCCCACCCAGACCCACCCCCTGCCAGCTAACGTCTCACCAGTGGAATTAAACACAAAGGGTTGGTTGTCCAGTGTAAGACTGAACCAATCCACAACCCATCTCATTGGTTATACACCTATAATTGTTATTCCTTAAAAACTTCCAACATCTACACCTTGGTTTGGATGTCCAGGGTCCTTCTGGGACCTGAGACTGAAACTCCAGGCATCCTCCAGCAGAAGAAAGGAGCAGGGAAGCATCCCTCTCTCTTTGCCAGGAGGAATGTGATACTCCTGAGGGTTTGAGTGCCTTCTGCCTCAGTCCTGGGCCCCTTGGATTCCTTGGTTATTCTCTCAGCTCTGCCTCTTCCCTTCCATTAGTGCCAAGCTGCAGTGGGAGGATTTCAGAAAGCTGGGAGCTGTACAGTGGCTTCCCTCTGTTTTAGCTGGCATCAGGGTTGATGATCATCGGGGTGACTCCCTGTGCTTGCCAGGCCATCCTCGGGGTGACATTCCCAAAGTTTACACTTATATTGTTATAAAGTCATCAGCTTATTTAGGAAATAAATCATTTCTGGAACTACTTGAACACGGGAATTCATCTGGGAAATCCAAGAGCACCTTGAATGTAATTCATGAGTCAACCATTGGTTTGAATTTCTCTTAATTAGTTATAACAGTGTCATCAGTAGGGCAAGAAATGGGCACCAAACTCCAGAACTCGCTGTTGGCACATATTGACCCCAAACCAAAAAACTGCTGTTACCCTAATCGATCTAGACATCTACCAGGAGAGAAAAAGGAAAGTGTCTTCTGAAGGAGTCTTTGGGATCAGAGTCTCCATCTGCAGCGAACTCTCTGGGAGCCCAAGCAGGAGACAACAGCACCCATCAGGCTTCTTCAAGTCCTGATTTGGCTGTTGTGGCACAAAAGGGGGATGGAAATCTGCTCAGTGGGAATGGCTGAGGGAGAGGAGGCCTTTCCATCTTCACGTGGTTGTGTGTCTCCACTGCTGCACTGCAAGAGGATCAGAAGCTGACTGGAGGAGGAATCATCTCAGAAGATAACTTCAGCTGGAATATTAGCAAGGTTTAAATTCATCCGTGACTTCGGATAAAGCCCCACCTAGTAAACACAAAGAAACTATTGAGAAGAGAACTTTGATGGGAGAGAGTTTCCTCCAGGCAGCTGGAGATATCACCAAAACCATCAGAAACCAGTGCAAGGCATCAGCAGGGCTCAAGACAACATTTACCAGGAACCAGAGAAGGCAGGGGCTACGTCTTCCTTAATGAATCTTAATTAGGCTGTCTTTCTGAGGTTTCTTCTTCTGAGGTTTCTGGTTCCAGGTTCCTTCATTGCCAAGGGCTCTGCACTTGGCATGTTTTGGGGACACTTTCACAAATCTGATAAAATCATTTTTAAGCAACTTATTTATTGTCTTTCTCTTTAAAATTGTACTGGTTTGACTAGCCAATACATATAAAAATATTAAAAATGTACTGTTTGGAATAAACTGCAACATTAGGAAAGTACTTTCTGTAGGTTTTATCTGATTACATGAATAATTCCAATTTGTTATGCAGTCAGTGTGGGTTTCAGGTTTGGTTGGTTGTAACTTTTAGGAGAGCAATTCTATACACCCAGAAGCAAAGTGATTCACACAGTGGAAATAGGAAAATTGGATACATTGGGAAAACTGCTTCTCTTGGTGTTTCACAAGTCAGGATTATTAATGATAAAGTGCATTAAACAATGGTAAGTAATTTGTGTTGCCACTTCTTTTGGCAATATGTTTAAGAAAAGGACTAGGTGAACAAATAGAATTTGCTCTTTGTCCACAATAAAAATGACGAGTTTATTTTCGGTTCTGCAAAACAGTGGAGAATAAATCCATTTTGAACGGCTTGAACGTTTTTAGCCCGAAAGATTTTGGCATAGATGTGGACTGAAGAAAGAATTAAGAGAAAGGAGCTGATCACAGATAACCTCCAGGATTTGGGGATTAATTTTCCCCTTTTGCTCAGTGATATCTTTCTGCTGCTTTCCTTTGTTTCTTGCCCTTTCATTCCCAAAGAGTCTTTTCCAGCTTCCCCCTTGGATGGCTCAGTACAAACCCCATTCCTGTAGTCTGCTACTCTAGAAAAGGATTCTTCTCCTTTTCTTTCTCAGTCTATTTCGAGCATCTCGCTTTGTCAGAAGCACAAATCAAATGACGTGCACGTCTAAGGAAATCTGATAAGGAAGCAATGAACAGCAGCAATGTAAACCAACCAAGCAAACTTCACCTGCTCGAGGTCCCAGTGAGCTCTAGAAGATGTTTGGCCCATGCAATGGTGCAGGTCAAACAATCAGAGGGACAATGGTGTGTGTTGTGTTACCCTGTAGCCAAACTGAGTCTTTGGGAATCATTGTGCACTACAGATGAGGAATTATTCTGAGTGTAGGGAGAGAAAAGCACTTTGGTGAGACAGGTCCCGACCTTACTGAAAGTGACTCTGTGGCAATTCACAGCTCTGCCTGTGTAGCAAGGCATGACCTCCAAGCTTTAAGGTTGGGATCTGCTCTGTTTCCAAGGGTCACACTTTCTCCAAGCTCAGTCCTTTCCTCTCAGCACTGAAGACAGTTGCCTGTATCCACAGCAACCAGCTATTCCCAAATTCAGAGTAACAGCTTTCATCAGACTCTAATACATGTTCTCTTCAGCAGGGCAAGGGTAATTGCAGTTTCAATACGCAAAAATACAAATATCCCCAACTACAGCTATTTCTGATTCCCACAGCTCTCCTCTCCCCCTGCCTCCTTTCACTTGCAGCTCTCCCTTCTGCCTGGAGCCTCATCAGTTCAAGTGATGTCTCTGAGTGATGAAATACCAGAAGCAATTTCACACACTGTTTCTTTGGGTTCCTTTTCACTGTTGTTTTTCCCACAAAACGCTCATGTAGTTTCCAATTAGGGCTCTTCTTTCAGAAATGCACTGGGGCTTTGGCTGCTTCAAAGGCAAGTGATAAGGACTGTTGAATTACGAGCTGTTCTTCCTCTGGGGGCCTGTGATACTTCAGCTGGTATTTTCTGAAAGGTAAATATTGTATTGATGGATGACGCTCATAAGGTAACTCGGATACCCTTTGGAGATCAAGGAATGTTGGATGAGACACGACCCACCTTACTGAGTGCAACAAGGGCATCTCAGGCACAGACTTACTGGAGAGAGTCTGGCCAAGGTCCACAAAGGTGCTTAAGGATTGGAAGCCCCTGTCATGCTAGGAGAGGCTGGGGAAGCCGGAAAAGCAGCCTGGACAAAAGAATGCTTAGTGGGATCTTATCCCCGTGTGAAAGATGGGGAGGTGCTGGCACAGGAGGAGCCAAACTCTTCCTTACCTCAGTGGTTCCCGGTGTCGAGATGAGGTAACCAGCTGGAAAGAAGAGAATTCCACAGGGGAAAGTCTGGCTTTGGGTTGGTTCCCCGGTGAGAGTGTTTGAACAGGGCACCAGCTTACCCAGAAAGGCTGGCAGTAGTGGGAGGGCTGGTGTGGATGGTGCCCAGGGGGGTCTGTGCCACCCAGCCCCTCTTGGGCTTCTCTGTGTTAAGAAACTCGACTTCAGAAAGACTCAATATGTGCATGGGATGGTGCCTGTGAAGCACCACATCAAAAGCAGGGCAAGATACTTTAAAAAAGCTGAGCAAACCAAACTTAGTGACATTTTTCTGACTTTCAGCCGGATTAATTAGGTAGTTTGTTAGGAAATCCTTTACGCTGTTGCCTTCCAACATAAGGCCAATGTAATTACCACAACCCACCCCTCAACTTGCACCCCTGAAAATGACTTTTACTAGTCCAATTTGGCAGCTATCAAATGTCACATTTGGCTATTTTTTGTCATTTAAGTGCAATTTAGGTAAGTGTAATTTTCCACAGCTACATGGCCCTCTGGGAAAATTCCTTGCCCATGACAGGAGGTTGGAATGGGATGATCTTCAAGGTCCCCTCCAGCTCAAGCTGTTCTGCATTTCTGTGGTTCTCCTAGAATTAGGCTAATCTGTACTTTTATTCTTTTTCAGAACCACTGTTCTTCTTCCTGCATTGTCATTCAACTTCCATCTCCTCATGTCACCCAACCTTTCAAAGGTCTCTGAGCTAATCCCATGGAAGTTCAGAACATCTTATTGCCATGGATTGCTGTGGCAAATGGATTTGCTTTAGGTACAATTTACAGGCTCCATAACACTAACTGGAATTCTTACTGCCTTAAAAAAGTTATTAAAAATAGGTGTTGCTCAGTGGCAGGTGAGAAC
This sequence comes from Dendrocincla tyrannina, assembly GCA_035047865.1. NCBI lineage: Eukaryota > Metazoa > Chordata > Aves > Passeriformes > Dendrocolaptidae > Dendrocincla > Dendrocincla tyrannina. The sequence continues at coordinate 25,852,487 of JAWWMP010000005.1, read as the reverse complement.
CTCTAAGTTCTGATGCATCTATATATCTATATATATGTTAACGTTATTTATTCAGGATGGGTACTGTTTTAGCTCAAGCCTTGAGTTGTAAATTCACATAGATTTTGGCAGGATACCAAAGTTATTTGAATGCAACAGAAGACTCGCATTGACTATGATGGATAATCATTTAAAATGCTGAAGATTCATGGATTCATCCCAAATAGCCCAGAGGAACCACAATCCTCAGTGCTGTAAAGACATTTAACAGTGTTATTCTTCCAGAATGCAGAAGTTTGATGTCAACCCAATGATTTTGGCAGATTTCCCTCAAGTCCACAGATGTGCATTGTGAGAGCAGGTTCATAGCTTTAACCAGCACTGCAAGAGATCAATTGTTTGGGTAAAGATCAAACCTGCTGTTTTCCCTCCCTGTTTTCCTTGAGTTTGTAATTTTTCCTCTTTCCACTCAATTTCTGTGTATATTTTGGTTCACAGTGTGGATAACCCAAGCATATCCATGGTGCATCTGTCTCCAAAAGACACGCAAATCGATTTCCTCTGGGTTTTGCTTTAATCTGAATTTGTGGGCCAGACCTTGCCAGTGCACTTAGTGCATCTGGGCAGTCGTAGGGAAATAGGGAATGAGGAAAGAGGACCATGAGTTTGGGAATGAGACCTGGATTTAATTTGTGTTGCAGCCAGGGGAATGACAAGTGGCTTTGTGACCCCTCCTGAGGGGAGCAACTTATCACTGAGTATTGCCCTGCCCTTTGCCAGCAACAGAATCTTCTGGATTCAGATATATTCGAACCAGATTAAAAATAAATGGGAACCAAAATGGGGAGTTTAGGAGTGTACTGATAAACAGATGCTGTGTTGGTTGATATCCCCCTTTCTTTTAAAATCAGCTTGCAGTTAGACTTAATAAACAGCATATGCTTGTTGATATAATAGTAGAAGGAGTCCAGATTTCTATCTGGCGTCACTATTGATTAACTTGCAGAAAGCTGGAGGCTGTTCAGCTCTAAAGATCTGCTGCAATGCTCCTTGTATAATAAGAAAGCTGGAAAAAAAAATAGAATTTTGCTACCATAAAAAAATATAAACGTGACTGCTGGTCCTTAATATTGCAAATATTCCAAGGTTCTGCTTTTATTAAAAGCTCAGCCCAGGATAAATTTCTCGCAGTCATGGGTATTACTGTGAAGTCTTGGAGAACTGAGCAAAGAGAAGAGGTGGGAGAGGAACAATCTATCTGTCAATCTTCGATCACTTACTTTGCTGCTGATCACAGAGAAAGGGCCTCAAATAATGGTATAAAAAAATAACGAGCAGTTTCATCATAAATGTCAATCCCCTGGCTTTGTGTCCCACAGCTGTCACCCCGGGTAAGGTGTAATCACACCCGAGGAGTGCTGGTGCACGTGCACCTCGGCTTTGTGCTTGGGGTTAGGAGCTGGTCCTGTGCTGAAATATGAGAATTGCTTGGAGCAGTGGGCAGTTGTGTGGTTCTGGTTAAGCAGACACTGCCGCAGGTGGGTGGACAGGGAGGGGAAGGTGCTGGGGGGTTTGGCCAGGGCCAAGCTCGGTGCCGTCACCTGTGTAAGAACCCACTCGGGGGGAAGTGAAGGAGTTCAGGGAAAGAGATCAGAGCTCTTCTCCCAGGTGTGGGGTCACATTTCACTGGATCAGAAGGTCTTCAAGGCTGGAAAAGCCCTCCAAGGTCACCAAGTCCACCCTTTGACCGAATCCCCCCGAGGCCACTAAACTGTGGCTGCACATCCCTTGGGCACCTCCAGGGCTGGGCACCCCAACCCTCCCTGGGCAGCCCTGCCAAGGGGAAACTTCAATCTCAAGAGTCATTTATTTTTTTTTTTTAAAGAATTTCTGAAGGTCTTGAGCGCTTTTTCCCTCTTTTATAAAAGTGAGCTGTTTTTTCCAGGGGGATGGGAAGTTTTGCAGTGTGGGTTCTCAGCTGTTGTTTAACCTTTTGTGGGTGCCAATGATAACATTTTTGGTTTAGGTTTGCCCATGAGTTTAAATATTATCTAATTATTAATTAAATTGTGCACATATATTAAATATTCGGAGTATTTAAAGGAGTTTTAGGTTGATTATAGAAAATTCCAATTTTCCCTAATTCTCACAAACATGCAGGCAGAAATTAAGGCAGAGTAACCACAGATAAAAGCGATTCCTCCCAGAATTTAAATATCCATTTGCCTCTCCAATTACTTAATTAGGGTGTTTGGGTTCTTATTTGTGTCTGGTTGTTCAGGTTTCTTTTCCCAGAAAAGAACTTTGCATTTGCCAAGATTATTTCCAACGTTCTATCCATAACACAGTGGTATCATTTGAGAAATATTTATTATTTCCTATGTTATTCTTCTTAGCAAAAATAAAAGAAAATATGATGATGTTTTCACATGGCCAGAAACTTTTATGTCCCAGCAAAAATAACATAATGAAATTATTTTTTTCTTATTTAGTTTAACCAGTCGTGGTGGGATATTAGTTTTGGTATAAAATTTACTCCAAATGCATTTGTTATTCCTGTGGAAAACTCGGCATTTTGATGTTAAAACTAATTAGTGCTCAATTGGCACAAAGCAGCTTTTGGTTGTGTGTTTTATATATATTTATATCTCTATGCTCCATTTGAGAGTTTTAATGGTTTAGTTCTCAGAGCCCAGAACTCAAAGAAAAAAAACATGGGATTCTTTTGGCACATTTTATTTCAATGAAAAAAAAATCTTAGTTTTGTAATTATACATGACACTGAGAGGAAAACAAAGTGAAAACATTACAAACCCCCCAAACCCCCTCTGCTTCAATCTAATTTTTGTGTCTGTAACAAAGATGTGGCTGCCCCATCCCTGGAAGTGTCCAAGGCCAGGTTGGAGCAACCTGGAATAGTGGAAGGAGTCCCTGGATGGGCTGTGATGTCCCTTCCAAGCCAACCCAATCTGGGATTATTGGAAAATAATTTAATATATTCCTCAGGCTTTCAGCTCAGTCATGCAAGGACCTGCCAGCTTTGGGCATCTTCAGCTTCTCTGCTCCATTTCCCACTTTGCTGCTGGAAAGGCTTGTTGCCTCCAAAGCACTTCCCCTCTTTAAAACCATGAGGTGCTGTAATTACCATCTAGGTATTAATTATAGAGCCATTAAAGCTGACAGAGTTCATTATTACCCAATGACATCAGTGGAGTTGGTCACAATTGCCATCAAAGCCCTAATTTCACACTTGGAGGCTAAAGCACAGAACTAAAGGAAAAGAATTCCACTTCCTTGGTTTTCTATAAAATCCCTGCTGGGCCTGTGAGAAAATACACCAAGTCTTTACTGGAACAATGAGGCACCTGCAATTTGTTTCTGGTTTGACCAGCCTGATGGGTGGAATTCTCCTCATGACATAAAAAGAAGAAAGTATGTTAAGGGAGAACAAAAACAAAATATAAATAGAACTATACGAGATGATAGTTTGCATTTACAAAACAGATTTCCAGAAATAATTCTAATTAAGGAAGGATTACTTGCGGATTAATTAAAGAATTAGGTTTTGGCTTCCATTAGCATCTTCAGGCAGGCGAATTATTTGCAGATAAACTATGTAAGAGAAAGGCAAACCTCCCCTCCTAAAAACAGGTATCAGCCAAAATACTGTCACGACTCAGATGCACCATCAAGGTCTGGGTATCCTAATTTAGGGATATATTTGGGTGCAGTATCTTTATTAGGGCCAGGATTCACATAATAATGATATCAGCTGAAACAGCGTTTAAAACAGGGTTTTATATAGAGTTTAATACAGAGTTTAATCTCAGGGTTCCCCCGACTGATGTCTACCTCCTTTTCCTAAGGATTCATCCTTTCAGAGTGCTGAAAGTTATTTTTTAGAAGAATTAGGTATAAAACGCTGCGTGGAGCCGACTCTTTGATAGCTCTGTGCTGTCCCCCGTGGGAACAAAGCCTGCAAGAGCAGAAGTGCCACCCAGGGCAGGATGTGCTGAAGGACAAGCAGGGCTTGGGAGGGAAAGCTCCTTGGCTGGGGGAACGCAGGGTGGGCTGGGGGTAAACCCCCCCCCGTGTTGCTGTATGCAAAGGAGCACCCCCTGGGTGCTGTCACTGCAGGCAGTGACTGTGAGGCCACCGCCAGAGCCACGCTGTGGGGTCAGAGGCCACCAAAGCCACCTCAGCCTCAGTGGTGAGGGGTCATCAAACCTCTCCTGGCAGCAGGAGCAGCTCTGGGACAGCCAATGCGTTGTGTGAGCTCTGCAGGGAGAGGGAAAGGGCCCTCTGAACAGAGAAACAGCCAAACAAATAAAGCCAAAGGCTTTGGTAAGAGGGCAGAGCCAAACAATAACAATAAACAAGATTGACACCAGGCTCGGCAAGAAGAGGGCAGAGGGTTTGGAAAATGGTGTGGCTCTACATGCTAAGATGACTTTCAGCCCTCTCAGGCTGGGCCACTTAATTCTTTTTCTATTTGTTATTCTATTGGCAACCAAAGTCCTACACTGTGCATTTGTCAGCGCTGAATTGCATTTGCCTCATGTCAGAAAACCATCTATAAAGGCTTTCTGCAATTTTTTTTGTTGTCATTGCCTGGCACAGCTCTGAATGTTGAAGTGTCGAGTGTGCAGGGAATATGGGAACAAGGCAGGGGAGATTTTAAAGCTTCACGTTGCCTTTGAACTCATTAAGGAGTGATTTATGTGGGGCATTTCTGGGAAGTTGGCAGGTTGGATCTATTTTGCTTTCCTGAAAAATTTTGTCCTTCCCAATATTTCTGAAAAACCCCAAAAGGACTCCCTATAAAGTGAATATCCTTAACTTTCCAAAAGGCCCTTTTTTTTGGGTATCAGGAGATTCTGTCTATGCAGAGTCTCTCTTTCTATGATTGCCATGTCACCGAGATTCAGCAGAAAACACTTTTACTTCTGGATCCGAAAACCAGCAGGGATTGTTTCTGACTCCAAAGCCTGTCAGGTGTCCAGGCATCTTCTGCTGTGAACATTTTGTAACAGGTCTAATAACGAGCTGCTCTCTTACAAAAGGAGAGGCGAAAGGCAGTGAGTAAAATCCTGCCCTCACTGCTGTCAAGAAGAGTTTGGTTACTGTCTCCAGCAGGCTCAAATTTGACACTCAGTCACATTTATTTCATTGGGAAAGAAGAGTGTGTTTTCCCCTTACTGAATGACAGGAGGGTGGTTTATTGTGAGCAGAGCTCAGCCTGTGTTCCAGCCCCTGCTTAGGAGTGGGCCAACCTGGCTGAGGAATTCAAACAGCAATAAACCCCTTCACCCACAGCCACTAAACGTGCCCAATACTCCGGAACCAAGGGGAGTTAAGCCACAAGAGGTTACTCCGTCACTTGGGATGCTCCAAGGGTTGCATCACAGCAGAGGAAAAACCTGGGTTTCAACTAAACTGCCTCTTTAATCTTCACTAAACATCCCCTGCATTTCAGGTGCTCTGGGAATATCTAAGCAGACAGTTTCATGAACTAAATCCAACAAACCTTTTTGATGACCATGAGCTGGAGACGTTCTATCAGAAGGTTTCCAGACAGCTTCTTTTTCTCTGCAGTTCCTATATTTTGCTGTTGTCTTTGAGAATTAGGATTTTTTCCCCCCTATCTGGATGCATGGAGAAAAGAAAGATTGATTTTAATAACTATATGACCTGGAAGCATGCCCATAGTCACTCTACTAAACTCAGATTGCCTAGGAGCTCTAAGGAGACAGTAAAAAGGTGGTTCTCTTCTTAGGAGGGCAGCCTAGGTTTAGTGTTTATTGAAATGATTGCAAATATTTCCCTTTGTATTCAGGAGATGAATATATGTTGAGTATATACATACACTAAATCTATGTATGAACTATAACATCTGAGAGTGGCTTGAGTCGGAAGGGACCTTTGAAGACCATCTTGTTCCAAAACCAGGAACTGTCCATGGGCAGGGACACCTTCCACCAGCCCAGGTTGCCCCAAGCCCTGTCCAACCTGGCCTTGGACACTTCCAGGGATCCAGAGGACACAGCAGAGAATGACTTTGTGGTCTCTCTCAATATCCATACATATTAAATGCAATAAAAATAGACATAATGTGTTTTCTTCGTGATTATGGCATTTGTAGCAAACCTTCTGTGCTTGCTTCTGGGACAAAATCTGGTCATTAAAGTGCTGAGTTTAAAAGTCATAAATGTAGGAAATAAACACCTCTTTGCCCTGTAAAATCAGTGAGAGCATTTTTATGTTCCTTATATTCACATTGTTAACGTTCCTTAGGTTGAAGGAACCCCTGAGGTGTCCTTTCCACCTGGGTTCTCAGGAAGTCATTAATTCATGAGAAATGACCATTTCTCACACTGCCTGAGCAGCAGTTCCTTCATCCCCACACATCACAGGTCTCAGAAAATATGTGCAACTCTTGCATGAGAAATGTTTGCATGGATAGCTGTGTTTGCCCAGCCAAGAGGGGCCTGAAGCCCACACCTTCAGAGATGATCACGTCCCTCACTTCCACAAACTTCCCAGGGGAGCCAGTCGTGGTCTCTCACAGGAGAGGTGTATTAAATGTAGGGAATTTCAAGGGTAAATGAATCTGCACATCACAATTGTTTAGGTTTAAACTGTATGAAATCGATGGTTTCTCCATTCCCCCCGAAAATAAAGCTAATATATGTAAGATGTTTGTGATTCACTCTAGAAGCTCCTATCATTAGCACTAAAAATGCTTTGCCATCTGGCCCCTTCTCTCCTCACTCATTCGTTCTGCTGTCTGGAGTCATGCTATTTCTTGCTGAAGGAAGAGCAAAAGCAAGGTAAGGAGTGCAGATATCCTCATCTCAGCAAACCCCCTCCACCTTCTGCTGCTGTGCCCTGAGTGAGCCCCTCTTGCATGGATCACGTGCTTTGGTGATGAGACCGTCAGCAGGACACGGGCTAAATATAACTCAAACACCAGATTGCTCCTTATGGCCAAGAGTTCACAACCAACACATGAAAGGCTTCATTTTGCTTTTGCCCAATTCCAGCTGACTCTGGAAAAAGAGAGAAAGATAAACTCCCCTCCAGACAAAGACCCCCCAAACCAACGCCACGAAATAAACCCCAAAAATAAGCAGCAGGGAAACATCCCCCCCATTTCTTTGTCCTGCTTTCCTGGGCACATCTCTTCAGAACTGGGCATCTTCCTCGTCAGAGGGCCCTTCATAACACCCTTCTGCAGAGTTAAAGCAGCTGTGTCAGAGTCAGCTGAATCAGGTGGAAGGTATGTCACGTTGGCATAAGCCACTCCAGAAATGAAGCGAATCAAGTCAGAAATGTGTAGCTTTGTGGGTTAAACCCCAAAGAATCAATCCATTGCTGGTAAGGGAGCTTGCACTACGTGAATATTTAAAGTGGTTGTTGTGCACTCTGAGCCATCAAGCCTGCATTGTCTGGTTTAATTGGAATAGGTAATTTTGGAAAGTCGTGCTAATTGGGTGCACACCTTACAACTTGATTACGATTAATCAGATTGATAAAAAAATAAAAAAGCCTGTTTTTTTTTCTTCTGGTGTTGATTTGTTTTTTGTCCCCGGGTAAAAACACCCAGCTCAGGAAGAGTTCAGTGGAAAAATATGATTGATACATTAAGCCTTTTGTTATGGCTTAGCATAGAATCCCAGGATGGTTTGGGCTGGAAGGGACCTCAAAGCCCACCCAGTGCCACCCCCTGCCACGGGCAGGGACACCTCCCACCAGCCCAGGGTGCTCC
>JAWWMP010000005.1:25801716-25816553 GCA_035047865.1 Dendrocincla tyrannina | reverse complement strand
CACAGCTTCTCTGGGCACCCTGTGCCAGGGCCTGCCCACCCTCCCAGCCAGGAATTCCTTCCCAATATCCCATCTCATCCTGCTCTCTCTGACTTTAAAACCATTTAAACTGAGAGCGAGGAGAAGATATTGCAGGACTGGTTGTTGCCCTCAGCCCTGACATGAAGAACATGATCAGTGAGTGTTTTTTCTTAGTCAATTCTCACAGCCTCTGTTTCTTTCTTTTAGTCATTTCCATCTTATCACCAGGCTGTCGAGGCCACTTCAGGTTGAAAAGGCTGATTCTTTATTTCTGGCTAAGACCTTGCAAAAATCCAGCAGGCAAATTGCAGTTGGGAATGTCACCTCGAGCACCACGTTTCCTTTTTGTTACTCTGCTTCATTCTGCTCAGGCAATTCAAATGTCATGCAGAGGAACAGCATGTTTGGGGGATCTACTGAGGCTTTGTCATTGGTGCTGGAATGGAAACATTGCCTGAATCCTGCAGGCACAGCTTTGGGGTATAGTGTATTTATTAGGGGGAAATGGCATTTGCAGCATAATTGGGATGGTGGCAACACATTAAAGTGCAATTTGAACCTGAAATTACCTCCTTTTGTAATTTCAGAGGTCTCATATAGAAGTGGCATCACGTGAGGTCTTGGGGGAAATCTTGGCGTTACGATCACTAATGCTCTTTATGCAATGAGTCTAGAGACATGATATTAATGTGAGAAAGCTCAAACTGACTTCTAGAAGCACTTTTCCCTTTTTTAATGCATGAATCTGTAATTTTGAGACGTAATCATTAAATTAGTCTGAAGATGTGTCCTTGGGTGGTGATAGTTCATTAGGAGGCAGCAACTCCTGCAGACAGGAAGGAGAGGGAGAACTGCTGGCTTGGTCCCTTCCAACCTCAGCCTTCCATGACTCTCTGAATCTGTTGCCTTCTTTCCACCCCTGCAGGTTTTTGATGTCTGACTGGCTCTGATCAGGATGGTCTGACTTCAGAGCTCCCCCTGCTTTGAGCAGGAGACTGGACTAGGGACCTTCTGAGGACCTTTATCTAATGCAGGAAGGAATGAAAACCTCTGAGTTTTATTAACCCCCCCATAAAAATAATTAAATAAATATATATGTATGTTAACTTCTTAAAACATAGAATCATTCAGGTTGGAAAAGACCTCCAGGATCATCAAGCCCAACCATCAGCCCAGCATCACCTCTAAACCGTGTCCTCAAGTGCCACATCCACACTGTTTTTGAACACCTCCAGGGATGGTGACTCCACCATCATCCTGGGCAGGCAGCCCCTTCCAGTTCCTGACCACCCTTTCCAGGAGGAAATTCCTCCTGCTGTCCCCCCAGCCCCTCCCCTGGCACAGCCTGAGTTGCAGAGCCAGAAGGTCCCCCCTGAGCCTCCTTTTCTCCAGGCTGAGCCCCCCCAGCTCCCTCGGCCCCTTCCCAGCTCCGTTCCCTTCCCTGGACACCCTCCAACCCCTCCTGTCTCTCCTGCCTGAGGGTCCCAGAACTGTCCCCAGCACTGGAGGTGTCACCTCACCACCATGATAAGACCCATCTGCTGCAGTTTGCACCAAACACCCTCATTTGACAAAGGCTCAGTCACCACTGAGTGACTCCTCTGCTCTTTGTTTCCCTTCAACTGCTTTCACATCCTCGATGCAATTCCATCACCGCCCAAGATTTCTAAAACATTCTGGAAAAAACAAAATAAATGATGTTGCTCAAAATTCAAAACACCACTTTCTTGCCTCCCAAATGCTAATAAGGATTTTTAGCATCCACAAAACTGGGTGTTGCATTTCTGACTGAAAAAACACTGTGAAATTCCATTTTTTTCCTGCTGATTTACACGTCAAATAATTCACTCATTCCTTTCCTTTTTTTTTTATTTTTGTTTTAATATTGAAGCTGCATCTTTGTAACAAGGTCTTAAATGAACGAATTAATGAAGATAGATCTAATTAAAAAAAAATAAAGGAGAGAAAAAATAAAATCACAGAAGTAAAAGATTTCGAAAGTCGTTCGGGAAGTCCTGGACATCAGAAAAGCTGAAATGAGCAGATGTGACACAGAAAAGGAAGACAGATTGACAAAATACCCTTGGAATGCTTGCTCAGGTGCCTGTGTCTCACTTGGCTACCGCTTTTATGTTTCTGGTAGTGCACAATAGTCCCAACAGCTCTTAATTTGTTTGGTTTTACCAAATGATGCCTCTTGCAAAACTCATTTTTCAACAGTATGGTAAAAGAAGCCCCAGATTAAAAATACTGCATTTTGTCTTTGCTAAAAGTTTTGCTCTAATTTTTTAAAGATGACAGAGTGATGGGCCAGGGCCCATCAGCAGCTTTTTGATAATGATTGGTGCATCAAATTAAAGATCCGTTGATGGTGATATGAAGGATGAGGGCTGAGAGGGAGGAGCTTGTTATGATCTGATATCAAAGCACAGTCTGAAATGCAAATAGCACAGATTTGCTTCGAAATAAATTATCTATTACCAAAAAAATATATAAAAATTAAAACTATTGCTTATTATGAACATCACAATAAAGAATATGGAAAAGAGAGAATGTTGGGAGAAGGTATAAGATGTGCCACAGAATTATGGAATCCCAGACTGGTTCTCGTGTGGTGTCAATTCCTGAGTTTAGAAGAGAGAAATCAGTCTGCTACTCTGAGTAGTTTAAAAAGAGATCTGATTTTTGACATTCGTCTCACATTCTGGAGGATGCACACGTGGACATCACCTGTACACTGTGGCCTCAGATGTGCTCTCTGTGCTCCTACTCCCCTTTGATTTGGCTGAGAGTTCTGAAATCACTGGTAAGGTTTTATTATAAGGAAATTATGGGATTTAGCTCTATGGGAACACTTAGGCAGTTCCCATATATTTTTTTAATTTATTTTGTGAAATGGCTGCATTTAGGTGATGTTTAGACCAAGGAAAGGCAAACAGGATTGCACTTCCAAAGAGCCTGCTGTGAGTTCTGTCAAATCCATCTGAACATCCAGAAAAACATTATTAGACATGTTGCTCAAAATATCAATTTTTTACTAAGCTAGTAACAGACATAGGCAAGATTAAAAATAATGAGATGCCTTTTAATTATAAGAAAATTAATCCTTCTTTAATTAAGGTTCTACTGATTTTTAATTCCTAATGAATAACCATGTCAAGGAAAGGTAAGTTGACCTTAATCCTTCTATAATGGCAATCTCCTGAAAACATTGTTCTTTCCTTTCTCTCCCTTCTCAGCCTCAGAAAATCAGCTTTAAAACTGAGAACAACTAAAGTAATGCACCCCAGACTAACCAGCCTGGTGTTCTTCCAACAGAAGCACGTCCAGGTTGTTCAGGACAACACCCTGACCTCCCCAAGCAGGACCTGAATGCCATCCCGAGGGAAGAGAGTGGCAGTGGAATAAGGACAGAGCATCAAGAAAACAAAGAGACTGAGCTTAAGTTCCTGATTTTCCCAGAGCATCTGGTCACTATTTGCAGGAAAGAAGTAAAACTGTGCTTAGTTGTTGGGTTTTCCCCCTTCAGTGGTTTCCTTTGGTCCAGTGTTAATGGACTGGTCCTTGCTTCGTGTCCTGGTAGGGCTTTCCTTTGTTCCGGGTGAAAAAGCCACCTTTGGTGAAGCCAAATTAACTCAAGCAAACGACCCTCACAGGGCTGGGGTGGCTGCAGAGGCATCACTGTAACCTGCTGGGGGGTTGTGATACCATCATTTAAAAGCCACAGCAATTCCTTGCTCCCTTTTGGACCCTGATCCTCCTCAGGCCACGGACATCCCGACTCGCCCTGTTCTGGTAGAAAATCCAGGCTGTGCCAGGTCTGACTGCACAGCCTGAGCTCTGCCTGAGCTCTCGTGTCTCCTGTGCTTCACAGACCTGGGGAGAGCTCCAGGAACCCGTGGGAGAGCTCCAGGAAGCAGTGGGAGAGCTCCAGGAAGCAGTGGGAGAGCTCCAGGAACCCGTGGGAGAGCTCCAGGAACCCGTGGGAGAGCTCCAGGAACCCGTGGGAGAGCTCCAGGAACCAGTGGGAGAGCTCCAGGAACCCGTGGGAGAGCTCCAGGAACCCGTGGCAATGCTGGACAGAGGGACATATGACCTCGTGGGGAGCAGGGCATAGACCCAGGCACAGGGACTGTTCTTCACTGCAGAACTCAGCAGAGGAACGTGAGGTGGCCCAAATTCGTGTGGTTCTTTCCTCTTGGGATCTTAAAGCCAGTGTGGGGTGATTCAGTCCTTACTGTGTGACCCTGGTAAAGAAGGAGGAGCCAGGTCTCGCAGGCTGCTGGCACAGCAGTGGGTCAAATCAGCATCTTCGTGCCAACCTACACCTCCTGAGGGGCTGAGAGGTTTGTGTAGCGCTGGAAATGGGATTTAGAAGTGAGAGTCGCTCATTGACAGCCTTCTCATCAGCCCCTTCATGCTCAGATTAATGAAACTCCTTTGGATTGGCCACAAGAAGGTGGTGATTCTGCCCAGTCCTGCCTGAGTGTTCCTGAGGTGTGTTCGAGGAGAGGGGACTGAAATGACTCCTGAGATTCTGAGAGTACTGAAGCTCAGGTTAATAGAATTTTCTTAACCTACCTCCACAGTCCAGACCCAAACCAGTATAAATAACAGCTAATATTTCCTCGCAACTCCTCTGGAACTGTAATTTGTCAGCCTTCAGCATTTTTATCTTCCAGCTCCTATAAAGAACCAGTTTGTAGGTAATGGGAAAGCAAGGCATGGGGTTGGGGAAGATGCAACGTGAGGCCCCAGCTCCCAACAGCTCAGCCTGCACACTTGGAAATGATTGATAATTGTTTGGTTTAGCTGCAATGTGAGCCTGAAAAACAGACTTGAAAAAGTCTCCTCGCAATCTGATGATGCTGCTGTGATGAATGTGCCCTCCGTACATCTCTTTGGAGGAAGAATAATCCCCTGTTGTCCTGCTGGAAGTGCCCTGTTTTACCCTAATTGAGGAAGACAAACAATCCCATGAGCTGTGATGGCAACAAGCCCCTTTGCAAGAAAAAAAAACTTTCAGAGTGCTTAGAATCAAAAAACTAGGACACTGTTAATTTAATTGCTGGGAGATAAGTTTGATCAAAGCTGAAGAATGTGGACTGCATCCTCAAATATAAGGAGCTTCATTTGGAAAATGGACTTAATAACAAGCACATTTGTTCATTGTTGGAGACTTGTGATTATTAATATTTGATCCAAAGAATGCCTTGCATTTAAGGCTCTTCCATTATTTCCATTTATTATCCAGTTTTCTCCTGCCATTTCTTTCTGGCTTCGCTGTTGCTAAGAAATGATGTCCCCAGGATAATCACATTATCTGCCATCAGGGCTGCAATCTGCTTAACTGGGAAAGCCAAACACAATCTTGCAGTGCTGCTGCTGACAGGGAATTTAACAAGAGCTGATTCTCCTCGGAGCAACTCGCCCTCCTGACTTCCAGAGGCAGCCTGCTGAAAGCTGGGAAGGTCCCTCCTCTCTGGGGGGATGACATGGAACTTCTGCTCCCAAAAAGCGGGGTCAGGCTGGGCCAGGGAAACCAAAGTCCCTTTCTGATACCTGAGTCCTGTGCAGAGAGAACCACGGAGCTGTTATGTTTGGAGAAGACCTCTGAGAGCATCAGGGCCAGCCATCGGCCCAGCACCACCAAACCACGTCCCCAGGTGCCACAGCCACATGTCTGGTGAACACCTCCAGGGATGGGGCTCCACCACTGCCCTGGGCAGCCCATTCCGTGGAAAATTTAGTCCTGACATCCAAGCTGAACCTCCCCTGGTGCAGCTTGAGGCTGTCTGCTCTCATCCTGTCCCTTGTTCCCTGGGAGAAGAGCCCGATCCCCACCTGGTTCCACCCTCCTCTCGGGGAGTTGGAGAGGGCAGTGTCACCCTTAGGTGGAGCTCACTGAGGATGAACAGTCCATTTTGCTGCTCTTCTCACTTTGCTCATGCCTTATTCTGGTTTGTTGGGGTGTTTTCTGTGTGGTGTTTTTCCCCTCTTTGTTTATTTTCAAATTATTTTTAGTGTGTAAAGAAGCATCCCAACTTAATGACCACCATCCAACACATTTCAGCATTTTGGAGGCGGGAAATATACATTGAAATGTCTGATATTCTCCTTGGATGTTTCAGCCTCATTGAAAATGTAGCAAACATTATTGGGGAAATATTAACATTTTCCTAAGGGAGGCCATTCACAACGACTCAGTTACATTATGAGTTTGGGCTGAAAGCTATTTCTTTTCCTTTTTTTTTTTTTATTTATTTTTTTTTTAAGGTGCTCCTTGTGTTTCGGATAAAACTGCCCAGAACAGTCAGAACAACCTCATGCTACAGCCAGAAGAAGTCAGTCTAACATCAAACAACTCTTCCTTCCCTTACAATGTCCCTGCTGTGTAGGATTTTATAGCTGGGGCTGAACAGACCTCCTGGCCTTGCAGAGGAATCCTGCCCGTGCCCCAGGGCCAGCAGAGCAAGGAGAGGTGCCATCTGATTTGATGGGCTCCAGCAACTCCTCTGCTCATCTTTGTCCTCAGGAGATGCCACTTCTCCCTTCAGCCCTGCAATGCCCTGTCCTTGTCACAGCTTCCAGAGAAGACCACGTGGGGAGGTGGGTTTGGAAGAAGGCAAAGACAAGACAAATCCATGGGGAGTTGGTGCTCCAAGATCTGTTGTAGATTTTGGAGCTTTCTTGGCTTTTGCAATAATAACCTTCTTCAAATGTCCTGCAGGAGGAGTCCCCAAAAGCTCTGTCATGTCATGAGAGAGCAAAAGAATCCATTACAGCTTCAAAAGTCATTGTGTGGCTGAGAAATGTTAGGTATGTAGTTCATATCCGTTCAACTTATTCCATCTCCAGCTCCTTTTATTGATGGCAATGAGTTTATTTTTAATAACTGGAGATAAACCAGCAGCTCCAAGTCTGGGGCTGGCTTACAACTCCAAGTTTCAGTCAATGCCATGCCCCGAGGATGGTTCTCTTGTATCTCTGCTTATGATTACAGGGGAATTTAATTTCCTGGGGCAGAGAAGGAAACAGCATCTTCTGAGAAGCAAACATCAATCCAGGCTGCACTAAAACTGGGGTTATCAATAAATACCTTCCAGGCTCGGGGTATCAAACAGGGAGCAATATAGAGATGATCTCAACTGGGATAAACCTTTTCCTCCAAGTTTTATCTGGCTGCTTACACTCAGAAAAAATCTTGCTCAAGAGCTATCCATTTGATCTACTAGAACTGGGAATTAGAACACTTTATTTTTCCTTTTTCTTTAATAAAGTTTGGTGGGTTTTTTTTGTTGCTTTGTCTTTTTTTTTTTTTCTTTTTGCTTAAACTCCAAATAAACCATCACTTCAGTTCTGCCAAGTAAGAGAAAGAACAGGATCCACACTGTGCACAGCATGTGAAAAGGGAATAGCCAAGCCTGGATCATTTTAGAACTTCTGTGATTTCATCACTTTCTAAAAACCTGTCTCCACTCTAGTTCAGATTCCCTAAATAAAGCCTTTCTCATTTAGAGCTCATGGAGAGAATGGAATGTTAACATATCAGATCAAACTGTCAGGTGCATTGACAGCCTGACTTATTTGGAAATTCTTCTAAGGAAAACATGTTTATTACAAATGTTAAGGAGAATTAAGAACTAAGGGGTGTCAAAAAGGCACTTCAGGAATTAAAATCCTGGTTAGCTGCACTCTCCCCTGAGAGCTCTTTCTCATGTACCACTTATTTCTATACCTGAATTCCACAAAATTAGGGTTCTCTTGGCTGCAATCTGCCATCACTGTGTTTTACACCAGATTCTTGCAACATATATATTCATTTTACTCCTTTAGTGGAGTTCTTTTGTTTTCTTTTGCATTTAAATACAAACCAGAAGGACTTTCACTTAATCTGAACGGATTTCCTCATCAAACCAAGGGCAGCCTCACACCCTGATGAGTGGCGGGGGGAATCAGATGCCTTGGACTTCAGGATTCAGAGGGTTCCTCTCCTTTGTTTGCTGCTCTTCCCAGTTCCAGCTCAAGCCAATAGCAAGGCTCAGCAGGTATTCCCACTGCTCCCAAATAAACGACCTGAACATCACTTTTTAAGTCATTAAACCACTGAAATACAAAGAAAACAGAAGGTCAATAACTTAAGTTGTGTGATATGATAAGTATTTTCAGCTTGTAGACCAAGCTCTCAATGATTTGAATGGCGAGATATTGGATATGTGATTTTCACTATTCAGTTCTAAAGAAATGCCAAGTGTTTCCAGATCTCCAGACAAAAAGCAGAAATCCTCGCTGTTCCTTACTCAGGAGATTGAAACATCACTTTGATGCTGTCAGAGACTAATGAGAAATTAGTTTAATGGTTCCTTTAAGCTGCCCCAACCAGTGGTGCAGGTTGACTCCAAGGGACCCACAGCCTCGGGAGGAATGAAAACTGTCTCATGTGCAGGAGATAAAAACAGGATTTGGGCATTTTTTTCAAAGAAAGAGTGATTTTTTAAAAAAGCTTAATGACCAGCAAAATTGTAGTTGTCTTTGTGAGTGGAACCGGCTAATTCTGAGGACTTTCTTATGCTTATCCTGTTGTTGGAATGTTCATGGAGAGCACAGGGTTCCCTTCTCTAATAACCATCCCATTTTCGCCTGGCACTCCATCCCTAGGAATCACCTAGTTCCTCCATCGCCTCGGGCTCCTGAAATGATGATTTTGGGCAAGAATCAGGGATTGCCTTGCTGCTGTACAGTCCCAGTTCCTCCATCGCCTCGGGCTCCTGAAATGATGTTCTTGCCCCTTTCCTTCTCTGCCCATGACGTGTCCTTTGATGCCAAGGCTGTTTTCAAAGATGGTTTTGAACAAATGATTTGTCTTTGATAAAATTGCAAAGGGTAAGAGTGAGACCTGTGGGAATGTTGGGGAACAAAACAGCCCCTAAACCTTTTCCATGAGCACCAGTTTAAGGTTTGTGTCACCGATTTATAACATTGTTTTCTGTTTGTTTGTGTCTCGCTATTCTGCTCTGCCATTAATTGGCAATAAATTAAATTAATCCTCCCCAATCCGAAGCTCTCATGGTGATGTGAGGATGATTTTTGCCCACATGGCAATGGAGGAATGATCTCCCTGTCCTTATTTAGACTGACAAGGTTTTCATCTCATTCTCTCCCCAGCCTTGCTGAGGAGGGAGAGTGAGACAGAGACCTGGTAGGCAGGTTAACCCACCTCCAGTTATATTAGCAAGTCAGATTTATTGCTTTAAAAAGCCCCAATCCCAAACCAACAACCTTCAGACAGCTGCAAAAAATAGAGTTCAAGCACTTGAAAAGGTACGTGGCTGTTTGTGTTCAGTATCCCACCATGCAGAACAGAACTTCTGAGCTCCAAAGCCAAAATATTGACATATTTCAACCTTTTTTATTTTTATTTTTCTTTTGGCAGCCTGAGATTCGAAGCAAACATTTGATCTCTGAAATTGTGTTACTCAGACAAGTAACAGTCAACAATTTTTAATGATTCATAAGCTCTGCTCCTTTATGTTGGTTGGAAGGGTATTAAATTATGTCAAATTATTTTAATGTAAAAAGTCAGAGAGATTACTAAACCTGAGCGAGTAAACAAAGTGAAATACTGGAATTGTAACATCTGGGAAGGAGCTGATATCTCTTTATACAGGCTTTATACACCCATGATTTTAATTACTGATGAAATAATAGTCTGGAAGTAAATCAAAATTACAATCCATTTCTGAGCAGAAGAATTATTCCTAAAAATTCTACAAAATGCCAGGAGTGGAACGTGAAAAGAAGGATTAACTTCAAGGGAAATGCCCCATGTAAATTGAGTCCTTTTTTTGTGTGTGTGCAAAATAATTCCTTTAAAGTGGTGCTTGCGAATTCAGGGAGATGTTATGAGAGACAGGAGTGAAAATGGAAGTTCTCTGGGTTGTGTCCTTGTCTGAAACTCTCTAATTCTGCACCACCACGTTGTCCCCACGGGCTGGTGGCTCCGAACCCAAGGCTGGGGCAGCCCAGGGGGAGCGACCCAGGAGTGCCTCGGTCTCTCCAACATGCACAGCTTTGCTTTTCTCCTTGGAATATGTTCCTGGGCTCAACTATCTCTCTTTTTAATGTCTTTTAATTTTATTTCTTTTTAAGTAGGCATGCCCTGCTTTCTTGCCTGCCCATGCTCTCGGGGGATCTATGTACCAGGGAGTCTCCCAGAGCAAGCAGAGCTTTCCTGGCCAGGAGGAATCCAGGAGGAAGGGACTGTGGAAATGCTGCCACCTCCCTCCATCAGCCAGGCTTTGCCATTTGGCCCAGCTGGTGCCCACGTTGGGAGTGCTATTTTGCAGAAAATAGGGATGGGCATCACTCTGAGTACCAAAGAGCTGAAATCCCGAGTTTTCCAGCTTTGGGAAGAGCACAGCAAGGCAGGCAGGAAGGAGTTTCCTCACCTTGTCTGTTTGCTGCTCTCTGGTCTCTTCGGGCTCATTTTCATTTGGCTTGAAGAGCCTGAAGGGCGTGAGAGCCACATTTACACCTCTGGGCAGACTGGTCCCACAACTCCCCCTGTCCTTTTGGCCAAGGCTGGAGGGGCTTCCTCTTCTGCTCAGACCCAGGTCCATCACTCCCTGCCCATGTCCTGGGACATCCTGAATTCAGTAGTGCCCCCACACCCCTTTCACCCCCTGGTGTGGCCTGTGCAGGGCCAGGGGTTGGTTAAAAACAGTCCCATTCACAGGGATTTTCTCACAGACTTTTCTTTATATTTTTTTAATTATTTTTTTGTGTCTATAGAGATTGCATATCCTTAAAAGAAAAATACCAATAAAGCCAAACCCCACTGGAGGGAAATTCTCTGTCAGGAGGTAAAACAGCATCAGTGAAAGCAGAGTTCCCTAAGTGGGAACTAAGCACCTAAGCCTTGGAATACAGAGGTCCACAACAATGAAGTGAAAGGATAAATTTGGATTTGGAAGTCTGTCCTTAAGCCAGCACACTTCTCTGTCACAGCTGACATTTTATTTTATATTTTATTTTATTTTGTTTCACTCTATTTTATTTTATTTTTCTTATATATGGTTTTGCCATTCTAGTGTTTATTCCATGTAGCAAAAGCTGTGACAAATACAGAAGATGGCATAACAGGGATTTATATATATACACACACACATATATATAAATATATATGATATAGAGTATATACATATTCCAGCAGGGGTATTACTAGCAGAACTTATCACTGAATATGCTTTTTTAACCTCCATCAACATATTAAAATTGACCTTGTCTTCACCTGATGCCACCGATGGGTTACATTTATTGAAATTCAGGAATTCCATCCATTTTTATTAAGGATGTAGATGTTTTTTTGGAATGATTTGAGAGGGAATGCTGCTTTGATGTGATTTTCCTCAGCTTCCAGAATCTTTAGGTACATTTCTCTATAAAGCACAGAATTGTAAGTGGGGAAAAACCTGCTGTTATTTGAGTTTCCCTTCCCAAACTCTGGGCTCCCTTAAGAACCCCTGACAATATATAGTTTTAAAAGCACCTGTGCTGTATTTTGCTGTGATTAAAAAATACCTTTTGAAGAACACCTTGAAGGCTTTTCCCCTTCAAGCATTCCTCTCCTTTCTAATGAGCTGGGCAAAGAAAACAAACATGAAAGCATTAAAAAAAATGGTATAAAAATCCATAACCCCCTCTGAGTTCAGTGCATACAAATTCCTCTGGAGCCTTTGTTTGTGCCAGAAACACTTCTCAGGCTTCCACAGGAAGGATGGGGCTTAAAGCTCTTGGACTCAGGGGGATGAAACCCTTCTCCAGCCCTTCTGGAGGTGGTTTGGGGCTTCTTCAGCAGTGCAGACAGAAGGAAACCCTGCAGGGACACCCTGGCGGGCTGGAAGGTGCTGGGGAGAAATCCACCTTCCAGCTGGGGTGGATTTGGGGCTGAGATGGATGGCAAGGAAGAGTTTTCTTCCCTGAATTACTTCCACTCTTCTTTGTTAGGGAGAACCCTCCTTTCTGAACATCCTAAGTAGCTGCAGAATTGATTTGGAATTCATTTAGAGCACTGGGGTTTACCATAAGTGTAATTTTGAAGGCCGATTTAGTAATAATCACGTGGACTTCTAAAGCTGGTCTTCACCATCTTGTTAAACAAGTGCCTTTTCATGATTGATATTCTTGCTGAGACTGATCCAGTTCAAACCCCTTCCTGACTCAGTACTTTTTCCCATTTGAAAGGGAAAACCACAATAGCTCATGGTTATTTCAGGCAGAGACATCAAAAAATGTAGGGCTATCGAAGTAAAAATCTGACTGAGGATTTGATTTGAAAACAGACCAAAAAAAAAAAAACCACAAGAAAAAAAATGTGCTGAAATTGTTTAGAAAAGAAACAGAAACAAAGGAAGAGGAGCTGCTCATGTCCCTTTGGCAGGGCTCCTGTCGGGTGCCAGAGTGCCCCAGCTGGCAGGACACACATTTAGGGACTGGCCATGCAGTTTGGTCCTGGCCAGAGATAACAGGGGCTGCTTTGTTACTTTAACACTCCTAAAAACACACAAAGCTTCAAAATTGCAGCCTCAGCTGTGCTCCTGACCCTGGCCCTGAAGGGAGCGTGGTAGGCTGGTTTAGGAGCTGAGCTCACGGGAGCAAATATCAGTTTTTAATGGCAAACAGCCCTTAAAACCCCCAGACAATTGGTGCTGGTTCTGGTAAGGGCTCTGACAAGCTCTCCAAAACTCAGATTAAACTCTCAGAGCCCTCTCCTCCCAGGGAGCTCTCACTTGTGCTTGGGTGGACCCTCAGAGATGAAACTTTTCCAGGACTTTTTCCAGCTGGACGTGGCTGGTCTGTTAGACAGCACGGAGGTCCCTTCTCATTGGGGTCAAGGGAGAGGTTGGGCAGTAAGGAAGGAGAGCAACATATTCTTTTTTTGTTGTTTTGTAACAGTTCAGAAACTGTTTTGTATAACAGCTTTAACTTTGTGACAGCCAAAGCTTTCAGACTTCTAAAACTCAGGTATCTGGATTGCAAGCCCAGGTGTGTGGATCCCTTGGGATCCCTTGGACTTGGATAAGATGCCAAACACATCCATGCAACATCGTAACTGAGTATTTTTCTTCACAGCTCTCCAGGACCAGCACCCAAGGAATCTGTGCTTGGAGCTGGCTCTGCCCAGAACAGGAGGTTGGACCTCCTGAGGTCACTGTCAACACTGTTTGGTTTAGACTCATGCAGTTATTTTTGATAAATTAGAAATTATCAGTTTTAGAAATTAGAATACTACTTGAGAGGAATTTTAGGGGGTTTTACCCAAGTCCTCTTTTCCCAGGTCTGCTGGCATTAATGGCCTGAGTATTCCCTTGATAATGAATCAGCCAACTTGATGATGTTGGTGGGAGAAAGCGTGAGCTAATTTACACCAGCTGATGATGTGACTTTTGTTTTTTAAGACAAATTGTCCTTTCACATCTGGGACATGATCCCGGCATTAAAAGTGGGCTCTTTTCTTTATTCACTGTGACAACAGTCACTGTGACAGTCAGATGGCTGTATGTAACATGCCACCCCCTCTATATAGGTTGCCTGCAAGATAAATACACACAAATCTGTTCCTTAGAGCGAGGGAATTGCACCCAGTCTTTTTGAGCACTGCAGTTTTTGTGTTTGTCGGAAACCAAGGCGTGAGGAACAGCTCCTGTCACATTGCAGAGCTGACCTGAGATTTGGGTATGAAGAGGCTCCTTTTAGACACGTTTTGCAGGTCACCAAAATTCGGATGGAAGAGGTGCCCATCAGGTTGTCTGTGTGTCCAAATATGCTCCCTGGGAAGCTCCTCTGAGCCCCTCCCAGAGTCTGCTTCACTTTGTCATGCTGCACTTATTCATCTCTCTGATCTGCTTGGTGAGCATCCCACCTCATGTTCCCCCACAGCTGTGCCCTCCTTCCCCCATCCCCCAGAGCTCCAGCTCCACAGGAATGGAATGTCCTGCTTCCATTAATCCAGGAGTTATTAGCCAGTGCTTCCACAAAGGCGCTGGCAACACGACCTCCTGAACACACACAGCTTGCTGAATTCATGGCCATGCAGGCAACATCCAGATGCCCTTTTTCTCTTGTGTTTTTTAAAGGCATTTCTTGTTGCCTAAAGCACCCAAGGCTCTCCTAAAATTAATATGTGCAACTGTTCCCAGTCACCTGTAGTGGCAGCTCACAAAGGATTCAGTTTTATTTCATGATTTTCCCATAACTCTTTTCCCACGCTGTATATTTTGAGGTGAGGAAATTAAATTAATATCAAAGAGGAAAGTCAGACTTTTTGAGCTTTATTTTTCTGTTTGATGGAGAAGAATTTATGAAAGCAGCAGAGAGACCTTTTCACCCTCAATCAATTTATTTTGATTTTTTTCCTGATTTAAGAGGTGAAGAGGGAAAGGGACATTAACTGGCCTAGGAAAATAGGGGAAATTTCCTATCACTCCCTAAAAACCACTTATTAAAAACCAGCAGGCAAATTGGTTAATGACAGCCTCCCCTCAGAGCTGCCATGTCCTTCTGCAAAAATCAATGGGAGAAATAGTTAATTTAAACTGTTTTGTCAAAATATTTCAATTACTCCCCCTCCCTATTCAGTCCAGAAAGTCACCATTTTACAGATAGAATTGTTTAGTGGTCAGTTGGTCCAGTTGGTCTGAGTGGGAGTTTCCATTCTGATTCCCAGCACAGCAAGGACATGGAGCTGCTGGAGAGAGTCCAGAGGAGGCCCCAGGATGGGCAGAGGATGGAGCAGCTCTGCTGGGAGGGAAGGCTGG
>JAWWMP010000005.1:25774027-25792520 GCA_035047865.1 Dendrocincla tyrannina | reverse complement strand
GTTCACCATTACAAACCCACCCTCTGCCAGTGACATTCTTGAGCCCTCCTGTTATTTTCCAGCAAAGATGCACTTGACAGGGAAATGATTTTTCGCGCTCTTGTTTGACATCCTTACGCTGGTAAAACCTTCGAGCGCAGCTCGAGCCAGGGAAGCGCTGGGGAATATTCCCTGAGCAAAGCAGAGCTGCAAAGAAAATTAATAACCTTTTGTTAGATGAATTCAGCAGAGGACAGGAATTAAATAGTTTCCAGTGGAACAGCTGAAGGAGTGATTCAATGCTATTCAAGGGCCTTTAAAGAGCCGATTCATTCCTTGTTCAGCAGAAGCCAATGGAAGTTGCTCGCTGCCCTGACAGTAAAACTTCCCAGGCACTGGCACAAACTGAAACTCCCTCCCAGCCCAAGCCTGAGCTTCCAGTTCACACCAAGTGCCAACTGACTTAAGAGGCAAATCAAAACTGCTCTTCCCCCTATGGCTGCTAGAAGAAGGAGCAATATTTTGCCGTGTCTGTTAAAGCAGCTCCTGCTTTCCCGGTGCAGTATTTCTGACATCTGTTATTTCAATGTGCTGTTCCCATTGGCACTCCAACCCTTCAGCCAGCCATGGGAAACTGAAAGATGGCTTTGTGCAAGCGAAATGACAAATACAGATCTACAGGAGCAGCCTCCAGCGAGAGCCCATGACCATAAATCCCAGCTTTCCATTGTTCCCCTGGAAAATTGATGGTGCAGTGTGGCTTGCCTTGGGACGGAGTGCTGAACAGCAGAAGGATTCCACAGGACTGCAAGCAGTGACCCCTGGGCTTCTTCAGAGCCTCACGATTTGTCCCAGGGGGAAGGCTTGCAGCTTTCCAGAAGCTGCTTGGGCAGTAATTTCCAACTTTCTCTGTTGTGGGTTTATTGTTCTTTATTAGTTATTCTATACATCTAGAAAGAAGCTGCTGGAAGAGGCTGCCAGACCAGAGCCATGTGCAGGGCAGGGTGGAAGTTTTCAGTCACCAGTACATTAGGATTTTTACCCTATAAAGGTTAAACAAGAAGCAGGAAGGGAATGGATATGATACTATAATGGGTGTCTCCTTTGACAGGAAAAGGAAAAAAGTGTAAACCATAAATAAACCCAGGAATACTCCTCAATTTCATTTCCCATCTCTTCCACAATCATATCCCTGATCCATGCCAATCAAATCCATGAACCCCTTCATGTTTCATTTCCCTGCTCAGGAAAGAGGACTGATGGAATTTCCTCTGTCCCCACGGTGCATTTGCTGTAGGGAGGAGGGAAGCTTGAAGGGTTTGGCTCATCTCCCCCAGCCCTGCCCTTCTCTTCCCTTGCAGTAACACAGGGAACTCTCTGGTTCCACCCGACCCCTCTAATGTCACCCATGGGACAAAGGGGAAACTGGGAGGAATTTGCAAGGTGTCCCAAAGCTTTTCTTTAAAACAAATCTGGCCCTGACCTTCCCTCCCTTTGTGTGTTTTCAGATTAAAAGCAGCTTTTCATCGGCGAGTCATTTTAACGTAGGGAAGAAACACATTCACAATGCACATTCCGTGGAGCTGTTTTCTCACACAGGACCCTTTATCCAGGATGGAACCAGGGAGAGGAAGGAAAATATTCAGGTCCATGTTGAGGATGGCTCAGCAATCTTGACCATTTCGGATGGGGACACTTTTTGACCCTTATCTATCAGTGCCAGTCCTTTGCTGTGAAAGGCTTCTCCTCCTTACCTTGACACCCTGTGCTGCATGATGAGCCATTTGAGGAGTTTCTGAGGGTCCATTCCCTCTTCCACAGCTTTGGAGAGAGATTGGAAAATGCAGAGGGAAAGAATTCTCATTTCTTAATGAGGAAAAAATAACTTTAAGCCAGATTGATTGACTTGAAAAGAAATCAAGGAACAGACCCCCTGCCTTTTCCCTAGTGGGTTAGAGAAGAACTGATTCTGCTTTTCCCATTGATTCAAATATTGTAATTTTTCAAGACATTAGACACTCCGAAGAATACACATCTGTGTGGAGGATGGTTTTTCTTCTAGCCATGAAAAAAAAGCCAAAATCCTAAGATCAAAAAGGCTCCAGAAATGTTAACAATAGTAAACCAAAGAAATTCCTAAAGAAACAGGGCAGGTGCCTTTAGGAAAGTGCTCTGCTATTCCTTGGAGTGCTTGTCTCTTTGGAAAGGGAGGATGAGCAGGAAGCACAGACCTCATCAAAAGAGGAATTAGTCAGGGAGTGAGTTGGCACTGCTTTTAAGCATATTGGAGATGAACCCCCCTTCTGTCTGTATAACTCATTTGTCTTAATGAGCTGCCAATGTCTGCCACTTCTGAACGTGATGTGTAATAGGACATTTGGGTTTGATGGGCCTTGTTTTATATCAAAAAACCCCCCAAACATACTGCATTGGGAAAAAAATGGCAGAATGAAACCTAGAGGAGGTTCTGCAGAGAGTCCTTCAGAAGTTTTCTCCATTATAGGACAGGATGAATAAATACTTGTTTTCCTCTCTATTTTGTTTGCCTTTTCTAACATTTAATAATATATGAAATGTAATAAGTGGAGAATACATTATATTGCATAGTTATGTTACTCTTTTACCTGCCTATTCTTTCCAAAGTCATCTAGAAATACCCACATGAGCTTCTCTTATTTAATTCAATGGAAATTCCAAATTCAAACAATTATGCTAAGGCTTCCAGTTGATATAAATATTTAATGGAATTCTCAATCAACCCCTTTGATTTTTTTAACTAACTGATGCATCCCACAGGTAAGATTTTACACACCAGCTGATGTGACCTTTCATTCCACTGCTGATCTGTAAGAACACACTTAAAATAGTTCCTTGCAGCCTCCTGGCCTCTTATTATTCCCCTGAACACAAGGCCAGTAACCTTAATGAGATACCAGAGGGTATATTTTATATACAATTTCAGCGCTTCTGGTTTAATAAAAAAAATGAAAATGCTTTAAACTTCTTCCTGCCGAGCAGATTCCTGGTGTTTGCAAACAGTTCTGCTCGGGAGAGCAGCTGGTGCCTCAGTGAACGCCGTGCCCTTGACTTTGTGTCCTGCTTAGTATTTTGGGAAGCAGTTCTGAGATCCAAATATAGAGCAGACCCTCTTTTTTGGGATTACTACCAGGATTAATAGTCATGAACCGAGTCTCCACAGTTACCCAAACATTTCCCCCCCTTTTGCAAACACGCAGGTGAAGTCACAGAGCATCCTCTTTCTTTGCTGGGTCCTGCCAGCCTGGTGTGCTCAGCTCCCCTGGGGGACAGGACAGGACCTGCTCCGGGTGCTCTGCCTCTGACAGCCAGAGCCCGTGGGATGGCCGTGGAGAGGAGGCAGAAAGTGGGGATGAGAACTTCAGGTGCAGGAATCCTGGTTCCCTCAGTGTCCCACCAGGGCTCCAACCCAGCTCAGGGCTCAGACTGAATCAGGCTTTGTCACAGCAGCGACTCTGTGGCATCAGGTGTGGGAACAGGGAAAGGTTCAGGCTCTAAACAAGTTGGAAGGCAACAGACAGAGGAATGACAAGGGAAAAATAGGAGACCATGGAAATCTGTCACTATTAATCATTCCCAGTCCACTGGAGCCACGGGGCTTGTTGCACAGAGGTGGAATTGATGCTGTTCTTCACCTCTTTGTTTAGCTCAGAGGCTGCAGTCGGGTGCAGCACCCCACGAGCCACAGACACAGCCCAGAGGTGCTCTCTCCCTTTAAAGTGTCTGAGGCAGCAGGAGAACTTCCCCTGAGCTGCCCGTGAGTTACTACAATTGTGGCTGAACATTTCCGAGAAGTGATTCTCCATCTTCATGGAATAAAGATCTCATCTCGCTTAAAGGAGCTCTTCCTTCATCCTGAGCGATTTCCCAGGCCAGGTTGCTGATGCCCTGCGAGTGGCACAGCTTCATTCTTTTGATGAACTCGTTCAATAATCACCTCTGCCACCTGATTATTCTTTTTTTCCCTCACAGATACTCCATTCTTTCATTATTTTCTGGATTAGGACCAGGTTCTTTGTCAGCCAGGGTTTTCCAGGATCTCATCCATAACACTGAATTAACAGGCTGGATACCAAATGAGGTCTCTGACAGTCTCCCTCTCCCAAGAGCGTTGCCAGACCCTCCTCTAACACATTTCAAGAGCAATTTTATGATATATTGCCCTTTGCCAGCACAGTGAAGTGAAACCCCACAGATTTTAACCCATAGAGAGAAATTTTAATTATATTTTCCCTTTCACAACCTTTTGCCTGAGAAATTTTGAGTTTTTTTGTAAGGGGAATGCACACTTTAGGTTTTTGGCACTCTATTCATCAAATGGCTCCCGAATTCTGAGAGGCCCTAGAGAAGAAAGGTATCCTTTTATGAAACTTGCCACCACCTTTTGAAAAGAAAAAGAAAAAAAAAGAGAAATTTTTTTTTTTTTTTTTTTTTTTAATAATAATAACTTTTGGGAAAGGCACTGCTCAGAACAAGGAATCCTTTCCTTTATCCACAATTCAGAGCCCAGAGTCGCTGCATTTCTGCCCTGTCTCGTAGCCCCTGACTTTATAAACACCAAAAGAGATTTTCTTCTTGTGTCCCTGACTCTGCACTCTGTCCTAACTCTGCCTTCCCAGTGCACCTACGAATTTCAGGGTTTAAAAGCACACGTAACTGCTGGGTTTAACATTTAGCCTTGTTCGTAAAACACACAGTCTCTGACCTATCCTGCAATTTAAATACAAATAATAATATTTAAACAGGGCTAATCTGGGGAGCTTTGGTGAATAGAGTGAGAGATGGGAAGATGCTGCTCAAGGTGCAATCGTTTGCTGCTCTGATTTCCTTTTCACATCAATCATCTCTCCACCTGCTTCAACAATTCAAATGGTTCATGGCTGCAGGGACTATGACAAACTAACTTCAGCATTTCAATGCCCCTGAGAGTACCTTTGAGCATGAGAAGCTGATAGAAAATGATAAAAGGTTAATTATAAGTTGTAAGCAAAATGAAGTTCCTCTATTCATCGGTGACCTGCTGATTGTAAATAGGGTTTGTTTGTACAGCCAACACGACAAGGGCAAGGCAAAAGATGCTTGGGTTGGAGTTTGGGCTTGTTTAATGTTTTTCTGTGTCAATCAGCCATGGCCAGATCTGCCTGTTGCCAGGGGAAACCCATTTTGACTCTCCTTTCCCATCTTCTCATGAGGACACGACAGAGTAACCCAGAGGAGATACTAAAAGCTCACGACCCCAGTGGGATTTTCCCTCCTTTCCCAAGACAGCACCACAGTGGATGTGCCATGATCAGCCTTTCCTCCGAGAGGCACTTTGTGCTCCTGTCCAGCTCAGCAGGCACTGCTGACACTCCCTTTTGCCTCGTCCCAGGTGGCCCTTTGGCTTTGTGGTGTCAGTTTGAATCGCTGCTGACACAGCCCAAAGAGGGCACTTCTTCCCCCCGTCCTGCAATCAGGGCAGCGATTCGGAATTGTGTTTCAAATGATTCTCCACTTCCCTTTTGCTTGGCTCTAAACCAGATCTCATTATTTTAGAGTACACTGTGACCATGTTCTAAAAGCATGAGTCACTTGGTCTGTGGGATTTGAGCTGCAGAAATGAACTGTAAAGCTGTAACAGGAATTAGAGAGCTGGAAACACACTTTTCTTAGACTTTAGACATGGAATGGGATTTATTTTTTTAAAAAAGTAAACCAGTAGTCTTGTCTGTAAACCTGTTTCTACCTGTTTTCTAGAAGTATAAACAGTCTTGCTACAGGACTATTTTTATGGTGCATAATTCCATGTGCAGTTAAATAAACTGAAAATGAATCTGTGTAACAAGGTGACCTTTTGTAATCCCAAGCAACACCTGCAAACTAATATTCTATAACTTTGCCTTAGTATTTCCTCTCTATTTTTAAACCTTTTCCTCTTTTTAAATTAAACTGGCCCTTGTCTCACTGTGGATTCTTGTTCCTTTGCTACTGCCTCTTACATGTTAGCCAGACTTATAAACAGGATAGCAGCAACTTGCCCGAAGTATCTGCAGCACCCATTGGCACCTCAGCTACTCCCAAAGCTCTTGTTGTAAAACACAAAGGGAAAAGCACCTTCCCCAAGTGCTCCTTCCCACTTTCAGCAGCAGCTGAGGGACACGGGAGTTGAGTGAGTTGGACCCTAGTGCAGGAAGTGTGGAGGGAAACGCCAAGTTCTGCCAACAGGATAAATCTGGCCAAAGGAAGATCCTCCCAGTGCCAGGATGGATCCTTCAGGGTCTGGCTAATACAGCTGGATAGCAAAGCACTCCGTGCACGTGGCTCCCAAGCAGAATTTGGGGTTATTTAGGCTGGTAGGACAAATGTATCCTGGAGTGAGGACTCCCAGTAAGTCCACAGCCCTCACTCACTGGTGTTCCTGGAGGAGAAGGAAGGGCAGAAGAGGTGAGAGAACCTGGATCTCTTTGGAACGGTGACTCTGCCCCTGTGTCATTAGTCCTCGTCCTTGGGACCTCCAGGCTGGGGGAGGGTATTTTGAGTCCATTGGGTGAACCACCCTGTCTTTTGGGGGATGCAGAAATAGATTTGTTTCCATTACAGGGGAGTTGAAAATGAAGACAGGGACAATTTAGAACACATCTTAATTAAAGCACAGCAGGTGTTTGGTTGCTTTGGCTGGGTTTTTTTGGGGTGTTTTCAAGACTCTCTGAAGGCAAAGAGGATCATGTGGGTTCTGTTTGGATACAGTTCCCATGCAGAGCAGCAGCTTTTTTTTCCCTTTGTTGTTTTTTTTGCTTTATTTTTTTAGCACCCGGACAGTAAAACATGTACTTGTGTTGCCATCCAACTTCTGCAACAGAGATATGATGGCATTTGGCATTACCAATGAAATACCTCAAGGAAATCCCTCGGGTTTGAGTGTTGCTGAATCAGGCACAACAAAGACTGACCCATCCTAAGTATTGTGTGAGTGCAAAAGGCACTTCAGACCTTAACCCCAGAAATACAATGTTTGTCACCCTCACAGTTAGCATATCTATCAAACCAAATGAATTGTAGGTATGCTCTGAGAACTGCCCTCTGGAATACTGATTTTCTATCAAGTAACTTCGGTTGTGTCTCCTAAAGAGTCACAGAATCCTGGATTAAAATCATTGAACCGTTTAGCTTGGAAAGGGCCCTCGGGGTAATGGAGTCCAACCATTAACCCATCACCACCAGCCCATGGCCCTGGGCACCCTCTCTACAGGTCTTCTCAGTCCCTCCAGGGATGGTGACTCAGCCATTCCCTGGGCCAGCAAATTCCAGAGCTTGACAACCCTTTCTGCCTTTTTACTCCAGAGCTGTAACATCTTGGGCACCAAGCAAAGGCATAAAAACCTCCTGTAATTTGCAATGCTCCTTTCCGAAGACACTGTAAGATCTGCTTCTCAAAGGGCAAGACAGAAAATGCCTGTAATTATTTTCTGCAAGTTTTATCTTTCCAGTTTCATCTTCTGGTTTCAGTCTTTTACATAAAATATAATTTTGGTCATCATCTGCTGGCATCTGTTATGTACAGAATGTGAAAACAGCTACTTCACAAATATTCATTCCCTTTTGTTTTTGGCAATCTGAGCTTAAGTGTCTGAACGCATTCTGGATCTTGTTCAGACTGAACAATGAAATCAATGGGTCAGTTTTTCCAGTGGGGCCACCTTGGTGAGGAAAGGAAATGAAGAATTAGGAAAAAGTAGCCGAGAAATGACGCACCTCTCTGGTCTTAATATGATACCTTGGTAAGACATCCCTGAGCCTTCTCTTCTCCTGAAGACCTACAAGGTCTGCTGGAGGGCAGGGAAGAGATTTAAGTGAGTCTGAGAGCAGTACTTGTCGGGGGACATCTGAAGGCTCTTGGGAGGAAAGGATTTCCCCCTGAGTAACCTTTTATGACAGTGACGATATGATGTTCTCACTGTTACACAAAGTTCATGATAAAGTAAACAAATCCAGGAAAACATTAAACAGAAACCATAGGCCTATCAATTATTTACAGTCTAATGGGGGGAAATTCTCCTGAAGCTGAGAAGGATCTATGGCAGAAACATAAAACTCAATATGCTGGAGCCATAAGGGAGAGTGGCTGTTTGCAGCGTGCTGAGTATTTATGGCTCTCAGCAGTGAATGCATCCCACCAGCTGAATGGATTCAACAATGGTGACCACGATCCACGAGCAATCCTGGGATTTGGTCCTGTCATCACAACCTTGGGATGTGAAAGGATGGGCCTTGTAACTCAGTACTGCCTGCTTGTGACTCACCTGCCCATGGCAGGGGGCTGGGACTGGGTGGTCTTTAAGGTCCCTTCTGACCCAGACCATCCCAGGATTTGATGAAATTTGACACAAAGCAGTAACTTAATAAATAAAAAATAAACTTAATTTATTTTTCCCCCCCCAAAATACTTCCTTCTAAAACTTCCCTGTCCCAAAAAACTCTGTGCCCTGCTATTACTTGTAAGCCACCTTGATGTTTCCTCCAGAAGGAAAGCATTTTCATAGGACAATGGGTTTTTTCACTTGGGACAACTGTCTTTTGAGCCAAAGCATCTGCAGATATTCCATAATTCCATGTTCCTTCAAAGCTGACAAATAAACTTTCTTGGCATTTTGGCACTACTGGCTTTCTCTACCTTTTCCCCAAGCCAAGGAGGCCTTAAGAACACGTGCTTTGGCACAATGCAGTGGTGCCTGGGTGTTGATAAGGAGAGGGATGTCTCTGACAAGCCAAGCAGGCCCAGGATGCCAAACTAATGAAAAGGCCTTTGAATTAGCAGAGTAGCAGAAAGATGGAATTGCTGGAACATAAAATTCTACTCCAGCATTACAAGCTCTGGCCTGGTGGTAACTCTACTGACTGCCAGGGTAGTGCTCTGGTTATTGCAGCAATGGTGTTAAAACAAGCACAGTAACTCCTAAGGAGAGACTGACTCGCCCAAACTGTGGGCAAATCTCTTTCTCTCAGCCCCAAGGGTTCCCCTGAGGGGTGTCCCCCCTCCAGGGAGGAATCTCCACACACTCCCAGGAGGGGCTGCCAGAAGATGCCCCTTCAAAAAGCGGGGCTGGGCTTTGAGAGCCCCAAGTGCCTGATGTCACTCGGGTGTCCCCAGGCTGTGCCACCCCGCAGCTTTAGATCAGGTGCCAGCTCTGTCACCTGCTGGCTCCTCTGGCAGGGACTCGGGAAGGTTGTTCATCCCACAGGGTTTGACTTTGGGCTGGATGGGTCGGGCTGGGCTCAGCATCCTCAGCCCCCAAGGCAGCGGGACCCCCTTCCCATCCCACAAGCAGGGAATGGTGGGGGCTGTTCCCCCCCTTAGCAGAACCTCCCTCAGCAGCAGCTCTTCAACCAAGCAGTGTCAGACAGTTCTAATTGCTCTTTTAATTTGCACCAGGGGATGGTAACAAGACACTGCCAGAGGAGAGGGTGAAATGAGGACACGAGTCCAATCCTGAGGCGGAAAAAGAGAGAAGGATTTCGTACAAGACACACCATCACTGGCAGATCTGGGAATAACCTTCCTGTTCTCACTCCAGCTCCGTTGCTTTGTTGAAGTTCCATGGAAGAATTGCCTTTTCAGGGCATAATGATGGAGAAAGGGATTTTGGTTGCCAAACGCTGGCAGCCAAGACATCATTTTAAAGCTCAAACAGCAACAGCACAGAACACTCTGATCGATTGTGATACTTTTGGGGAAGATTTTTGGGCACTCCCAGGGTGTTGTTCACAGCATGGTCAGTGCTGGAGTCCCCACCCCAGGAAGGGCTTTAAAAACGTGTGTCTGTGGCACTTGGGGACACGGTTTAGTGGGGAACAGGGTGCTGGTGCCGAGCTGATGGTTGCACTTGGAGGGCTTTTCCAACCTTCACCTTCCTGCGAGTCTGTGATTTCCAGGTGACAGAAACTAAGTTTTTGCATCCATTTGGTGTTTTATTTACACTGCTCAAAATGAATAATGATACCCATGAATTCAGCAAAATAACTTCAGATTTTCCATTAGAAACACCACAGCTTGTTTTTTCCTTTCTAGTTTTTTTTTTTAGATATTCTTATATTCAATTCTGCAATTCTGCTCATTTATAGAAATTGGACTATTACTTAAAAGTTGGATTCAATGTGGGTCCCTTCCAAAGAAGCCAAAAAACCCAGGAGTAAATTTGATACCTCTGTTCTGATATTTCCCGTGCTCTTTGCATGGCCTCCAAAAGAGTGCAGTCATTCTGTAGAAGTCTCCTGAAATAAAAAGTTCCACACACATGAATACAGAAATCCTGGGGAAAATTAAAGTGCCTTTATCTTCAGAGGGAAAATCACTGGTCTGTGAATGATGCAAATGGCAACAGGTACCTAACTGGGAAAAATTCAACACATTTTCTCCTCTCTATTCCTGGGCTTTCCAAGTTTTTTTTTTCCCAGGTTAATATGTAGAATGTGTATTCTCATGCTCTGATGCATGCAAATATGCCATCCTAATTCCTGACCAAAGGCAAAGGAGAAGCCTCCTTTTCTAAAATGATGAATATTTTAGCAACTCTAATAAGAAAAGGACCAAGTTATTCACCGAGGTATGAACAAAGAGTAGCTGAAAAGCCCCGATTGGTGCAAGTGATTTAAACTGAGAAATAATTTATCACTTGAGGGGACCGGTGTAAGAGCAGCATGCTGTGAAATGCCGTGTTCATGCAGAGTCCTGCTCTTCCAGGCCTGGCAATAACCAGGGAATGAGCAGCACTACTGGTGGAACTCCAGCCCCAAATACTTCACCCTGCAAACTGTCACGACCAGGCTGCCCTTCCTGACCTTGCGAGAATGAGATTTTTCACCTCACCCATGAAGTGTAATGTCATTAAACCAAATTTAATGCATTAATTTCAATGACATGGCAATTTGATACAAGGTACAGCGTGGCTACTTCGTGGAAGGGTTGTATTTTAGTTTTTAAATGAAATTCACAGAACTGGAATGATATTTGCATGTATAAGTTCTGAGCTGATATTTTAATTTTTGAAATAACTATTAGAATCCAGGTTACATTTACCAAGATTTCCATTATATTTTGTTTACTCCCAGTAATAGAATTGCTTTCTGCTCAGGAAGTGGAATTGCAGTGTAAGTACCCTGAAGTTTCTCCTTGCACATTACAGAGCTGAAAGGAATGTTCTCACTGCTTACACTATTCTGTATGGTGACAATAAGAGGCAAAAGAAGAAAAGTAATTTAAAACTGAGTAAATAAGAGATTTTTTTTCCCACCCCCCGTGCTCTACTTGTTCTTAGAGAAGAGCATGAATGAACAGAAGGTTCATTTGATCAGAAGAGTGAACGGTCTGGTGGAATGAATGTCATATGAGGACCTGAAGGTTTAAAAGGCAAAAAAGAAGAGCCTAAATGGCAGTGCCTGGTTTGGAGCTGGACTGAAAAATACTGAACTGCTGTGCATCCATTGTTTCTGTTTCTTGACACCCAGAAATTGTTTGATATTAAATACATCAGATCAAAATTTTGTTAACTGATTGCTTTCTCTGCATCCACACCAAGATATGCCTGGAACCGCAGAGGCTTCTGTTCTAGAACGATTGCATTCTCTGGCTTAGACAGAGACTTGCTGGTTTGCAGTTTGCAATGAGACATCATTTAACTTTTTCCATTAAAAAATGCACTTTATTAGTTGCAAAATGCCTCTTTTCATTGTCCAAACACCACCAAAGGGGAAGCTGTGCCCGGAGCCTTCATCCCTCTTTGCTCCTTGTGCCATGGGGGGTGACAAAGCATTTATGAGGAATGTTACTAGGAAGTCTGCCCCCAAAAGTGTCACATCTCCCCCATCTGTGGGACCAGTTAGTGTGGGGGGTCACAGGTTTTCTGGAAATTAGGAACAAATGCATCTATATGTCTAGAAATTACCACAGAAACAGGTCACATTCCCAGGCTGTGGTGGGACCTGGAGCAGCAGTTTCAGAGTTTAGTGGGAAAAGCAAACCTGTAGTAGGAAGGAGGAGCAACAAGGAGCATAGTAAAGGTTGCCTGAAGTTATTTTCCCATTATTTTCTAGTATTTTTTTCTCTCAGACAAGATAATATAATAAGGTATTTAAATAATATTGTTACCTTCCTTAAGAGCCCCCTTGGTTTTAGTCATTCATTATTACTGCTGTCGTGTCATAAATCATGTTTTCTGCCTGCAGGCCAACATTTATACAGAACTGCCTGAGAGCTGCTTGGAGCCCAGGGCACACTTTTCAGTCAGATTCATCTGCTTCTTTCTATCAACACTCTTTTCAACTGAAAGCAAAACTCAGACTCTCAGAATACCCTGAGTTGGAAAGGACCACGGGGATCATCCAGCCCGGCTCTGGAATGGATCAAACCCTGGTGTTTTTAACACCACACTCCAACCACTGGTAGCAGAGGACTGTTTGTACCTGTAGGGACCAGAATACCTTTGAAAAGATGTCACCTACGAAACCTGGGGATGAAATTTCCCTTAAATATGAGGGGGAAGGGTGTCCCCTTAGCACCGTGTGTGCCATCACCTGGCGGAGCTCTTTGTTACCAACAGACCATAAATCATTGCAAAGCTCCTGGCAGGTTCCACCACTGACACGCTGTACCTTACCCTGGGACTTCATTATATCAGCAACACCTTTAGAGGGCTCTGTCAGCATTTTTCTCTTTCTCCAAGGTGGAGGAAAACCTAATGTGTCAGAAATTCCAAAATTGTATCTGCTCGAACGGGCAGTTGTCAGTCAGGATTTGGTTTTACTTGGCCAGAAGATGTTCTAGTTGCACTGATTCGTTTTCCCCAACAGGGCTTGAGAATCACACAGCAGCTTGTGTGTGTTTTGCAAAGTTCCTCTGAAAAACCTGCTCGCTATTTTTCACTTATTTCTAATTATAGGTGAGATAAATGGCTGCTGAAGAAGGAAGTGTTAAATATATTCGGTGTACACACAGAAGTGCTCGGGGCGGGGGAAAGACAAAGTTATCAAAAATAATTACCTGCTAGGGATGCCTCCTGGGATCAGTGGAAGGGAAATGGCACTGGGGGTTTGTAGAGAAATTTGAGAGACTGAGGAGCAATCCAGGAGTCTTTCCAGCAACATGCATCGATCCATCCCATATTCCTTCAGCGTTTGCACCTCAAGCTGTTACTCAGTTTGGATTTCTCCCCTGGCAATTTTTTTCTGTCACACTGAGGAATTTATATTAATATAATATGTACTGTAGGTGGTTCTTGTTGTAGAAATTAGTATTTTAATTTTAACTGTGATTAAAAACTTCAGCTATTTCCACGCTGCTTCGTCTTTTTTTTTCTAAGAGAGGCGAGAGCTGCAGACAGGATGGATTCAATCAGGTGGCAGAGATTACTTTATTGCTAAAAATCAAATTAATCAAGGAGACTCCTGACTTGCCAGGTGGAGCCGGCCCTGGTGGTGGTGAATAACAACTGCTCGTGGTGGCAGCCCAGGGACAGTGTCACTTTTGGCATCGGGGGTAATCAAAGGATCATATGTTGGGCATTTGGCTGCCACTGCATTCTGCAGCCCCAACTCGGTGGAAAGCCAGGATGGGGTTGGCCCTTGGCTCGGGCTCACACCCATCTGGAGCACCCTGGCGAGCTCTGCTCTCCACCTGGGATGTGCTCCAAAGCCAAGCGAGCCACAAAGACTCCTCAGCACATCTGCAAGAGCTGCCTCTCCCACCTCACCCATGGGTTTGCCTCCTCTGCATCTCTGCACTTTTTCTCCCTGTATGTTTTGGACTGACAATAGATTTTCTTTCCTCAAAATTGCTACGTTGTAGAAATGAAAATATTTCTGACTTTTTTGGGGATTGTGTCTATTTGTGTGGGAGTTCTTCTACTCTCTGTCTCAAGCTTTCCAGGCTTTAATGCTATAATAACCTGTCTTGGTCCCTTGGTCCCCTTCTCACCATATATGTAATATAAATTGGCAGGAATTAGGAGCTTAAGTGCCCAGTACTCTGAAAACTGGCATTGCAGCACCTCAGTGCCCGTCCCTCTGTGGGCAGGGTGCCCGAATTTCCCCAATTCCCCCCAAATGCAGCCTCCAGGACGAGCAGTGCCCCTGTGCAGAGCCAGGCAGTGACAAGTTGGGTGCTGGGGGGGACTCTCGGGTTCCTCCTCTCCTGGACCCTTTGATTTTTGGCATGCCCTGGTGAGGAGTCTGGGAGCAGATTTTCCAGAGCCACTCCAAGCAAACAATAGGAGTAAGAGCCATAATAACTGCACATTTTGGAGAGAGGCAATGAGCTGCTGTTCTCTGGCTGCTGTGTGTAAAACCCACCCCAAGCTGGAACTCAGACACTCCCCAGTCTCTCTTGAAGAGAAAGCAGAGGTGCAGTTGGTGGTAAACTCAAGCAAACAGTGTTTATCACTTCTAAACTGCTCTGTGGAATTAACATCTTTCCCAAAGTCACAGAGTCAGCAGCACATTTTTACTTCCCTCTTGCACCACTGAGATGTGGGATGAGTGCTCAGCCTCTTTGTAACATCCATGTTATTCCTTTGGGTGATATTTCTAACCCAGTCAAAGGGACACCCAAGCTCAACTCCCCTGTTCACTTTTACTCCAAATCTGATAAAATCCACCCAGAAGGCCCGATTTCTTGGTGCGGCTTCCAAAGCAGAGTTCAGGAAAAAGATTTGCTTCTTAAAATAATAAATATTTACTTTAATATTTCCTTTCAAATGCAACTCTGTGCTATGATTTAGTGGGCCACTCAAAGCTTGGAGGTTGGCCTTGATGGTCTCAGAGGTCTTTTCCAACCTTAATGATTCTGTGAGTCAATGATTTTAACTTGTATTGTTTTCACAAGTATAATTTTCCTTTTCCTTTGCACTTATATTCACATACAAGGCAATACATTGGCAATGCTGCTGTCTTAGGGAGATTTATTCTATTCGAAGGGCCTAACCTGAGCAGCCAGAGTGTCATATGTGAGCGTAAGGAAAGGTTTCCAAGCAGAAAGAAACCTTGACAAAGATTCCAAGTCCTCAGGTCCAGCCCGGCTTCCTGCAGTTTTCCTCCCTGGCAGCAATCATGCTCCTGAGGAGATCTGTAAAACTGGCAACACACGGAGAGCCTGAAGCCAAACCCTGAGAAATCACCAGGGCTCTCCTTGCAAGGCTTGTCACACATGGACCAACCATATCCGAGCTACTGAAACACCGAATCAAGTCCCTGTGCATCTCAGGGGGGGAAAAAAGGATCCAAGGGAGCTGAGAAGGAGGAGCTGCAAAGAGCAGCATTGTGTTCTGCTCCAGAAGAACTTTTGGACTTCATAGAAAATAATACATTGCCATCTCACAGAAGGGGCAAATTATATGATGCAAACCGGCCTCTGTGTTCCAGAAATCGTGTAAAGGAAACCAAGGAAAAGTCTTGGAAACAGACAGGAAACAGACTCATGGACATCACCACCTCAGGTCCTGATCCCACTGCCCTTTTCAAAGTTCCAAACCCACTGACTCCAGTGATGCTTTGTTGGCTCAAAGAGCCAAATATTGTCCCTGTGGCATTTTGGCAAAGCCAGGATTTCAGAGGAGCCCGGGTGTCCAGGGATGAGCACTCCCCAGGTGAAGGCAGATTCTCATTTAGGAATCAAATTCCCCTTTAGGCACCCGGGGAGGGACCAGCCTTGTAAGAGTGCTCAGCTCTCAGCAGCAACCACTGCCTTCCCATTAGACAGATTTCCAAGGAGCTCCATAACCCAAACCTGAGCTCATCTGAATATGCAGGAGGAGATCACATCCCCCTTCAAATCAGTGGGGGTTTTGCCACTCTCTAAGAAGGAATCAATCCCACAAAAGGATTTCATCCCTTTCACTGATTGTGGATGCTGAGCTTGTTGAGTATTCCTAGCTTTGGTAATTTTATCTGAAGATCCCCTCAAAAGATTTATGAATTATTTTCGTGATGATTCTTCATACTAGGAAAATAAAATATATATATATATCTGTAATAATCCTTGAAGTATTTGAGCTATGAAATCAACCCAATTCTGTAGAATTGCAGCACAGCTTTATAAAATGGGTTATGAATCTGTCTTAGAGGACAGGTTCTTAATCCTATGGGAATCACCTCGAGGTGATTCTTCCCCTCTCCTCTGTTCTCGTGAGAACCCACCTGGAACACTATGTCCAGGTCTGGGGCCCCAAACCCAAGAAAGATGTTGCCCTGCTGGAAACAAGTCCAGAGGAGTCCATGGAGATGCTGCAGGGCTGGAGCCCCTCTGCTCTGGGACAGGCTGGGAGAGCTGGGGGGGGTCACCTGGAGAAGGGAAGGATCCAGGGAGACCTGAGAGCCCCTTGCAGTGCCCAAAGGGGCTCCAGGAGAGCTGGAGAGGGACTGGGGACAAGGCATGGAGGGACAGGACACAGGGAATGGCTTCCCATTGCCAGAGGGCAGGATAGATGGGGTATTGGGAAGGAATTCCTGGCTGGGAGGGTGGGCAGGGGCTGGAATGGAATTCCCAGAGAAGCTGGGGCTGCCCCTGGATCCCTGGGAGTGTCCAAGGCCAGGTTGGACGGGGCTGGGAGCACCCTGGGCTGGTGGGAGGTGTCCCTGCCCATGGCAGGGGGTGGCACTGGGTGGGCTTTGAGGTCCCTTCCAACACAAACCATTCTGGGATTAAATAATTCCACGCTATATGTGATTTCTTTCCTTGCAATAAGCCTTTTAAAGGAGCTTCCCTGAGCCCTGGACCTGATTAACAATTCAGCCCCCCCCACCCTGTGCCAGTGGGTTCAGTGAAGAAATAATCTTTTCAGGTGCTGGACACGGAAGATGCTTCTGCAGGGCTGTTTTGTGGGCAGCAGCAGGGCTGGCCAGGGCTCCTTATCAGTGAGTCTTATCTCAGCCCCTCCTGGTTCCAAGCACTTCAGCCCAGCTTCTAGAACTCTGTTTAAAATAAGGACTAACCCTGAGGCAAAGGCAGCCCCGGTGCCCAGTTACAGAAGGGATCACTCCCATGTCAGCACTGGGAAGGCAGGGGACAGCACACACCCCATCCCTCTGAACTGCTCATCGGGGATGTTCCTCCTCCTGCCAGCCCTGATTTGTGAATGAAAAGCATTCCTGCAGTGGTTTGGGCGCCCCAGAACTTTGCTTTATTAGCAGCGTGGCATTAATTACCTGGGCACGCTTCTCCCGTGCCCATTTCCCAGGCAGAGGGCAATGAATTGGGGATTTGAGAGGAAAGGCTGCAAAGGATGGCTCGTGTTGTGCTCTGGCAGCCTTACAACGTGCACAAGGCCATTCCACCCCTGATGCTGGGCAGCACAGCATTACCAATCTGCATCCTTTCCACCCCACTACAAACCCTTCTGTCCCAAGCAAGGCCACCAGAGTTCCCTGGGGAATAAGTCCAGGAGGAGAACGTTCCTCCCCAAGCTGATGGCACAACATGGATGTCTCACACTGCATCACCACGGAATGCAAAGTGAGTTTCAAAGACAGGCAAAGTGGTTAAGGAATTGTTTTTGAGCCTCTGATATTGGGCAGCACAGTGGAATCAGTGTTTACATTAAAAATTCCCACAACTATGGAAGGAAAAGGTGGCAGGAATCACTCAGCATTAAGAAATGACTCTCGCCTCAGAGAAACCTTATCAGATGGGTGTGAAAATCTTGTCAGATGGAAATCATTATTCAAATGCATATGGACAGCTCTTCCTGGTTGCTGTCTCTGTTTTGGGCCCAGTCTATCAGAATTTGCCAAGTGCAGCTTTTGTGTCTCCTTAATCCTATTTTTAGTTGAAATCATGGCACAGGCTACAGGATTATTTTGCAGTCAGAGTGCTCCACTCTGGTCTTATATTTTCCACAAAACTATTCCATTTATTTCCCGGAGAGAAAACAAGATTGAGAAACGCAGGTTCTTCCCAGCAATTCGGGGACACGCAGTTATTGAGAAGTATTGAGGTCACTGCCATAAACTATATATCAAATGGAAGAGCAAGGTCTTCCAATTTATTTCAGGGCGCAAACATTTTGAGGTAAAAGGTTTTTTTTACTTTTTTTCTTTTCCTACGTTATTTGAAAGTTCTTGAGGTTCATCATTTTGAGGAGCAGGTGAGTTCAGTGCATCGATGACTGGATCAGTGCAATAGCAAGCTGAGACAATGCGTGTCACTGATTTATGTGGCACTACATCAACATATTAATATAATTGTCAATCACGTGGACTCGCCTCAATTTTCAAGAAGGAAATTAAGAGGCAGGCACAGCTGAAATCAGATAGCTTTGTTCTGATATGCCTCATGTTATAGAGAGATAGAGCAAGGAAAGGTTTTATGAAGTTCTATAAGCAATTTTTGTCTTCTAGAGAACAAGTGATTTGTCTTTGATATGATGAGGAGCAGCTCCATCTCTGCTCTGTGGGGACAGGGACAGCACCCAGGGAAGGGCTGGAGCTGTGTCAGGGCAGGGTCAGGGGGGATCTC
>JAWWMP010000005.1:25755102-25771999 GCA_035047865.1 Dendrocincla tyrannina | reverse complement strand
GGGCAGTGGGCACGGCCCCAAGGCTGCCAGAGCTGCAGGAGGGGTTGGATGATGCTCTGGGGCACAGGATGGGATTGGTGGGGGTGTCTGTGCAGGGCCAGGGGTGGGACTGGCCGATCCTTGGGGGACATTCTATGATCTCGTGACTCATTATTCCCCCAATTAACAGAATCATTTCAGATCTGAGCAACAGAGCTGTACATTAGCATTTCATAGCAACGACCTATAAATTGACTTTTAAGCTCCACTGAACCTGGTGAAAGCAGTGGCAGGGACTAAAGGAATTTGTTAAACATGTTATGAATTTTCCTGCTTTGGATGTGCACCTGTGCTTGGCTCCAATAAGCAGAGGAGAGATCTCTCAGTGAGAAGTCCATGATCTGAGAACTGCAAGCTATCTCCTGGTTTTAAACCCCCTCCAGACTGGTAAGTGATTGACTGCTTTACTTTATCATGTCTTATTAATAGAATTTATTCATGCAGTAATTCAGTTCGAGTTGGCACCGTGTGTTGCCGAAAGGAATCAAAGAAAAAGAACATCTTGATAAAATATTATCATCATGCCACGGCTGCAAATCGGAGTGACAGAAGAGAAGTTCACCCTGATGAACTGGTGTCTCAGGGACAGGGTGACTGTGCCTTTAGGCCACGGGAAAGGAAAGGAGGCAAGGCTTTAGAAATATTAACCTTGCCTGCAGGACTGGGCTGCCCTGGCAGCACAATCTGCCTGTGCTGGACATGCAGCACTGAAGTGACCAGGCTGGGGAACCAGCCAGGGCCATGGGAATGTCAGAAGTTTATGGAATTTTATGGAATCCCAGAATCCCGGAAAGGTCTGGGTTTGGGTGGAAAGGAACTTAAGGACCATCTATTCCCACTCCCTGCTAGGGGCAGGACACCTTCACTAGACCAGGTGGCTCCATCCCATTCCATTCCTTTCTTTCTCCTCAGCCAGATGGTCCTTTTGGAAGACAGGGAAGAACACTTGGATCCAGATGAAATATGATTTCCTTATGGACCAGATGTCAAAGAGGAACTTTTTTCCTTCTATGCAAAAAAAAACGCAAAAACACAGAGGGTTCGGTTGCCAAATCTGGGAACCTCAAAGAGCTGCAGGAATATAACACAGTTTTCCCAGAAGT
This sequence comes from Dendrocincla tyrannina, assembly GCA_035047865.1. Lineage (NCBI taxonomy): Eukaryota > Metazoa > Chordata > Aves > Passeriformes > Dendrocolaptidae > Dendrocincla > Dendrocincla tyrannina. The sequence goes on along the minus strand of JAWWMP010000005.1, from coordinate 25,770,857 downwards.
TCTGGAGGGTCTGTCTAGGTCACTAAACCTGCCCCAGAGTTCAGCCCTGCTGATGGTTTTGGACTCCAGTAAGAGCAGAGCCCAAAACTTTGGAGCTGCCTAAAACTGGAGCATCCCCGAACAGTGATTATTGTACCAAAATTGGATACTTCTAGTCCATGTTGAAGCTTCCACAGGACTAACAGAAACTTCAATTTTCCAGTTTGGACAGAGGGGTCACATTTTATTTCTGAACCACCATTTTCTACTATTTGTTGGAACTTGAGAGGTATGAGAGGACTTTTTATATTTTGAAAAGGGTAAAATTAATGCAAATCAAAATGATGATTAAAAAAAAAGATGAAATTACTTCCACAATGTGATTCTGCTCCATTCGAGTCCTTCAATCCTTTATTTATTGTACTTAGGCATTAAGTACTTAAACGAAATGAGACTGTGAACCAGCATTCACAAAGATTTACGAGGAATTGTTGCAACTAATGGAGTAGAATTGCTACTCCCACGGCAGGCTAGGACTAGTTCATACTAATTTACCATCTATATGATTACACGGTGGGCTTAAAAGTAGAAAACTATGGATTTAATTTTTAAATAGTCAGATCTGTGGGGTTTTTCCTCTACTGTAAGAAAATTCTACCAATTAATCAATGGGATGTTTAACAGTGATATAAAGAATTCTTAAATTCTGATATGATTATTGTAATGAGAAATATCTTATTGGCAATAAATGCTAATTATCCTTTAAAGAAAAAAAGGAAAAAAGAGAGAAAGCAAAGGGAAAAAAAGAAAGGGGGCATAGAGAGAAGCATTTTCCTTTCTGCAGAAGACCAAATGAACCCAAAGATAGATCTCCACCTGCTACTGCCACTTTTATTATGGGTTAAGGGCAAGTATAAATAACAGAGCGTGTCTCAAAATTAACACAGTGATGTTTTATGATGAAAAATACCACTCTTCATTTCATAGTTTGTATCTTCTAAACTTGCTTTTTTTTCTGTGTTTATTTTAATCTAAATTTTATTCCTACTATATATCAGTGTTGTTGCCTAATCCACTTATTGCCTTATTTCTCTCAACAATTGTAGTGCATTTTGATTTTTTTACACCTTCTGCTGCAGGACTGTGAAACACAGAATCAAAAACCAGTGCCCTGAGAAATGCCAGTAAAACGCTGGATCCTCTGCCAGTGACTGGGCAGGCAGAGTTAATGGCCTGATGAGACTGTAGATTAATTTTATATAATGTTTGCACTGCACCCAGTTTAGATAACCGTAGTTTGCTCATTTGAAGTAAAGCTGCTACTTTTAATGGCAACTTTGATAGTAAAAGTAGTGAGCTCCTAATAATGACTTGATGGGCTGAAAAGTTAGGGGAAAAAAGAAGTAATATTCCTGATATCAGAATGGAGAGGTGCCCAGAGCTGTGGGGATCCCCATCCTGGAGGTGTTCAGAGACACAGGCATGTGGCCCTTGAGGACACGGGGTAGTGGAGACCAGGCTGGGGGTGCTGGGCTGGACAGCTGGACTTGGTGATCTTAAAGGTCTTTTCCAACCTTAACAGTTCCCTGGGATATATTGAAAAAATGCTGTTCAACACACCTGCATTTCTGTCTCGAAATCCTTCCCAGCAAAAATGCCCTGAAATAGTGAACCCATTTCAGAGGAAGCACCCCTGGCTTTGTCCACTCCACCCCCTTCCTCGGCTGTCCACTCTGCTGGCAAATGGATAGGTCTGAGGAATAATCCTATTACAGCTGCTGCTCTTGCTATCCAGTCAAGCCTGTTAACGAAGTACACGGGGGTGGAATTGCAATTAAATGTGTGAACAAAGCCGAGAGCACACACTGGCTCCACGAAACACCTCCCGAGCAGGCAGAGCCCAAAAGGCAGAGGGTTTGGGTCCTGTGGCTGAGTCAGAGGGAACATCACACATTCCTGCCCAGGAGCCTGTGCAAAATGTCACCATGGACACAGCTCAAGGGGCTTTCACCCCAAAACCATCAGAGAGAAATCCCTGCCCCCTGTTTGCCTTGAATGTGTTGCTGAGGATAATTGATCTTGTGCTGGGCACAGAAATGAGAGATGAATTGGTGGAAACAGTGGCTGGGAAGGCTCCCTGGTAGTCACCTCGTGCTCTGTGTCTGTGTTGATCGGGTAACAGATTCCCAGATAGCTCCCATTTGCTTTTCCCACTTTGCAGGAGGTACCTCCAAAGGCTGCAAGTGTTGGCTGCACAAGCCCTTCCCTGCACGGCGTTTTTGGGGTCTCATGAGGGGTCTGTGGTGGGCAGCAGAGTTATTTGAGGCAGCTCAACACAGCAAGAGAAGCAGAGTGAAGTTGCTCTGCACAGGAAGGTGTTCAAGTGGTAAGAAACAGTGTTCATTTGCTCCTCATGTTCCTACATCGCCCTTGGTGGTAACGGGGACTGGAGGGATGGAAAGCGCTGGGTGAGCTCAGGGTGTTCACACTGCTGCTCTTTCCTCTCTGCTGGATCAGATTTCACTGGCAACACATAGAACAGCTCTGGGGTGCCTCCCTGAAATCCATATCGAAGTATGGATTTCAATTAGGAAATTTAATAAATAATTTCAAAGGCTTTAACTAGATAGATAAATCCATCAGGTGCTCTGTGGATTGCCCTTTCAACCAATAGCATTGGCAATGTCCCTCTCCTAAGATACACTTTTCTGCCGTCCAAACAAATCATCTAAGAAAATAAGCCCATTTGTTTCAGCAGAAATGCAAGTCTGTAATATCATAAATGACATATCTCTGGATTGCCTCTTGCCTCAGAAAATAGATCTGCAATAAAGCAAGTCTAATCCTTGAGAATTTATTTGTAGAAACTCCATCAGGTGTAATACTGGAAACCCTCTATCAACATCACACATAAAGCAAGGCCTGTCTCAAGCATATGTCATCAAAGTCAAGCCTTTTTGGAATAAAAAATTCCTCTGTCTGAGAAACCAGGGGGCAAAACCTCCAGCAGATTTCTACTTTGGAGGGGGGAAAAATGTTATTCTTTAATTGAAACAGATGAAGATTTTTGTTAAGCTCTTACATCCTTCAAAAAGCCTCCGTGGCTGTCACCGATGTTATCTTTTGATCCAGAGCTTTGCAGGCAACATCTACAAGAATCTTTTCAAGCAACACAGTTCTTAAATGCCTCTGACTTCCTTTGATATTGAAAACACGCACTGTCACAGGCAAAGCAAGAAACAGGGCTTGTCACTTCCTGATGTTTTCTTTGTTTGCCAAGCGTGTATCCCCATGACTGGATCTGCAATAATTAAAAAGAGAGATTTGTGGAGAGAAAGAGCATCTTCCATTTTTAGATTTGTGTGAGTATTGCCCTGGTATTAGTCCAAATGATGGAACTGGTTAAAAACGGGTGGCAGATTTTTAGTCCAGCAATGGAGTAATTTCTGGTTTCCGCTGTCTGTGTCCATTTTGGGATGTTCCGAAGTCACAAGGCTTTCTGGTATTATTTACATGGGTGGCCAGCACATGATATTTCACTGATTCAATTAAACACTTCATTACATGAGAGGGAGAGGCTTGGATGAAATTCTTTAGTATTCTCAAGCAGTTTCGTGGTGATACACGTGCAACCTTTGCTGTTGGGATAAAGTCACGGGAGGCAGAATGATCTATCAACTCAGCTTTTTATTTTATCTTACAAAATAAACCTCCAAAGGAATGCCAGATAGCACATCCATGTACATCCACCTCTACCTCTGGCTCTAGAGAGAGATACCTGTGTAAAACTCGATTGCATTATGAAGAAAAAGGGAGCAATTTGAGTCTCAGTGTTGCCCTGAGTAAGTTGGGTGTTTTTTGGTTGGTTTCCTTCTGTTTTGCTGAGCTTTGCAGTCTCCAAGCAGAGTCATCCCACTGATTTTTGCATCCATCCAGCAGCCCCAAACGGATTAAAAGCCACTCTTGGTCTTTTCAGGCTAGTATTTTATTCAGTACCAGAGTGGGGATTGCTGCAGCTTGGCTGTTCATCTCCTAAAATGATTTAAGTGGCCCTTGGGATTCGTTAAGAGCAGTGCATTTGATTAAATGAGCCAACAACAATTAATTGCTCCTAAGATCCTAAAATGCCTGAGATACCAGAACAAAGGAAGTTCCTGTGGTCAGCTCTTGTTCTTTTATGCTGAAAGACCCTCCTTTTTTTTCCCCAAGCATCATTATGAATTTCATTAAATGAAATTTGCTGAGTATCAAGAAAGGCACTGTTGAGAATGAGAAGCCTGGGTTGTCCATAGCAGGTGATCAATCACTGTCTCTTCATTTCTTGCTCGTATAGTTCAATAAGGGACTAGATATAAGGAACCAACATCTGCATTAAAAACCTATATAATCACTTAACATTCTCAATTATTTGACTGCAAATAGCTATTCAAATTTACTTGCTTTTTTCATGATATTTTAGGAAAACTTAGAGTTTTTTTTTTTCCAATGTATTCTAATGACACACGAAAGGGAGAGAGATGAAGCAAATTTTAGAAAGTCAAAATAAGAAAGTATTGAGAGGGAGGAAAACTTGCCCTGTGAGATAATTGCAGTGCCACTGGGGAGTTCCCTGGTCAGAGCTGTGCTGGCAGAGGCGTGTTATTGGAATAACAGTCTGCATGGAATTATTGGGGAAATAAGTTTCTCTGAGTTTGGTGCAAAGTAAAGTTCAATTTTTTTGGAAAACTGGAATTTACTACACTGCAATGGTGGTGGATTCTGTTAGTTCAAGACAACTATCAACTGCTTTAAAAGGTCCCAGACAACTTGGGTGGAAAAAATCCCTACTGTGAGTAAAGTAGAGAGAAAACATCCCAATCTGACTGTATCCTTCAAAGCCCAGAGACCGCAGGGAATGGAAATACCCTGCTCATCATCTGTGCTTTAAATGTTTGACATTTGAATACTTAATGCCTTTTATATTTCATCTTGGTACACTTTTGCACTCATCATTTTGGTTTTGATCCGTTCCCTGTTTAAATAAGCCATTAAATTTTCTAATGGCTTTGGTATGGCTCTTAATAAATAGAAAATCCACCCACTAAAGAGTGAGTTTTAACAACAATGTTTTATGTAGCATACATTTAAAAAGGCAGCACGAGGCCACATGCAAGTCTTTTGTGTTTTAAAATCACCGTGACAGAGACTGCCAGCTGATGTCACAAATAATCATCTCTGGAGAGGTTTATGGTGAGTACAGAACATGGGTTTGAGAGTCCACCAAACCTGGGCAGGAGCCTTTGGGGAACCTCCCCAGGAACCTCAATAGCTGCGAGAAAAGCACAAGGAGAACAAGTTATGGCACATTTCGTGTTTTATTTTGACTTCAAAAGAGTGCCTTTGCCTCCATGGCAGTTTCCAGGGGAGTGTTTTTCAGCAGTTCTCTGCTTGTCTTCTTTGTCAGCTGAAGACACCTGGAATTCAAAGAGTAGGCAAAGCTATGACACTGCGTCATCAATTTTCTTAGTCTTGATTTCAATGTATAAGAGCACTTCCCTCGTCTGATATTTGGAGGAGCAGCACTCACCTCATCTGGCTTTCACAGGAACTGAGCAAACCCTTGCAAAATCTTGCTGGAATTTCAATTCTTTTACGGAATCACTGGAAAATTAAGGTTGGAAAAGACCACCATGATCACCAAGTCCAACCTTTGACCAAATCCCACTAAACCCCATCAGGAAGGGCCACCTCTGCTTGTTTTTTGAACACTTCCAGGGAATGTGACTCCAACCCTGCCCTGGGCAGCCCATTCCAATATCTGAGCTCTGTTTCAGTGGTGAAGTTTCTCCTGATATCCAACCTGAACCTCCCCTGAGGAGGCACAACCTGAGGCTGAAGGAAACACAGGTTTTTGAAATCATGCTAAATTAATTTTTTTTTTGAGATCATGCTAAATAAAATACAGCTTTTGAAATTTAAACTAAAATTAAAGGCTTTTAAATTGAATTTGGAGTTGCAAAGTAGAGGTCATTGAGAAACCTGGAAACCACCAGAAGAATTTCATACTATTTGTAGAAACTCGAGCATGAGAGTTCTTATCTCTGCTACACAGAGCTCAGCAGTGACTTATTTCCTGCAGCCCAAAGTTCTCACTGAAGGCTGTTCTCTTCAAGTGGTGCCAAAGCTGCTCCAAGGTCTACGTTACACGAGGTCCCTCTGATGCTGTGGCTCCAAGGGAGGAGCCAACCCCCCAAATGCAAACCTGCTCCTATTTTCCATCTCTAGTCTTGTCCCAAGAGCACAGTGCCAGCGGAAGCTCAAGAACATCTATCAAATACCAGTGAAATCAAAGTAGATCACAGGCAGAGTGCTTTGAAAATGACCACTGCCTGCTAAATATATTCTGAACTTCGGCTGAGGTGAAAGTTGGAAGCAAATCCTCCTTGCCGGATATCTTGACAGGGCTGGGAACATTCCATATGGAAGTCTAGAAACACATAGTGATGAATACATGATTTTTTTCTCCCCTGCACTGGTATCTGAGTTCTGTTTCATGCTGGAGGCTTTATGCTCATGTTTCCATAACAACATGAGATGAAGCACAGCTGAACTATTTGGGTGAGGGTATGTGGAAGGGGAAAGGCTCTCCTTTAAGGGTATCTGGTCAAGGACCTTTTCCCAGGCAAGATAAAAAAGGGAAATAAGAAAATCAGGAAGCCATGACCAGGAACACAGAAGGATGCAAAGCTGACTGGCAAAAAGGGGAGTTGCTGATGAGAACCAATTGATGAGGGTGTTTATTCCAGTGAGGTTTTCTGCCCTGGGATCTGGGAAATTGAGAAATGAAGGGGAAAAGGTAGAAACAAGGTACACAGAGGCACAGACCTGGCAAAACAATGACAAGGAACGAAGCTACACACTCACACTTACTGCTGGGCTGTGGGGAAACCACAGGCAGCACTTCCAGGAAATCAGCCTGGATATTGGGAAGGAATTGGTGGCTGGGAGGGTGGGCAGGCCCTGGCACAGGTTGGGCAGAGAAGCTGTGGCTGCCCCTGGATCCCTGAAAGTGTCCAAGGCCAGGTTGGACGGGGCTTGGAGCACCCTGGGCTGGGAGGTGTCCCTGCCCATGGCAGGGGGTGGCACTGGGTGGGCTTTGGGGTCCCTTCCCAGCCCATCTCTCCCAGAATGGGAGTGTGGGGTGTGCACGTGTATTCACCAGCAAATTTCAGGCTTGACCAGCTGGCAAGTGGGGGTCTCTGGCATGTGGCATTTGCACCTCAGTTCACTTTCTCAGTATGTTTTTAAGGGTTTGTGTATATCTGTAGGTGTGAAGGAATAGAAACCCCACCAAAGAGCCTCTTAATTGTAAATCTGTGTTAATGTCTGCAGTATCACATACAACACAAATCCCGTGTTTGGGATTCCAAACAATGAAGTTGTGCAGAGGCAGGGGCAGGAGAGAAAAAAAAACGCATGCACTTTTATTGTCCTTTTCTCAAGCCTGTGCGTCGATTAACCACGACCTCATGAAATGCTGCCTTTCAAAAGTATTCAGAAGGTATTAGATGGAGGGGACGTGTACAAAAGGAACAGGGATATTAATCCTGTTAACAGGATGCTAATCCCTCCTTGTGCTGAGAAAACACAACCCCTACATCACCAGAGAAAGAATTACTGAAGGTTCCAGCATAACTAAGGCAGCATTTTAGGGCTGTTTTCTCTTTCCCTGCCAGAAGCTGGGAGGTCCCAGCTGACTCCCAAGTGTTGCCCATCTTGGGGTGAGGGCTGTAAGAACATTACAGGCAGGTACCCACCGAGGCAATAAGGTTTTGAAATGTCCTTCACACACCCTTAATGGGGGAAGTTGATTTCTCTATGAGACTGTTAAAGCTCAGAACATTCAGTTCAGCACTTAAAGACACAATTACTCACTCTGTCCCCAACATCTGAATTTCTCAGCATCTTATCTAATAAAGGCATGGAGAGAACACAATCCTCATGGCATCTACTGCTGCATTTGAAAATCTCCTTTCTCTTCTCTCATTTCCCTGATCCTTTCATTAGTTTTTCAGCAATATGAAAGGTACAGTCAAGGGACAAAAGTGCTCCCTAGAACTCTGCAATCTCATCCCACAACCCTACCCTGTGGGCCCTTGAAAACTAGAATGTTGATATAAAAACTTCTTTTAAAAGCACAACGAGCTCTTTTCTGTTCCACTCACGTTTTCCTCTCCAGTGTTGTGAGGATAATACAGCAAATGGTTGTGTGCTCAGTTCAGGTATCAGCCCCTGCATCCTGAACGATTCAGTGCAAGCTAAATCAGGTAAAATCCTGCTCAGAGGAAAGAATTTCTCGTGTTTGAAGTCCTCTGCTCCTGGTTTCTCAGAAGGCCAATGTCTGGACGACTTCATATTGATCTCCTTGTTAGAAACAAAAGGACGTGGTCAACTCAAAGGATGAAAGACACTCTCAATCCATAACCAAAGTGAAAAAGGTCTTCAAAAGAAAAGGTCTTGACATTATTTCCTCGTGGATAAAATGTCCTGTTTATTGATCACAACCTATTTCATTCAGGACTTTTTGCTTTCAGACACTTGGGGCAGATGTTTGGAACTCTGATTATTCCATCTCGATTCCTTCTGGTCATTGTTGCACCACAGCATGTGACAGAACCGGACAACTTGGAGCAGTGCCCTGCATTCCAGAGCTGTAAAATCATGTTAAATTAGTGGATTGGACTGTGGCATGTGCAGGCCCTTCTTCTGCTCAAATGATGAGAAACCAATGCCACCTTTCCTTTGAACTTCTTCCAAAGGATAGGACAATATTTCCCCCCTCCAGACACACGAGCAGACTGAGCACTGGAATAAAATCAGGTTGACACAACAGGAAATGGAAAAGGCAACGTGAGCAAGAATTAATTTCAGCTAGAAATGAGGGGCAGGACTGCAGGAACCCATAAAGAATATCTTAAGGGTCTGGACTTTGAAGTCTAGATGTATTAATTGATATAACAACCCAATTAACACTAAATCTCTCTTCCCAAGCAAAGCTGCAGCTCATATTGCTTTATATTTGGTGGAGCATTCACGAAACAGGAACAGTTTGAGGCTGGTAAGTGTTACACTTCTAAGGAGTTTATGTTCCTCTTAATCCACCTGACTGTCGAACATAATAAATCTGAGTCCTTTCCTGCAGAAGCTCAAGCGCTTCTCTCTCTTCTGCCCATTCTGTAAGTTCACCAGTGAACACTGAAGAGCTGCAAATTGTTATTCCTTATCTGAAATGAAGCCAATTTCACCCCCTGTTACTTCCCCGTTGCTGCAGCAACAGAGGAAATGATGAGTGCTCAATACACTGTCCTTGTCTAGAGCGTGATTCTGGAGGCCAACACAGATCCTATTTGTCTTTCCTCTCCTGTAACTGGTAATTAAACAACATTTTTGATTTAAGATACTCCCTTTCTCTGGGAGTTAAGCCTTAAGAGGCTGGACCTCTACTTTGACTTAATATGCTGATCTTTCCCAGCAAAACCTGTATCAGCCTTTAATTTATTTACAGTTTGTGCAACGAAATTGCCTATCTTTGCCGCACTGATTTTGCTTCCTGTGAGTTATGTTTCCTGTGCTCATTACAGTAATGTCTTTGAGAAAATTACCTCTGGAGTTCAGAATCACAAGGAGAAAAGAGAAGAACCTAATTGACAACCCAGCTGGGCCAACACTCTGCTCAGGAACACTCATTTGAAGAAAAGCAATTTCAATTATAGCGTATCTGACAGTCTTCCATGAGATTGGAAAAGCACTTGGGACTGAGAGTATTTGTTTGGGAGAAGGTTTATGGAAAACTGCTGAAAATATTCAGGGTAAGAGGAGTGAGCAACCTGCTGTAGTGGAAGGTGTTCCTGCCCATGGTGGGGAATGGGAACAAGGGGATTGTTAAGATCCCTTCCAAGCCATTCTGTGATTCTTTGAATGCCCAGATAACTCAGGCAGACAAATGAAATGCATTTTTGCAGTGTCATTCATCAACAAGCCTGAGTATCATAAGCAGAAAGAGTTAGGGGCAGAGGGAATCCATTGTGCAAGTTTTGCTGTACTTGAAGTGACCAGCTCAAAGTCCTGATCTAAAAATCTCCTTTTGGGATTAGAAGGAGAGAGGAGGTTGTGGAGCAGAGCCTGTGAACTGAGAGTGCCCATCAGGTCTGGGGAATACCCTCATGCTGGGCTCACACAGCTTTCCTCCTGCAGGAGAAAGCAATGGTTTTGCTGCTGAATGGAACTTCTCCCTTCGCCAGCTTGGCTTGGAAAGGATTCCTGGTGAGAAACACGGAGTGACCCAGCACAGCCTGGGGAGTTCTCCCCTCCCTGGGCCAGTGCACTCACAGACCTTTCTCCGGAAAGGTCTTTAAAGGCATTTCTATTAAATCAAGAGCAAATTGACCATCCTTCCCAGGAACATTTCACCACGAGCTGGACAAAGCAAGGGCACAACCACTGAGAGGCTGAGGGATCTTTTCCCCAGCACAAATATTCCATATGAACACAAACTGCTCAAATTCTCGTAGAGCAGAAGGAGCCTTTGGAGGCCAGTGGGGTTTGTGCAGCCTGCACCTCGTGCCAGCTCAGCAGAGCCCACGGAAATTCTGTGGGTGCCACTCAGAGAGGGCAGAGCAGAGTTGTGCCAAGCTCACACCTTCCCCTCCTCCTCTGCTGGGCCACGTACAATCATTTCATTCCCTCTCTTGCTTATCAGCTGCTTTTGGCAGGTTTTAACCAGCCCAGACACTGCAGTTCACAGCTCTTCACCAAGGAAACATTTTCTGGGGTAGTTTCATAAAGTAGCTCCAAACTGGTGTGCACAAACGCCCGAAAGAATTATAGGACTGAAATACAGTCGAAAACAAATGGCACTTCTTTTTGTGCTTTTTAATGAACCTCAAGCATCTGAATGGAGTGATAAAAGTATTATGGAATTAGAATGACAAGATTTTCACTCATTTGCATCCGTATTGTTTTCAGCTGCCTGTTTGCAAGTCACATTTGGGGAACGTTGCCGGCACTGCAATAGCCTGAGGAAGGTTTTTGGCTCCAACTCAGTGTGTAAAAATCCATGGAGCGTTTTTGTATTCCAAATTGTCTCTTGCAAAACCCACTAACACGGCGACTGAAGGCATTCAGAGGTATTTGAAACCCCACCAGCAAGTCTTCTTACATGGGAATGTCTTGGCACATCATCCCACCCCCCCGTACAGGGGGAATGAAGTGCTGGAATACAAAAGCAGGAGTGTTTGATGCCCGTTGTTCACTGTTCATTCCCATCATATATCACAAGGACATAAACACCTGTGCTATAAACCTTTGTGCTGGTAATGCCTGAGAGCGTGGAGAGTGTTCAATTGCACTCAAAACATCTGATTCCCTGCTATTCCAAATACTCCCTGGTTTTTCCCCACCCCCTGTTCTTTTCAAGGGTGATAACATTCCTTTCTGCTCAGGGCAAACACCCAGATTTTTTGATAAAATTTACATATATCAGACATTTGAATAGTTTAATTGGCACATCTATAAATAAGTCAGCTGCTAAACTGGCTGAAGGGGTAGAAAAATCTCCATTGTCTGAATATATTCCACTTTTCACCCGGGTTTCAGGAGTTTTGCTGTCATTGCTCTCACGAACAGCTTGTCCTTGTGTTAACGATACCACGATATGGGTTGTGGGGGGTCAGACACTGGGTTCACCCTTGAGTTGTTCAGAATCCTCATCAGAAGGGCGGTGGCTGCTTTCTGCAGGAATTTGGGGGCCACTGTGGCAATTCACATCCTTTCCATCTTCAGCAATCGCTGGTTGAGAACCTGGTCTGGTGGAAAGGGATGGGAACAAGAGGAGCTTTAAGGTCCCTCCCATCCCAAGCCAGTGTGGGATTCTGTGATTCTGATTTTATTATGAATATATTTCCTGTGGCATGTGCAAGATTTAACCAATAGACCACAAATTCTTCTTTTAAAGGCCTTTTCCAAATTCCCACAAGCTGGGATGGGAGCAGGTGCTGCTGTTTACCCTTTTGTCCTCAGAAGAGGGTTTGATACCTGTAACTGCCTTAAATTGGCCTAGGAAACTTGGGGATCTGCCCCAAACCCTGGGCAAGTGTTTCCTGGGTAACATCCCACTGATTAGAGAGGATTAAACACTGAAAAAGACACAGTAGTTAAGAGAAATCATTCCATTGATTTGTATTCCTTGTGACAGCAAAATTTCTGTCAGGAGTTGGACTTTGATGATTCTCGTGGGTCCGTTCCAGGGTGTTCTGTGACTGTGTGATCCTTTCAGCAAAAGAGACCTAAAAGGGTTGAGTTGACACCTTCTTTAGAGTGTAAATGAAAAGTATCTTTTGTTTTCTAATTTTTGTGCCTTGTAGGGCTCATTTCACTTGATCAAGGGCTGCAGGGAAGATCTTCAAAAGACACAGCTGACCAAAAGTGAGTTATATGGGCTGATTACTGAAATATTGATGCTTCTGAATATGCAACTTCCTTTTTTTTTTTTTTCCCATTGAACTGACACTTTAATCAAGCAAAAATAGCCCATAAGAAACTCTAAACATGACGATATTTAATCTTGCCATTGGTCCCAGAGAAAGCAGTTAAGGGGTACTGAAGCATCTTCTCACAAGGCATTTCATACTGTTACCACGAGCAGCTGCACTACAGGGAAATCAGCAAAAGTATCTTCGAGGATTGATGAAGAAAAAAACCCCTTGAAGATAAAAGTATGTTCACTAATGAGCTGAATGAATTAATTCAGGGCTCATAATCAATGAGGTGACACTCACCTCACTCCTCTCTCTGTCTCTTGCTGTTCCAAGATCTGGCAAACTCAGCACTTGGGGGAATTTTGATTGAAGTGCCCGAGAAAAATTGATTCAGGGAGTAAGAAGACAAGTACACTCGTGCCACATCCAGGGACCGGCATTTCACAGCGGAGGCACTCTCAGAACTGTGGGACAGAATCTTTGTCCTCTCCAATATCCTCCTTGCTCCTTTAGCAGCTGCAGCTCTCTCCGAAAATGGAGCCACGAGTCAGCAAGTGAAGTTCTGTCCGGATTTAACTCCCAACCTGCCTTTGACAGAGCGTCCCTCCACCCTTCAGGTGACAAGGGGGTGTTTGGCCAAGGGTTGAACTCAGTGGTCTGGGAGGTCTTTTCCAGTCGTGATTTTCTGATTCTGTGACAGGAACTTCCCACAAACGTTTCAGGCTCCTCAACAGAACAGAAAAGCATTCTTTTTTCAATAATAACTTTTTCCTGCTCTATGAAAATTAGACATCTTGTTCATGCTTTAGATAATAAGATATTTTAAAAATCCTGAACAGGGCATGAATAAAATCCTGAAATACCTTTTCATACAAAATATACCCCACACCACCTTACAAATGGCTTTGCAGCTATGATGTGGAAATTAGAGTAAGAGAGAAACTCCTTCTTATAACATAAAAAAGAAACCAAACCAAACCCCTAACCAATTACCGAACCAAAACCACCAAACAACAAACAAGCAAACAAGACCCCCCAAAAAACTCTACAACTGAAAATATGAAATTAAGCTCCCAAAAGTTAGCCCAAAGTGTTCTTTTTTTATCCTCCTCCCCCTCAGAAATATAAGTCTCTATTAATCCTTAATGACCTGTTGCCTCTTCCATGATGGTTTCAGTTAATTGGCAACATTAGTCAAAAAGAAGAAACTCTCCAGAAGACGAATGCATGTTTTATTTCAGCATATTTTGAAAATCTAGGGTTATATGAGGGAAAAAAATAATATCTCAAGAGTACAATCCCCTGGAGACCTGGGCTGGCTTATTCATCAAGGCGACAGAAAGGCAATATCATAAAACACCAGGCAAGAGCCAGGATTGGGGTTTGGCACTGAGATTTATTCTGACACTCCCAGAATTGGAGGGTTTTTCCTTCTCTGGTCCCAGCACGGCGACTGTCAGTGCAGGAATAAGGAAGAGCCAGTTCAGGAGCTGCATGAGCTGCGAGCAAAGACACCTCTGCTTTGGGCACAGCCCAAGGGAAACACAACTCAGGGGACAGGAAAACAAAGTGGTGATGGTAGAGTGGCCTCAGAGTGGCCACCCCATCCCTGCCACCAGGAGACACCACACAGATGTATAAATATATATAGGGGTGTATAAATAGGCCCAGGGCCAGCAAAGAACAAATCTCTTTCTTTGCCACAATTTTCCATGAGCTGTGAAAGGTCCCTGTGGAAAAGCATCGCAGTTTTAAAGGCTGGAGGTGCTGCCTGAGCCATCCCAGGTGTCTCACACCAAGCAGCAGCCGTGTTTGTAGCCTGTGATCAAAAGTCAAGTGGCTCAAGAGCAGGTTTCTATCCCCTTTGATATTACGTGCTTTCAGGAAAGTAGAAGATATCTGCAATCTATTTCTGCCTTGCACTTCCCGTTGGAGAAGTGGTGGGAAAGGAAATGGAAGGATGGGAAGGACAATGCTTTGTTTATGCCTCAAGCTTGGTTGGATTGTTTATCAACACAGCTTTGGGGCTGCACATTCTTGTCCGCAGTCTTTCTCAGGTGACCAGAGAAAGGAAATCTTCCAAATTTTCATGCATTATGTATATATATATATATATATATCTCAATGAGCGTGTCTCTGATAGAGCACTGGCATCTTCTGAACGCAATGGGTGCATTTTCTCTGGCTCCATCAAGTACCAATTCGTTGGAATCTTCTGGAAATATGCAGGTGCCACCTTGCCATGACACACCCCAGAAGGGGAGGGCAACCCAGGTTCTTGCTAATAAATCCTTTGGAGTGGATTGGAGTGAAAAGACACTGAATAATCAGTGTCTGTAAATACACATATGTAGGGTATATTTTAGAACAACTTTGTTTCAAAGGTAGACAGGTGTGTTGCCATTTCGAGTGTCATCTCTACTAATGCAGCAATATTAAAGCATAAAAATAACCCTCGAGGAAATGTATAAGGAAAGGAAGAGAAGGCAAGGATAAAAGTGGAGAGATGTGGATGGTCACCCCCTGCTGGACCCAGCAATGAAACCTGGGAGTGGCAGCTTTGATCTGAAGGGTTGGGTTTGGTCCCTTGGGGCTGGGGAAAGTCCCCCCAGACTCAGAGATCTCATGAGCTGTTATACACTCCAGACTGGGGGGGGACACCTTGTAGCTCCCTGGGGTGGGGAGGTTGAGAGTGGGGGACGTGTGGCAGGAATGTCAGAGTCTGTGACACCTCCTAAGATGTTACAGCTGCCTGTTCTGTCAGCACCCATCGTGCTCCATCGTGGTCCAGCATTTGAGAGGAACAGCCCAGGCCAGATGTGAAATGTCTTCGAGGTTCCCCAGAGGGATTTTTACAGCAGAGTCATCGTGTAAGGGAGCACATTGCCATGATAAGGAGGATTATCCCACCTAGCTGGATTTGCCTCTTATCGGCCTCTTCTCTTGTCTGGAAATCCAGTTTGTAGCTTCAGGTGTGCAAACCCTTCTGCACCTGGGATAGTCAGACAGTGGCCCCCCCTTATCTGATCCCGAGGTCCTTTCCCAGTAGGAATATCTGGGCAGGAGTGGGCTTTGCTGGGGGAGCAGCTGTTTCTTTGTGCTCTTCTACAGTGAGCTGAAATCTTTTGGTGATCTTAGAATGTTTAAGCCATTAACTATTTCAGTCTCTGACACACTTTTGCATATGGGCAGGGACACCTCCCACCAGCCCAGGGTGCTCCAAGCCCCGTCCAACCTGGCCTTGGACACTCCCAGGGATCC
>JAWWMP010000005.1:25722123-25735908 GCA_035047865.1 Dendrocincla tyrannina | reverse complement strand
TCCCACCAGCCCAGGGTGCTCCAAGCCCCGTCCAGCCTGCCCTTGGACACTCCCAGGGATCCAGGGGCAGCCACAGCCTCTCTGGGCACCCTGTGCCAGGGCCTACCCACCCTCCCAGGGAAGGATTCCTTCCCAATAGCCCATCTCTCCCTGCCCTCTGGCAGTGGGAAGCCCTTCCCGGTGTCTTGTCCCTCCACCCCACTGTAAATATCTCTCATAGCCCCTTCAGGCACTGGGCTTTGGCCATCAGTTTGGTGTTTGAAGCTGCAGTCTGATCTCAGGGCGTTTACCTTTAGTTTCAGGGTTTGTTGCATAAAATTAAAGAGTCCTTTCCAGTGTCTCCCAGTTCCCTCCAGTGTCCTGATGCCTGGGAACACCCACCCTTTTCCAGCATATTTGAGCTCCCTGCCCAGTGGAAGCTCCATCAACACGAAATACCATTCATAATGTCCTTTATTTACTGGGCCCAAGAAATGTTTCACAAGCCTGACAGTGGCTCACACTCATCCAGCATGTAATTGGCACACAAAGTACAAGCACAGCAGCGATTCATTCGGTGTCAGAGCGGCTGCTGATGGCACAGTCCCTTTGAGGGGAGCTAAACTGGAGTAAACATTCCAGCACAGGTCCCTGCTGGACCCTCCATGAGCTGGGAGATGCTGGGGATCACTGTCCATCATGCAAAGCCAGGCAGCTGAGCACAATTAAGCTTTCAAACAAACTGCCCTGGAATCACATGGCAGTGCAAACACATTATGCACTCATTAGCACACTTACTGCACCAAGATGGAGTGAAGCTGCTCTGATTAGCAGGCTCTGATGCATTAAAAATCTTCTTTTTATATAATTCTCTTTCTCAGAGTAATGAGCAATCGTACAAAGAAAATCACAGAGCAACACATTGAGCTCAGCCTGCCATGGGGAGCAGCAAGTGAGTCTCCAAAAGGTGTTTCCAACTGCTCCTGACCACTTCAAACTCCTAAAAAGACAAGCATTTTTCAAAAGGACAGAGCTCCTGGGAAGATTAGGTGAAACTCTTTAATTGATTTTGCTCTATAAACATAAGGGATGGTTTCTGTTTGTATTTGCAGAAGATTTTCATTTACAAATGATGTTTTTGTCTTCCTCCTCAAGGAGCCAGCGCATTTTCAGCCTCCATGGAAATAATCTTTCGGAGGGAAACGGGATGTGCCAAATGTTTCCTGAATGAGATGCAAAATATCCAGCTTTTATTCAACTGTTCCTCCAGGAAATTTCCATTTCCTTCAGAAAGACACTAAACCCTTCAATCCATCCACGCAAGACGGTGGACAGAACAATGGTTCCAGGATGAAGAAAGCAGAGGAACAGAGCACAACGAAGAGTGGCACAAGCAGGACGCAGAAAGATCCAGAATACCAGCTCTTGGAATGGCAGCCAGAAGAAACTGTCTGCAAAAAATTAGGAAAAAGAAGAATTGTGTCACAAACTCTGTTGCATTTCATAGGGGAAGCAATGGAAGTTTTTCCTTTTTAAATGTTAAAAGCAGAATTTCCTAAAATGTGACTGATCCTTGTCACCTCATTATAATAGCTGGGGAAATGTAAAGGTTGTGCTCAGAAATAGTACCAAAATCACACAACTGTGGAGTCTCAGGTCAGTTTGGGTGAGGAGACATCTCAAAGCCCACCCAGTGCCATCCCTGCCACGGGCAGGGACACCTCCCACCAGCCCAGGGTGCTCCAAGCCCTGTCCAGCCTGGCCTTGGACACTCCCAGGGATGGGGAGAAATCAATCAATCAGTGAAATCAATCAATCAATCAATTATAAAGCACATTACTTAAAAGAACGGGGCAAAGACTCTCAGCTTTAAAAGAGGCAGATAAAGCCCAGTTTGGTGGAACTCAGGAGGAGGCTGGAAAGCATTTTCACCACAGGGCCCACAGGAGTCCTCTGAGCTTCCCAGGTTTACAAGTTTCACTGCCTGAAACGAGGGGCTGTGCCCATCTTTCATTTCAATCCTCAAATCAGTGCAGAACATAATAAATGAACACATCAATTTATTTTTTTAAGGCTGTGTTCAATTATCTACTGTGAAGAACAAATGGTTTCCACTGAACCATATTGGCTTTTAAGTATTTAAGCTCCGAAGCAATTATTTTCCAGTGCTAATTAAATGCAGTTTGAAAAAACAGTCTGAGAAATAAACAACATCAACACGCTTTAAAGAGCAGAGTTTGAACTGGAGAACAGTTTCTCTCCATCAGATGTGCTGCTGCTGCTTCTCAGGGGCTGACAGGGACCATGAGCAGGGCTAGAAGTCTTCTCAAGAAAAAAGATGCTTATAAATGTACCCTCTGTTCTTCCACTAAGCTGCCCATGCTTATTAGGAGCATTAATTATCAACTGTTCTCCTAGAAATTGGAATTTGCACAGATGTGATTATCTCTGAAGTTTACAGCCTGTTGATCCCTGTTCTGCAGGGACATTAATTACCAGGAACTGTCACAACAAGTCCAACTGGTGCTGGAGCTTATGCAGATTTCCTTCACGAAAATTCCCTTCCCCTTCCCTGCTTTTCCCTCTTGGTTCAACAGCACTACAGGAAGAGAGAGATTAAGTGTGAAGCTTCTACTGCAGGGATTTATTTTGTAAACCCCAAAATGCAGCAAAGTCCTTTCCTGGCCCCTTTCATGTACAGAAGTGCCCCTAAAGTTGGTGAGATCATGCAAACAACAAGGTGTCGAACCATTTGAAAAGAGCAAAGGCAGGTTCCTCTAAGGAATGTTTGCACGACATCCTGCCTGAAGTGATTTATTCCATATAAACAGGGGGTTGAGGCTTCTTCTTTTCAAAGACATCAATGAGCTTATTAGAGAAACACATTTGGTCTCTAAAAGAATTGCACTCCTGGGCATGGTGCTGCTCAGGGCATCGTCCTCCTTCCAAGCACACCACTGTGGAATGCCATGAACTTCTGTCCGCCCAGGGAGGTCAAAGTGAGAAAGACAGAATGCCCTGATGCTGTGGGAGCACTAAAACATCCCCCTGTTCCCAGCTTTAGCCTCCAGTGCAGAGCAGGGCAGTGCTGGGGCTGCTGGGAAGGAGCTGGAATCCATCCCAGTGAGCTCAGGGCACTGGCTGAGCCTGGCTCTGACTGATCTCAACCTACAGCACCAAAGACCTCAGAGCCATCCACAGAACTGTCGAAACCACTGGTTTGTCTGTGATTATTTGATATTATTCTATTTGAAAGAACTCTTCCCAGCACGTGTATAAATAAGAGAACCTGATAGCAAAGCAGAGTTCTGGTGGCAGCCTCTTTTATAAACCAAAATGATCAAAAATAACTGGAAAAAACCTGAAAAAAACCCTCCCCCCTGAAAAAAAATTAATAAACTATGATGCTCTTGGTAAATTCAATAGGGTTAGGGTATCACCCTCGAATTTAAAAGCAGTTTTCAGGAGACTTCTTTAAAATGAAGGAACACACAACACACTATTACCATAAGTTGCCTAAGGGAGTGGGTGAGTTGTTTAGTTCATATATTTTTTTTCCTTGTTGACAATTGGGAATAAGATTTTTTTTTATGTATTTTTTTTAATGTCTGCATAAAATATAAATGAACTGTAACATTCTTATAAATAACAAAATCCTCAAAGGCCTCTCAACAAATTGCCTACAAAATGCAATTCCTAGAAACCACTAGATCAGTAATATATGCTGAGCTCCTATGGGCTTTTCTGTTTGGTGATTAATTTAAAACTTCTCCCCTCCAAGAGAAAAAAAAT
This sequence comes from Dendrocincla tyrannina, assembly GCA_035047865.1. NCBI lineage: Eukaryota > Metazoa > Chordata > Aves > Passeriformes > Dendrocolaptidae > Dendrocincla > Dendrocincla tyrannina. Next base: position 25,732,137 of record JAWWMP010000005.1, on the reverse strand, counting down.
AACCCCCAGAATTAATAAAAAGTGCCTCTGTTTAGCCTGGAAAATGGCTCTGTAAAGTCTGGAAACAACCTGTTAGGGAAAACCCACTTGGCTTGGACAGGGGCATCCTATAATCGACATTACATTGATGGAAGGGAGAAACGTAATAATTATTTTGCAATCTTTGGCTAAAAGTGGTGTGACAGGCAGAGCATGTTACCAAAAACCCTGGGAGGAAGTCATTTATGGTGGCAAAGTTTTTTTCTGTTGAGAAAGGAAGGAAGGAAAGAAGGGAGGAGGGAAGACAAGGAAGGAGATACTCCTGGCAAGTCCCTTCCAGCAGCCCTGGAACAGGGAAACGAGGAGGAGGAGAGGAAGAAAAGCATTTACTGGCTCTAACAATGACAATTATACACTCCTCCCCTCTCCATCCTCCCCAGCAGCAGAAAGAGCTGATTAAGTGGGAGTCTCACTTCACACACTGTTGTACCTACAGATGTGAAGAGCCCCGGACCAAAGCAGACAATTTTAATTAATTTCACTGTAAGGCCCATCGTTTCCAAAGGGCCTCAACATCGGTCATGTTCTGCTGTGTGTTGCTTTGACAGGATTTCAGCAACTGTGCATTTACACCGAAAGCTGGAAGATTTTTTATTTCTAGAATGGTGGCGTGACTACAATACACTGTTAATTTCCATCAGCGTTTTCCTTCCACAGTTAAACAGGCAGGAGGAAAGAGTGCACTGGGAAATGAAGGCAGTGAAAGTCAGTTCTATCTGGTGATTAAGACCCCGTCTCTGTCATACTTAAAAATCCCATTATTTGTGCTGTTTTAATTCCACATTGATGCCATGTACCCTAAAAGGGACACCTCGCAAGGTAACACTTTCCAGAGCCTCTGTAATACAAAATAGAACCGGGTTGGTAGATCATGTATCTCGAAAGAAGAGGGAGAAGTTGTGATTCTCATCCCTGCCATCTGCAGGACTTTGCACAGCCCACTATCAATAACATCTGACCCTTCCAAAATACCAGCCACAACTTTATCACTTCTATTTGCTCTAAAGGTGCATTGTAGAAAGAGGCAAAATCTACCCAAACCTTCTCAATTAATCTGAGAGCTGCTTTTCTACAGATTTTTAGAGCTAATAACTTGTTCATCCTAATTTCCTTATTAATGCAGAGATAAAAAATTGTTGCTTCAGTTGGCAAAAATAATTAGGCCTGAGTGTCCCCCCTGAAGGTTTAGGGCACTGGATGAACTTTGAGGTCCCTTCCCAGGCCATTCTGGCATTCCATGGTTCTATATAGGATATCAAGGAGAGGATGGAAGCTTGATTGAAACAAATTGTCTGCCTCAGAACCTGCTCCTTGCCCACGTGTCCACGAGTCTCAGAAGACCATGACCTGAAGGAAGATAAGCCAACTGCTTTGCACAAGCCTGGCCTTTTCCTGAAGGCAACAAGGAACCCTTTAAAGGATTGGCTTTTTGCAGGAAACTGTGCAGAACAAACTCGGCTCCTCCAGGAAATATCAGATTATCCTGGCATCACATGGCAGGTCCTTTAGCAGGGAAGAGATCGGCACTGCTGGGCAACCCAGCCCTGCCTTGGGGGCCAGTGAAGCCCAAAGGAATGAATCGAAACATTACCACGCAGAAAGAACCATTGGTCACACGTCTGTCCCGCTCTGGAAATGCCAACAGCACTCCTGCCAGGCTGATGTGGGCACCAAGGAGCATGCCTGCCTGCCCAGAGACAAGAGAAGGGTTTCTTTTCCAGCCCAGAGGCTTCAGCTGCCTGGGAGGGTTGGCTGGGGCTGGAAGGACACAGGTTAGTCCTCAGCCTTAGTGATGGGCAGGGTCAGAGCAGGGCACTAAAGCTGTGGCTTTAAAAGCTCCAGAATTTCACATCTACAAAAAGTGACTCCACTGCCTCAGGACCAGCTTTCTTCCTCCCCTCATGCCGAGCTTCTTCAGCCTGCTTAGCTGCAGATCCTTTACTCTCAAAGAAATTCACAGAGAAGACCTGATTATAAAGGGAATCCAGCTTCTTCTCCACAATTTACAGACTGTGCCAAAGGAACAGCAGCATCTTTGTGTTATGCTCATCCCCAGGGAATCTGAGGGCTGTAATGTGCTTTTCTGTGCTCCTGTGGAATATTAAGCAATTGCTATCCCAAGCATCTCAAGTTCTCACCTCCATTCTTATGGGGTGACTCCTATTTCTCTTGTGCAGCCACTCAGGACTCATCTCTGCTGGGAAAGTCAAGTGTAAGACTCCAAAGTGCTCCTTTCGAGGACTGGATCCTGCTTTGCCTGGGGACCCTTCCTGGGGAGTCTTCTGTGTTTAGGTGGATTCTAACAATACTGAAAACTGAAGATGTCCCTTTGATTCGTAACTCACTAAGGGCAGAAATCTGACACAGCGCACACTCACCTGAATTTACATTTCCAGTAAAGGAAAAGGAACACAGGGCATCATCTGCATATGTGCTAAATAATAAGTACAGTTTTGCAGTGTTTGTTAGAAATTCAGCAGTGCTTGAGTAAACAAAGGCAGGATTTGTTATTGAACTTGTTTCTGGATCTAAAATTTTCTCAGAAGAACAATACAGTAATTTACCAAAAGTACAATGAAAAAAAAAAAGAAAAATAAAGTAGGTAATACTTTTCTCCTTCAGTTGAAATGCAAGAAAGCACATCAGCAAAACAGGTGAAATTGGACTTTAATAATACCGTGGAATTGTCTGGGGGAGGGAGCAATAGAGATTTTCATTAATGCCTTCATCACAGAGTTGGTTAAACATCATCTGATGTGTATTCACAATGTTACAGCACATGCTACACAATACGAAAATGTTCAGAGTTTCTCCAAGTTCAAAAAGACTGAGTTATGAGCAATGTAAGCAGGATGGGAATAAACCTTCAATGAGTGTTGTATATTCATGTGAACCTGCTGAGCCCCAAAGGAAAACAGGATGGGCAGGGTTTGGCTTTGCTGTGCAGACTGGCAGGATTAACATCTGGAAGTTTCCTTGGTCACCGGTGTCAACACGTCTGGGCAGATGTTGGACCCAGGGATAACTCAGTGTGTGTGTGTTGCTAATGAATGACTGAGGAAGGCCAGCCTGGTAGAAAAGCAAACATTAAAATCAGGGAAGGGATCCTAACTTGGGTTGGAAGCACATTTAACACTGCCCTTGACTTTAATAACATTTCAGGGTGTGCCCAAATGCCTTACGAAGTCAGCAACACAAAGAGCAATAAACCAAATGCAAGGAGCCAAGTGCTGTTGGACTTGTCCTGGCAGGAAATCCTGCCAAGTTTGTTGGGAATGACTTAAAGAAATCAGGTGAAACTCATGACCTAAAGGAAACTTTTACCATCCAAGGGCTCACGGAGTTTTGTGTGACACTCTAACTGCAGCACTGCACTCCAGAAAAGACCAGAATATAAAGAAGATGAAGTCTTACACTGCCAAAAAAATTAAAAAAAAAAGGTGCAGAATGTATCTAAAAAATCTGAAGATGGACAACTGTATATAGGAAATCCGGGAGGGGCTTCATTTTGGTTTGTTTTTCCAAGAATAGCTGGAGAGATAAAAGAACCTCTGATTTTATTTGACATGTGTCAGTGGCATCAAAATGCCCAGATAAAGCAGACAATCCTCCCTCCTGAAATGTCAGGGTGCTCCAGGCAGGAGCTGTGGGAGGGCTCCCACATGGGCTAGAAGGGAATATTTACTTGGGGCCAAACTCCCACTTAAAACATTTTCAAAGTACTTGAAAGCAAAACCAAACAGAAGAACATCCAAACTCTCTCCAAAATCTGTCTTGAAACACGTCTTGTCCCAAAAAGAGAGGAGTTGAAGAGTACAAAAGGAAAGGTTACACAGTGCAAAGTGAAAACCAGGAACAAATGATCTCCAGTGTATGAAAAAGGCTGGAGGAAATCATAGAGCTGGTAATCTCATTAAAAATCTCGCTATAGAAAGGAAGAGTAAAACAGTGTCTGGAAGTGTCTAAAACCCAAGCAAATCCTCCCCATTTCAATGTACACTCAGCGAGCCAGTAATTGGTTGAACTTCACCCACTGTATTAAATCAACTGTGAACTCCACAGCACTAGAAAAATCTACAGAATCTTAATTCCTTTTAGCAAATAATTACCCTTTTAGCAAAAAAATGATGAGGAAAATATGCAAAAATCTGAATTTCTTCTAGGAAAAAAATCACCCTTCTTATCATTATGTTGGTGGGTAGGTTCCCTACACCTCGTGTTCTCACAGACTTCCAACTGCCATCAAATTTAGAATTAATTAACTACTTCTTCAGGTAGTTGGTGGTGGCTGCTGCCTTTCTCGAGGACACATGTGGGACTAAGAGGTAGACAAGTTTTTAGCCTGTCAAAAAACTGGATGGCAGCAATAATATAAAATGGTAGATCAATTCTTCTGCTCCTGAATCCAGCCTGTACAATGCATGTATGCCAAGGCTACAGGTCACCAGTGTGGAAAAAATAAATGAAGTTTCAATTTGTTGAGTTAGTCCTGCCAATCTCCACATGGTAAACGGAGGGTTTATTTTTACCGACGTTGGGTTGCTCCCTAAAAAACCCCATATTTTTTCTGAGAAGCTGTGGCTGCCCCATCCCTGGAAGGGTCCAAGGCCAGGTTGGATGGGACGTGGAGCAGGGCAGGGGGTGGCACTGGATGAGGTTTAAGGTCCCTCCCAACCCAAAGCTTTCAATGATTCCATGATCCTATATATATGAAATGTTCATAATAATTGGAACATTGGAACAGGTGGCTTGGAGATGTTTTGGAAACTTAGGACATTCTTCAGACTTGCAGGGAAAGGCCCTGCCCTAAGCTGTGTCTGCTTTGAGTGGCACTTTGTCCCAGAGAGCCACCAAAGGTCCTTCCAACGTGAGTTCCCTCCTTGCCAGTGACACAAACTGGTGCTCAGTCCTGCTCATGGAACTGGGGGCCTGGTGAGGAGCAGGTCTCCATTTAGTCAGCCCAATTCTCAGTGTCCAAAGGTTCAATATGCACAGTGGAGCACTCAGGCAGTTGGTCTCTGTAATTTTATGTCCTCTTTGCACTTTTTGAATGTCATTTGTGAGGGGAGCCTTTCCCCTCAGCTGAAATACCCTCGAGGTGTCCCCCCAGATGTGTGGCTGTGGCAAACCCTCTCTAGAGAGGGACACGCTTCATCAGTGGAGCTCTGCAATTCATTGTTGGAGGGTAAATAGTTTTGGACACCACAAGAATGACCCAAAACCCACCGAAACTCAGACTCTTTCAGATTTCACTGATGTCACTTGATCTGTTAATCTGAGAACTATTCAGAATCCTTGAATCGTGGAATGGTTTGGGTTGGAAGGACCTTCAAGCCCACCCAGTCCCACTGCTTACCATGAGAGGGACACCTTCCACCAGCCCAGGTTGCTCCAAAGCCCAGTCCAACCACTTCTTGAATATCCTGCATTTGGTGATTCAATGGAGGTAGAACTCAGACTACTTTTTTGGTTTTTGGGTCAGCCAATGCAGCGAGTGTCATAAAACATTTATTACCAAACTGGCTGTTCATAGTCTTCCTGAAAGACATAATTAATTGCAATTGATTGATGCATTATAAATCAATGCAGAGGCAGAGACTGTTAAATGAAGAAAAAAATAGTGATGATTTAAAGACTGTTAATTAATTGGGGAAAAAAAGGCAAAAGCCCTTGAAGGCACAAAGTGTGTTTGCTCAAAATATCCATTATCTCTTCCGTGTGTTTCTTATTCAAAAAGACAAAATTAGTTTGCCAGGCCTTGAACTGATTTTGTTCCCTGTCCATTCCTGAACACATGGAGGAAAATGGACTGAGCAGGTCCTTAACCCGAAATCCAGAGTGTCTCTGGACCTTTCCTTTCTGCAACACTCCTAAAGCAGCAGCAATCAGGCATCAATGCTTTGCCTGTCACGAAGAATCAAACAAACTAGGTATTTCTCACATTTAAACCTGGCCTACATATGCAAACAATTCCAAATTCAGTTTGGACAGCGCTGGCAACTAGAATCTTTCTTCTGGGTGTTTATCTCCAGTGCAATACCCAGGAAACCATAAATAAATACACGATTTAACAGTGCAGACCTCGCATCTTGAAAGAGAGACTTCTAAGAGTACCCAGGCATTTTCCTTACAGCTTGGAAGTAAAGAAAGTCGAGGAAGCCTTGAGGTCACCAAGTCTCTGCTGGAGTAATTCCTGTCCTTTGCTCTTTCATGATCCAGGCTTTTCCTGGGCTTTTCTTAATTCATTTCCCATAAATCCCCCCCTTAGATTAAACTGAGGTAATTATCCAACAAACTGCTGAATAACCTCTTCTCTGTTTCACAAGCTCTTGGAGAACAGATCTGTTCCTGCCACATCCAGTCCCTCTCTGGAAGGGACCAGAAAGGGTCTCAGCTGATGTTGCTGCCTTTAAAGGTCAGTGGGGGCTTAAAAAGAAGGTATAAGGGAAACAAGATAAAAGCAAACACAACAAGCAGCACTTTGGGGGAGATAACAATTTTGTGATATTTTCAGAGGCTTGCCTAGAGGTCCTGTGGCCACAGCCTACTGTAATTAACTTTTAATTAACTTTATCATAAGCATTGTGCTCTCTTTGGAGGACTCACATGGCACAGAACTTCTGTGATGGCCCTTCCATCCCCTGTAAACACCTGAAAATAAAAATGCAATTTAGAACTGGAAAATGTTCTACTCGAAACCTGACACTGGAGAAAAGGAACCCAATCCTACACTTAAATCCAGGGATTTGTTGTGGGTTGGGAAAAGCCATCAGCATCCTGAGATATCTGCTGTGTGGAAAAGCTCAGGTCCCTTTCCTCTTCGGTCCTGAGTAGGCTTGAAGGTATTTTGAGAATTGGCAGAAAAAAAGAGATGATTAGAAACAGCAATTTAACTGTTATCTGGAGCTCAAAAAGACTCTTTTTTAAACCAAATATGAAACAATAAAGCCAACAATTCACCAGGTTTCACAGAAAGCTTTCCAATAAAAAATGATATTGAGTGCCCTGGAACGTGATTTGAAACCCACAATGTTACCAAGCAAGATAAGTTCAAATATTGGCATTAGAATGGACTCCTGCCAGTGTAAGTGGCAAAGGCACAGGGATGCTGGGGGACAGCCAGGTGGCAGCTCTCAGGAATGCCTGGAGATGCTGGGCTCACCACACAGCTGGGTGGCAGCTGCACAGGAGCCCAGGGACTGGCTCATTCCAAAGGTTCCTTAGGGTAGATCTGGTCACTGAAGAGCCAAGGGCCACCCCAATGGGTACAGCAACAGTCCAGACTAAGGAGCCCCAAAATCTGGGCAATGGTGAAGAAATTCCTGGAGGAATAGTAGGAATGGGAATAAGAGAAACATCCTTATGGCAGGCATGGCCTCCATCCCCCTGATTGTCACTGGGTTTGGAATCCTCTCAAGGAAACTTTGAGCAGCTCAGCATCACCATGATAATAACTTGCACCATGATGGACATTGTTTAAAGAATTAAACCTATTTATTATTCCCCATTCTTGAACTCCTTTTTCTTTCCCTTGACACTCGTTGCTGTTCCAGAGAGGGTGAGGGCAGCAATGAGAAAGTCCCTCCTTCTCCTTCCAAAGATCTGGGTTCCATTGGGATTAGGTAAGATTGTGTTAAAAAATGTTGCTTGTGCTGGAGAGAAGAAAAAGGGAAAAATAAAATAAATCCTTCACAACATGTGTTTTATTTTCTTTCTCTAAAGGTTTCTGCATAAAGGACTCATTGGTCCAGAATTGCATTTTTGTGTTAAATAATCTTCAGTGAATTTTCTTCTCCAAACTTCTCTAATCATTCCATTGTCCTTGGTGCACTCATGGTATCTTATGACAATGAAACCCAAAATATATTCCCATGTTATTTCCCTTTTATTGGTTCTAGACCTTGGATGTTGTAGCTTCATTAGAAGTTCTCTAGTTCTTACAGTCTGAGAATCACTGAAAAAATAGGTCCCTGTGCACCCGTTGTTTGAGGTGTTTCTGATGTCTTCATCACAGTCTCCTCTAGAGCTTCCCAAGCAGAAAAACCTCCGTTTCTTTAATGGATCCATTTGCAGAATGAAGCAGATTAAATTTTATTCTCCAAGTCATATTTGCTCCTGTCCTCCATTCATTATTTTTACCTCTTTCATGCCCCCGTGGTTTTACACAGTGCTACAATGATATCTGCCCTCTTGTTCTCTTATTCTTTTGCTCACTTTTACCATAATACTTGCTTTGTGAACTCCCCCTAAGGCTGATATTTTCATATAATTATTCAAGATAAGATTTCAAGAGCACTGCAGTGAGTGCCAATACCAGCTGAGAACCTGCCACCACCTGCCAGGCAGAGCTGTTTCCAACAGACACCTCATCAGCTCAACCTCCTTGGCCACATTTTTTGGTCACACAGAGCACTTGGGAGGCTTTTGAAGGAATTCTCTGATGGATTCATTCTTTGCCTGAGGGGGATTTGTGTCACTCAACCTTTGCCACCTCTGGTCCACAGTAGCTTTTATTCTGTGTGGAGACCAATTAGACAACAGATTCAGATCAGTGAATGGCAACTGCAGACCTTCTGGGACTCCTCTTTGGACACCACAATGGCCAGTGACCTCCTCAGAGGGACTTCAGCAGAAATAAAAGCTCATCTCTAAGCAAAGCTTCTGTCTCATGCCCCGTCAAGATTTACAGATTCTCCACTGCAAGATTTGCAGATTTTGCAGCATACTTTTTCCCCCTAATACACTGTTATTTCACTCTACCGAGTTCATGCATATGTGTCCACTTATATCTTCCATTATCACCCATAAATGAAGCATTGCTGCATTTTTTTCTTATCATCACAAAAGTCCTGAAAGGAAATTGAACCTGAAATCTGCGAGTAGACTCGGGCTTTTGTCCTGTATTATCACCTTCTCCTTTCCTTCTGCTCCCACAGAAGGTGTGCTGCAGGAGCCAGCTGCAGTGGGGCAGTGGATACCAGCAGAGAAGGTCATTTCTCCTTTATTTCATAGAATTCCAGACTGGTTTGAGTTGAGAGGGGCCTCAAAGCCCATCCAGTGCCACCTCCTGCCATGGGCAGGGACACCAGCCCAGGTTACTCCAAGCCCTGTCCAATCTCACAGTCACTATTTGAAACCAGATGAGTTTCTAGTGAGACTCTCCTCTTTTCTCATCTCTCTGTTTTCATCCTGCATAAATTTCCTTCCCACACCTGCTGCTTACTCCGTGTTTATGTCTCTCATTTTCACCTTTGAACAGACTACGCAGCAACATGTATTTGTTTCTTATTTAATGATATTTCCCTGGTCTAGGATTTGAAGAATGTGGCTCTGCTCCCTGGCCAGCAACACCATTAGCTCCCACCTGGGTTATGTTTTCTCTTGGGTTTACCTGGTAAATTCCCTGGGACTTTAAAGCCCAACCCTACTGTTGCTCCCCATTATTTAAGGTGAAAGCCATTGATAATTGTGATGATGACGTGATCCTCTGCCTGCTGTGAGCGTGGCAGGGACAAACCCCTGGGCTGTGTGGCCCGTGCTCCAGGGGCCTTCAGGGGATTTGGAGTCTGGTGAGAGGGCTGGAATTCTTTCCCAGGAACTGCAGATGGCCGTGCCCATCTCCCAGGGACTCTTTGGCTGCCCTGAGGGATCTCAGTGACCTGGACCACTGCAGTGAGGGGCTCCAGAGTCACAAGGACCTGCTGCCCAGGACGATGTAGCAGTTCTTTCTGCTTCTCAGTCTTTTGGGAACTTCTCCAGGCACCAAAGGATCATCAGGGCTGGAAGATCAGAGCACTGAGTGCCCTGTCCACTTGTTTTTTGAGCACCTGCAGGGATGGTGACTCTGCCCCTGCCCTGGGCAGCTGTGCCAGGGCTTAACACTCTTTCAGTGAAGAAATTCTCTCCTGATATCCAGCCTGAACCTCCCCTGACAGAGACTGAAGCTGTTTCCTCTCATCCTGTCCCTTGTTCCCT
>JAWWMP010000005.1:25675565-25691646 GCA_035047865.1 Dendrocincla tyrannina | reverse complement strand
GGGCTGGTGGGAGGTGTCCCTGCCCATGGCAGGGGGTGGCACTGGGTGGGCTTTGAGGTCCCTTCCCACCCAAACCACTCTGGGATTCTTATGTTAAGCAAAATAAAGAATGTTTCTACTGGAGATCTGACAACTGCACTCCTCAAACTCCAGCATGAATTTTAATGCTGCTTGAAAAATTCACACATCAGAAAATCTCAGCACACGTTGCCTCGTCTGGTGTCAAAATTGGCAATATTTGAGGCAGAACAGGGAGAGATACTCCATAAAGTTCGATCATTATTAGTTATCTCGTGTTGTCAGCAACTGTCACGTCGTGATTTCCATCATGTTCACGCAGTGCCACCGCTGATCCCACAGTGTCTCACAGCAGCACAGAACAGAGCTGCTACCACACTGCAAGCTCGTGCCATTAAACCTCAAAATGACATTTTTCAGAGCAATAGCAGAATTTGAATGCCCCACGATTAGTCTCCTTTCCAGCAGTTTTCAGTGCAGTCTTGTCAGAGGCATCAGCTTTCCCCAGGCCTGCCACTGTGTCAGGGCACAAGGACCATCTCAGCCTTCACACTTGGGGTGCCACGTGCCGTGTCGTGGTTCTTGCTTGGAGCTTTGATTCCCTATTTTTCCTTTTCTCCACTCACTGAGGGAGCAAATTACTTTCCCATTATAGTGTAATGATGCAGGAGGGCGGTGTTTTCTAACAATGGAAAGTAAAAAGGAGCTGTCTTTCTGAGCAAGAAGACACAGCCATTAAAAAAAATAAATGCTATTAAGCAGAATAAAATTATCTTCCAGTGGATATTGTGATAAATAGCAGATTAATGCCAGGAAGAAATTTGCTGCTAAGGCTTCTGTTTCCATTGCCTTTCTCAAATCAGTTTGTTTTCTATAGGTAAAGTTTACATACAGTTTGACATAGCTATTTTAGTTTTAGTTAGTTATAGTTATAGTGGTTATAATTATAGTAATAGTTAGTTATGCTGTCCTTTGCAAATTTTTGATTAAATTGATGATTTCAGAACTATTTGAATGTGCACCTTGAGCTAAAAACTCTTAAACATAATGTTTAGTGACAGGCAGAATTCTAAGTCCAAGTGGCAGGAAATACATTTTCCTCAAGCAAAACTACTTCTAATTGTTAAGATTAAAACCATCCTCACTCGGTCGTAAGTCTGTAGAGGAAATGCTTCCTTGTCTTTCTAGAAAGGTAAAAGTTGTCTGAAAGTTCCTATTCATTAGATAAAAATCTTTGCCAAATGGTCTGCAAAGAGACAAGGACCACTTTCTGCATTTCTCTAGGCTTGACACTTCCACCTTCACATTAAGGTAGAAGATTCAAGTCTCTTTTTATTTCTGCTGCCTGTAATTAATTATTTACACAGCTTAGAACAAAGACTGGAGGCAGCTCAGCTGAGAATGGGCACTGGGGCAAAATAAATGGAAAGGAAATGCCCTTTATTGCCACTGCCTGTGGCATCCCGACCCCTCCCTTTCTTCATTTAACACAGAACCCAGAAGTTTGAGGGCCTGGAATTTTGACAATCCATTTCATTGCAGGACACAACCTAATTTTTGCTTCCAATTTTCCATTTGAGCTATATATGTTCATGACTTCTTCCTATCCTCACACTGCTTAGTGGGGATGTCCCACCGTGATGTGTCCTACATGACTAAGGAGGAGGGGAAAAAATCTAATAATTCAAACTGATTTGAATCTGGTTTTAACACCTTTTTATCATGTGGCATCCCCATTGAGCTAAAGGAATGTCAGTCACAGCCCATCATGCTGCAAAGGCAAAGGCCTTTTTCCTTCTGAGGGTTTTAGATCAGCAAGAACCAGTTCAGAACTGGTGAGCTGGGATCTGTTATACTGGGAGATGCCTTTCCAGCCCCAGCTAAGAACTAACACGGGATCTCCTATCCTGGGAAAGGCTGGGCTTGTCAGGTGGCTCAGCAAGGAATTAGTTGGGTTTCATAGCCCCTTTTGATAGGGGCTGAGAAAATGATTTGGTTGCACAGGAAATGTAAATATTGATGGAATCAGGGAACTGGAAATGGAATGTTGGCTTGGGGGGATTTTCCTCTGTCGTGGCCCCATTTAACAATCCTGGGGTTTTATTAATTCAAAACGAGGACACGGATCAATCTGAGCTGAGTGACAACCCTCATTTGGACAAAAGAATGAAATAAAAAGTGTTGCCTCGTGTATAACACTGAATCTGCAGCTTCGAAACACGGGGGAAATTACGACTTGTCTCCATAGAATAACATGATTTAGTGAATCTGTAGGATTCAGTTTAGCTGCAATTAACTCACTATTGCATAGCAAGTTCTGACATTTAGCTAAGTACAGTCAAGTGCATAAATATACAATTGAAAACACAAGGCTAGGGTGAACTTTTACACAAGGAATCCCAAAAGACCATAAAACATGTATAAGATATGTATATATATATATATAAACCCATTTATTATTTCTATTAAATGTTCCTTCCTTCCCCTCCTGTCCCTGAAGAAATGGAATGAAATGAAATTGTTGGGAGCGAATTCTCACCTTGTAAAAATTATTATTAGACTTCAGGAAGCAACCAAGTCTGAATCACATAAAAGAATCTCAGATACTCTTGCTGTCACTTCTGGCCCGTAAAATATGAATCCACTTTGTGTTCACAGGCTGATAAAAGCAGTGAGGACTTTGGAACCACTACCTTTTTACCCTTGTTGCTTAATAGACTCTCTGGTTTCTTCCTGTTCAGCAGGTAAGTGCATTTCAGCTCTAAACTCTCCTGTGTGGGATTATGCATTTCTTCATTACATCTCTAAATCCTCCATGCCATTATTCTCCTCATGCTGAATGCACAATGAACCTTCAGCTCTGGGTCTTTTTGCCAAGTGGCCTCTCTCTCCTCTTTCCAATAACTCATTAAACCCACGTCTTCCAGGAATCCCTCCTGCTTTGTTTTTGCTGATCATTAATCTCTCCAGGCTTCTCACTGCTTTAAATCCTGCTCAAATCTCCATTCCCTCCCCATCAGGAGGTGAAGCTGACTCCTTCCTTTGATCAAGGAGAAGATGTAAATGCCTCACCATGTGGAGACTTTAAACAACCAGGAGGGGAAAAAACCCTCAAGCAATTTTCCTCATAACTTGAAAAGTGAAAATATTTGGCCAGAGGAATTTGCATAGAGAGAAGGACCCTTGCTGGTGGCTCCCCCAGGCATGGTTTCTTGGGGGAATTATTTATTTCTAGTATAATATTTATCATCTATCAAACTATGAATGATTTGGCCTTGCAAACTCTTCAAGAATCCCTTGGAAGTGCATTGATTGGAGCAACAAATTGCAGCTGCCTCTGGTGTTCCACCCCCCTTGCAGAGCTCCTCAGAGCCCCTTCATCATCCTCCAGCAAGATGCAGTGGGAAGGGACAGGACAGGGATGTCACGAGCAAGCAGAGCAGCAGGTTCCCCTCTGGGAGGGACCGTGATGGTGCTGCTGGTGTTTTCTTCCTCCTCAGCCAGGGGCCCATTGGATTTAGACATCCTATTTACATTCTGCTTCCTTTTCATGGTCTTGCAGCTAAAGCTTGACAACCACAGCCTCCTTCAGTCCAATTAATGCAGAGGGATAGGATTTGTAACCAAGTGGTAACCTGGTTTGGCCTCAATTTTACTGTGTGTGGTATTGGCAGAGCTGAAATAACATTGGCAAGAACCACTTGGCCACAGGCAAAAAAAATCCAAAAACTGATTTAGCTGGAGGCAAACCCAGCACCTACTCTGTCAGGTCAATACAAGTTCTCTGGCCTCTTACTAGTCAGAGAAAAATGAGAATATCCAGGTTATCTCCTGTCCACTTGTCAATATTATAGTGGTGGCAAGGGACAGAATTTATGCACGTGTCCAGAAATTCCTCTCTTGACATCAATGGGACACCAGAATTTGGATCTGTTTATTTTGCACATGATCCTCTGACATCTTGGCCACACCATCCTGAGGGGCACAGCTACAGCAGAAGAAAATGGAGCTGGAAGAAAATGATATTGGAACAAAAGGTTTAATAATGGGGGCATGTCTGAGCCTCATTTAGGCAAAAGAGGCAGGAAAAATGTGCAGGGTTAAAGTAATAAATCTCAAATACCATGACTGTAAATTGACAAATGCCACTGATTTTAACCCAAAGTAGAAGCTTCTGTCACCCCCTTCACACTGAAAAGCGGGATTATTTCTTGCCCACTATTGCCTCTTCCTTCTGCTGCTTCCATTTGAATACTCTTGCTCACTTGCAGCCCTCTCCTCCTTCTGCTCATGATGAAATCACCCTGAGCCATCTCTTGTGACAGGTTCAGCAAGGAGATTGGGATTTGCACATTTGATGGGGTTTGTGCCCAGCTAATGATAACTATTGGTTAAAATATTGGGGGTTTAACACACTTTGGTCTGTTGTATACAACATCATCCAGTGCTAATGGCAATTCCCTGCCAACTCTTCCCATACCTTACATATACCAACAATAATTACCAAATTGCTGCCAGAGTCAAGATACAAACATGACACGTCATTGACAACAGCTACATAATTTGCAAGTTTTCAGTCTAGAAACTGCTTAAGCTGCTCTTACCATTCTATGCCATACAGAAAACAGTTGCTGTAACTCTTTTTTATTTGATTTATCCATCTAAACTTTCCTCCTTTCCCTCGTCCTGTGTATTTGGTGATGTTTCCAGGCTGTCCCAGCCAGGACTGAGCATCACTGAAATTACAGCTGTTTCTTGAGGTGCTTCCTCTTCCCTCCTCTCCTTTGTCAGATTTTGTGCCACTTAAGTTTTATGGCTGTTAAGTTCTTTTCACCAGCCTATTAAGAAAGAGAAAACTGCTCTGTTTATGACCCTGGAGCCTGTGCTGTTCCATTAGTGACCTCCCTCTTTATCAAATTGCTTCAAATGCTGAACACTGCAAAGCTTTTCTATGGAAACAAGAAGGTTTAGAAGCTTCTCTCAGCGTGGAGGGTCCATTAGTGGCTCTGTAGAGGAATCCTGGTGGGGTTCCTTGGAGCAGCAGCTCTGTCCTCACTGCTCCCTCTGACCCACAGCAGATGTTGCAGCTACTCCTGAGCTCCATGGAGGGGCCCAAGTGTGATTCGTGTTGCGCCTCTGCAAAAATATGAATCCTCTGTAGTGTTAAATAGCTTCAAATAAATAAATCTGGTGTGAAACACTCAACCTGCACGTGTGGGATACCCAAAGAACCCATCAGGGGGTGTTGGACTCTGAGCCCCAGAGAGGCTGTGGCTGCTCCAGCAATACTGGTCCTAACTGGGCTGGAGGAGCAGAGCCTGACTGGTGTGTGACCTGTGTGAATGGCAGAGGGCAGAAACCTTGGAACAGGAATTGTTATGCACCTGCAGTAACCCCTCCTGCCTCACAAAGAAATTTAAATGAGCTCTGTGCACCAACAAAGCTAAATATCCTTCCTTAAACAGTGATGGGGCTGACAATGAAGGAGAAGGGGAATGAAAGGGGTGTGTGGAAGTTAAAAGGATTAAATAGGTATGGACAGAAGCTGAGGGGTTTAATCAGTGTGCAAATCTCTTCTAGAAGGCTCACAGAGTCAACGTGTTTACTGTAAACTTTATCTTGACCGTCTGCCCCCACTAATCAGATACAACTGGCACTGGGAGTTTGAAGGGAAACACATCCAGGCCCCGAGATCCTTCCTGGATAGCAAGCAGCTAAGAGCTTATCTGCACACACCACTTCAGCTGAATTGTTTACCTCGGAGGAGAACAAGATTAGGGAGGCAGCAGATGCTCCTGCAAACCACGAGGTGATAACCTGGGAAACCAAACTCCGTGGGGAAAACACACCCAGGGAAACAAATCCAGGTTGTGTTGGGTAAGCAGGTCCTTTCCTCACCAGGCTGCTGTGAGGATTGTTGCCAAAAGCCTGCAGAAGGGCACTTGCCAGCCCACATTTGGGCATTTCCACACTTCCAGCTCTTGGGGAATATCAACATCACATGTGAGAAGGCACCGCGGTCCCCTGTCCTCATTTGGGGTAAAGGACTCTTTGTGTCCAGGGGAAACAAGGGTGAGGTGGGAGCTGGGATGACCTTTTTGTTGTTGTTTTCCAGCAAGAAGGAATTTTCTTTTAAAACCCCCTGACATTTTCTATTGTTTTATACCTGCTTATTTCTGGTCAGCATTTTAGAGCTGAATTAAAGGAAGACTTCATGAAAGATGACTGGATTGAAATCATTGCGTGTTGT
Source organism: Dendrocincla tyrannina (assembly GCA_035047865.1). NCBI lineage: Eukaryota > Metazoa > Chordata > Aves > Passeriformes > Dendrocolaptidae > Dendrocincla > Dendrocincla tyrannina. The sequence continues at coordinate 25,685,378 of JAWWMP010000005.1, read as the reverse complement.
TTGTTAAAGTTTTGTGTTTGGGTTTTTTTGTTTGTTTGTTTTTTATTCCCAAAAGGATAACCTGACATTCATAATCAGCCAAATCTTAAAGAATAATTAAAAAGAAAATTCCAACAAAATCAAAAAAAGGTGAGGTTTTCCTAATGGAGGATCATTACTTTTAAGATTCGTATATGAATATTGATAACCTAAAAGTTGTTTGTAAAAGAAAAGTAATAGGAGGTAGTAAACAATGCGGATTGACAGGTTTTAATTGTATTTAATTTTGTTTTGACATGTCTGGAATGCAGAGAAGATTTTAAATGTCTAGAGCATACATGAACAAATTCCAATTAATAGAAGACAAGGAGGAGAGAAAACTGCATGCAAGCCTTAAATTCCCTTCCCCTTCCCCTTCCCCTTCCCCTTCCCCTTCCCCTTCCCCTTCCCCTTCCCCTTCGCCTTCCCTTTTCCCTTCCCCTTCCCCTTCCCCTTCTCCTTCTCTTTTTCCATTTCTTCTTTCCCTTTCCATTTCCTTTTTCTTTCTTTTCTTTAACTTTTCATTTCCTTTTTCTTCTTTCCCTTCCCCTTCCCATTTCCCTTTTCCCACAGCCCAGGAGGGAGTACACTGAAGTCTGCACTGCTTTCCAAATATGTGATTTCCATGTTTGTTGCCAGACAAGCTTGAGCAAACAGATCTTTTTGAATGGTGTGGGAGTGTGGGCAAACAATTCCTAAAGAATGATTGCCAAGTCCACTCTGCTGCCAAATGTTAAACTCGGCCAAAGAGATGTCATTAAGAAAAGGCAATTAAAAAAATCCAGCAATGTAGGTTAACAATCATTGGGAAAAATGGTGATAGGTCTGTGAGAAACTGGTGCAGCTCTTCAAGCACTACATTGAGGGGGAAAGGAAAATCCCAGCAAAAGGCCCATCCTTTCCTAACACCTGCCATGAGCCAGTGTGCTAGGAGGATTTTCCAGATCAATAATATAATTATATATCCAGAGGAAGATTTCCTTTCTGGTGGGAGGGAGGGAGGTAAGACAATACATTGCTACCCATGGAATCATGGAATTGTTAAGGCTGGAAAAGACTCCAGCCCTTCGATGCCCTCCTTGGAGTGAGGGGTGAGCCATCTATCAGGGGCAGTATTTCCTCACAAAACATGGTGCAGAAATGGGAGTCAACCTTCAGGATCAACCTGGGCCTCCTCGTGCCCTTTTCCTCCACCATCAGGACCAAGGAGACACCACCAGAGCCTTCTCCCTCACGCCGGGGCCCTGTGGTCACTCTCGGTGTGCTGAAGGGAGGGGCAGTGCCCTCTGCAGAACCAGAGGCAGGGAAGGAGTTACCCAAAAGAGGGGATTTCCAGCCTCCCCCATCTCTGCACTTTCCATGTGGAATGTGGTTCCTGCTGTCCTCCTCAGCAGCACGGGATGCAGGTTCTTGTCCCTGTTGGGTTTCTCCTTGTTCATCCCCCCCAAACCACCATTTCCCACAGAAGCCCCTGAAGAAGAAGCCTGGAAACTCTGCACCAACTCCTGTTCCTCTGTGTGCGGCTCCCAGACTTAATAATCTGACTTAATGATCTTGCTAAAATATTGCATGTGAGATGCCAGTGACATTAATCAATGTTTAACAAAGGCAAGCAGTGCTGCTCCCTGAATATAAATACTTGCACAGAAAGATTCAGCATTTGTTTAGTGAGCTTAATTAAAAAGCTCTGCTTGGTGCGAGCCGTGCCCTTTGGAGGATCTGAACTCCTTGATGAAGAAATAAACTGTTTCCCCTCACTTAGAGCTCTCTTTTCTTCCTACACCACGAGTGCTTCCAAAGATCAGAAGATAAATTTTCATCTGCTATCTTAATTTGAAAGCCATTTTAACGTTCTGATAAGGCCAGGAGTTTTTGGGAGGCTTCCTTTTGTTTGCCTCGGTTGTCAATGAACAAACTTAAGGTAATTAACCCAAGGCAGATATCTCAGAAAGATGCAGAGGCTTTGCATTTGGCACAGGAATGGGGAAATTTCTGTAGGGAAACCCACATCCAGTAACGATTAAACTCTTTTATCTCCTGCTTTATGCACTTTATTCCGGCGAAGGTCAAGGTTGAGACATTGTGCAGCATTTCGAGTCGAGCTGGTAGAATTATAAGAAAAGAGTAATCAATAATCAAAAGATGTGGAATTAAACTGTGCAGATAGAGGAGAGTTTGATAAGATTTTTCCACAGCTGCAGCTGAGGAAGATGCTGAGCTTCTCTGAACAAAACCCAATTGATTTCACTAAGCCAAAAGTTTCTGTGTCCCTCTGACCTTGCAGCTTCGAGCATTATATCCTGTATATGTTAGATACATAAATAGAAAGCCTGAGATAGGCATGAAAAAAAGAAAGAAAGAAAGAAATATCCATTCCATGTCACGTGAACAAATTGTCCCTTATGTCACCTGTCTGCCTGTCTTATTTCAGGAATGAAATTACAGGTTATTAATGACCCGGATTAAACTCAACAATGTGGTTGGTATTTTAAAAAAGTGCAAAAATTATTGGTCTTTTGAAAAGAAAAAGTCCCAAAAGTTATGTGGCAATTGAGAAACTAAAACTGAGTAAGAGCTGTATTGGCAAAGGGCTTTTCCCACAACATCCCACAAACAGACATGGCTGGAATTTCTGTAATGCATTAGAAATATTACAAAGGTCCTCTTTGGAGACACTGGTGGCTTCTCTGAGGTGGGAGAAAGCAAAAGATCTGGAACTGTAAAGTGTGCAGGCTGAACAATTACAAAATAAATTATGCCTTTCAAATGGTCTAAATATTGACATAGATATTACTATAAATATCCGAGTGAGGTAATAAATAACAGTGTACTACTGCAGTAAAATGAATCAGTTAAAATCTATATAAATACCCTGCATTTCCAAATTATTGAGAGAACACTTGATTTATCAACACTTACCTTTTCCCCACCGCTGGGTAAGTGATGATTTATTTTTAGACTACAATGTCTCATTGTGAGGGAAAAGACACCTTTGGATTTTCAAATTTTCCTGGAATGGAAAATTATTTTAATCTGAGCTGAATTGGATTTCTATTTTTCAGCTGCTGCTGCCAGCAGCATTTGGGGCTTGCTTCTTTTCATTAGGAAAAGGGATTTGTGACAGTCAGGATTTGGCATGAGTCCATTCAATTAAAAATAATGCAGAAAAATGCTATTTATCTGAACAGAAAAGTGAAATAAGAGTGGTCAGTTCTTCTGTGCAAGTGCAAAGACCTTGTCCAAGTCCGTGTTATTCCATCATTTACCTGGGTGGGAGGTGATTTCCAAGCCAAAAGGATTCAAGTTTGTTCAATGTCAACTCACACCCTCCTGAAAGTCAAAGCCCAGACTAAACCCTTGAGCCAAAGCCAACCGAGGACACGGCGATTCCCCCCTCGGGTGCACCTGGGAAATGCTTCCTATAATATCAGATCACTGGGAGACATTCTTCATATCTCCAATTTTGAACGTGTTTTTGATCAGGGGAAACTCTTCAGCTGGATCTGAGGAGCTGTGGCACGGCCTGGGATCCCCTTTCCCAAGGGACTGAAATCACTGGACACACACACTGAGCTAAACCTAAGACTGAGCAGACATGACTATAGGTTTTGAAGCTCTAAAAACATGGCTTGGTTAAATTCCTTCAGGAATTTCATCCCAGCTTGGACTCAGATTTGAATCAAGAGCTGGAATGTTTCACTGATATTTTTGTCACATCAACAGACCCTCTCCTTCCCTAAGAGTTATTTCAGATGACAGAGATTATTTTGGAGATGTTCAAATTACTGGAAATCAGGAATGACTCCCAGTTTTACTGACTGCACTAGAAATATATTTTCTTTTCCTTTTTTCCCTGCTCTCAGGAAGCTCAGGACGAGGGTACCTCTCACAGCATGCTTGGATTATTGTCTGTAATTTATCATCAGGATTCACTCTTGCTGATGGATGATTTTTCCCTCCCAAGCTTCCTGAGCAAAAAGCTGGATAAAGGGATGGATATATTCTCTTGGAGTAACCTTCCTTCCCAGTGTTGCCCTGGAGAAGAAGAAATTGCAAACACAAACAACTAAATTCCTCTCCCTTTAAGGATAACCAGGAACAGACTGGTCAAGCTTGGATTTATATTTGATTAGCAGTGATGGATCAAAATGCAGACAGCTCTTCCCCTGCCCTTGGACACTTCCAGGGCTTTTCGGAGGATTTCACTGAAAACCTGTTGCTACATCACAAAAGCTGATAAAACTCTCTGCGTGTTGGCCCTGAAACCTCTGGAAAACCCATCCAGGCAAGTTTTTTTCACTTTCAGTGCTTTAATACTCCCCCCTCGGTGCCCGATTGAAACGGGTGCCTTGAGATTGTGTGTGGTTAACAAACATAAAGGGCTCTCATTGAAAGACATTGGAAAGACAGATCTGCCAGATCCATGGGCAAAGGTATGATTGAAGGAAATAACACCCAGACATCAATGCCTGTGCACTTCTGAGCCCTTTCTCTCCTTTGTGCCCTTTGGCAGAGGCCGTGCTCTCTCTTATGTGAAACCTCTTATCTCCACAGCAAAGGCAATGGGCTTTAATTGGGTTACTCCACATCACAAAGAGGTTAAGGAAAAGATATTGAAGCTCTTCAATGAAAATGTGTTTTAAAGAATACATAAGGAGATTGAATCTCCCGAGATTGTCTTGTATTTAGAGAAATTTGGAGAGCACTTAATGTGAATTCTATTTTAAAATGCTTTCAGAGGCTGGAAACTTTGACTGTTACTGAACCTGAAAGTAATGAACAAATGGTGACATCTTTTACAAGTGGTCCTTCATTCAGCAATGGATCTTGATGTAATTAACATCACGTTAATGGGAATGGCTGGAGCTTTGTCAGGGCAGGGTCAGGGGGGATCTCAGGACAAAGCTCTTCCCCCAGAGGGTGGTGGGCACTGCCCAGGCTCCCCAGGGCAGTGGGCACGGCCCCGAGGCTGCCAGAGCTGCAGGAGGGGTTGGATGATGCTCTGGGGCACAGGGGGGGATTGGTGGGGGGTCTGTGCAGAGTTGGACTGAATGGCCCTTGTGGGTCCCTCCCAGCTCAGGAGATTCTGGGATTCTGTAAAACACGCAAGACATAACATTTATCCAATCTGTTGTTTCCCTCTTCCGTACAGAGCTGCAGGAGCCTGTCCAGCTTTATTCAACATAGAACCGACACCTCAAGGACTGAAAACTTCAGAAACTGTTCTCATAGAAGCACCAAACCCCTAAATTAGCTTTGTCACTGCAGGTCTGTCAAGGCAGACTTGAAAAAAAAAAAAAAAGCCCCAAATTCTAAGGATTTCAATTTTGTTGTTATGCAACCCCTTTGCTCTGCTGAGTAGAAAATTCAGGCTATTCCCAAGCTGTTCTTGCACTGTTGAAAAAGAGAGAGCTGCTAATCTGAGTGCTAACCAAACATGAGAGAAAACTGAGAGGAAGTCAAGGAAACGAGACCTTTAGATTTCCAGAAAAGAAGAGTAACCTTGAGGAGGTTCTATACAGACATTGGGAGTTAAACCTGTTGCACACAGGTGCAGATTTGCACATCTTGTATGACACACAAACATGTGATGTGGTTGTCTACAAAACCTCTCACTGAGAAGGAAATGCGTGAGGAAATGTCCTTTTTACTACCTTAGTTATAAAAAAAATTACATTTTGTATTACTCCCTAAAAAAATCTAGTGCTCAGACAAGGAAGGAATGGTAGTCAGAAGGAAATATGATTAAAAATAGTCTGCCTCAAAGTTTATAGCAAAAATCAAGGCCAGTTTTCTTACCTGAAATATGGGTTTTAGTGTAATTCTTTTTGTTGTGGCCTAAAAAAGATAATTTTTTTTTTTGATTAAAAAATCACAAGCCAATTCCAAGAGTAATGAGTGGAGGATTTTTAAGTTTTAGATAGGAAAAAAAAAAAAATAAAGATTTTATTAATCCTTTTCCCTTCAGCATCCCTGCTCCTGAATCCTGACTTGGCAGGCACATCATTGCCCCAGCAGCAGCAGTAGCACATAAACCCAGTGTGGTGGTACTCTCTATGCCCTTCTCTGCTCATCCTGATGAAGTAGCATTTTCCTATTTATTTCCAGCAGCAGGAAAAGTGATACCATGGATTTATTTTTTTTTTTTTTTTGGATGTGCTCTTTATAGCACTACAGCTGCACCACTAAAACCCTGCCTTCCTCCCCTCCCCACAATGGCAGGCGCCAGGAGAACTGGTTATTAACTCGAAATGAGTATTGCAGGACTGCCTTCCAAAGCTTTCTGCTCTCAGCCGTGGAGATGGGATGGAAATGCAGGGCTCCTGGGTGCCAAGAATTCCCAGCCAGCTGTGCTGCCACGAGGGAAGGAGCATGTCAGTGAGGAAGGTTTAGGGGGGATGATGCTGTGACTTACATTTTGGCTTCAGTTCCCACAGTGTGTCTTGCCTGAGTCAGTAACATCACCTGCAATAACCAAATTCGCTTTTCATTTTAAGACTGAGATGATGGAAAAAAAAGCATTCTGTTGTAAGTTTTGCTCCAAATCATATATTTGTCCCCAGTAAAGTTGGAGGGAAATGAGCAGAAGCCCATAAAGTTTGCAGCTCATTTCATGTCCCCTGAAAAATTGCTGTGTATTCTCGGAGCTTCGAAATCGGTATAGAGCACACTTGGTGTTTATTGCATGGCTTGAAATTAGATTCATTTTTGGAAGTTTTATGACCAAAAAAAAACCACAAAAATTATGCGTTGCTACTTACAATACAATTGCTAAAAATTCCTGGGAATGACAGATTGCCATGGCACGGGATCGCCTGCCAAGGCAGAGGCAGCAGCAGAGCTCTGCAGGAGGCACAGCATCACTGTCTGCATCCATGGCAGGGAAATCAGGGCTCTTCAGCTCCCACACATTGCAAATGCCTCCTCTTCTCATGCATGCCCCGAGGATTCCTGGGAGTGCACTCCAGCCTTGCTTCCGAGCCTCTGGAGTAGTTACTCAGTCTTTGTTTAACAGGTTTTCCCCCTTTTGTTCCAAAAAAAGACCAGACATTTTGCTTGGGTTGTAACAGAATTTATCTCCAGGTCATATTTCAGCAGGCAGAGAGCTTAATCTCAGCTAAAGGCACTGCAAATATAAATTGCAGCTAATAAAAGAACTTAATAAAACATGGGCATCCACAGGGAAGGGCACTGTAGGTATCAGTCCAGCATTCTGGCTAGTCTTTATCAGATTATGAAAACCAGATATGGAGTTCTTGTCATCATGCACGGTCTCACGACAGTAACCCAAAGAACCCAGAAACAGAGCCCAGAGTGTGCTCCAAGAGGAATATTTTGACCTTTTCCCAGTACAACTGAGCAGGAGCATTGAAAGTGGCACACATTGACAAAAATATCAATGCAATTAAAAATGTGCATCAGAAGGACCTTCAGCAGCTCCTTCTGCATCCCACCCTGATGCCATCAGCTCTCACAGCCACTGACACGTGCAGGAGAGCATTAAATATGACTGTTACTGAAAGGAAACCTTCTCAGCTCTGGAAGAGTCACAGAAGAAAAATTCAAACTCAGCAACCTGTCTGAGAGAAATGAAGGACCAGCCACTTTCCCCTCCGTATTTCGTGCAGAGGAGCTGTGAGCTCCAAGGGACAGCACTAAGGGTGAGCTGGTCTAGGAATACAAACCACGGGCAATAACTCAGAGACAATATTTAAGTATCTCTGATGGAAAGGAGCTTCTCTCCTCAGCTTGCTCAGAGTTTTGGCCCTGAGGAGGAGCAGGAGCTTTGCCCTGCCTGCAGGTGCATCCCCACACCCCAGGTGAGAGATCAGTGAGCCTGTGGTGGGCACACCACGCCCCGTGTGCTGTTGACAAGCATCACCATTGTCCTCCCCCGTGGCTCTGCTCAGCAGCCCCATCCATGGGGGCAGGAGGGATGGACATGGTCCCCTCTGGGTGAGGCAGGGGCTGTACAGGTGGGACCCAATCCCTGCGTGGCTCGGCGCGCTCCTCCCTCGCAGCCACCCCTCGAGGAACAAGGAACATGCTGCCTGCAAGACACAACAACATGGCTGGGAGCCACAGGGAACGAAAAATTAAAACTGAAGGGAACGAGAAGAGCAAAAACTGCTGTTGCCCACAGGGCTTTCCCTGTGCAACATCGCCCACGGGCCACTGAGGGTGGGGAGGGTTCTTTAAACCAAAGGACACGCAGATGCTCCGTGTCATCCTTACCAGGGAGAAGACCTTTCTGGTGGGAGTTCACTTGGAATAATTCATTAGCACAGCAATCAGCATTTTCACCCCAGGCAGTTGTAAGCAGCTGCTTTGTATGTAATGAGTACTTAACTGTACAAACACATCCTTCCATCTGCACTCCTAAATAAATCCGTGCCCAAGGACACCCGGCACCGATGCCGCTGGAATAAATCAGAGAACCCTCTTTAGCTCTAAGGTACCAACACTGTCACAGGTTAAGTTTTGTATTTGTGTAGTTCAATGAGCAAGGCAGCTCAGCAGCACTCAGAAACAAGGAGTGTGTTACAAACTGGGTAAGTAATGGAGAGGGTACATGCAACCCTGCACCACTACCTCTCTATCAGAATGCTTGTAGCCTTGCCTTGCGGTCTCAGGAAAGAAGATAAAATAGCTCTAAGGGACAGGGAGGTGGCCTGTGAGGGCAGCGGGGATTGAATTCATCCTTCACAGAGGGAGGGAAGGCTCCTCTCCCAGAAAAGAAGTGCCAGGAGGTGAAGCAGCTGCTGCTGGGAGGAGAGAAAGGGGTCAAAATGCAAAATCTGAGGACAGCACTTTAGTGATATCATTGCAACACGTCTAAACACGGTAAGGGAAAAGCAATTTTTTCTCAGGCTGTGTAATGAAACTGCAGAAATAACTGTGAAAGCCTCCCATGGAATCTAAAGCTCTTGAGAGGTTTGAAGAGCTAAAGGGAGGTGCTGCCAGCTCATCACCTGGTGACCCGCAGAAAATTCATGTCTAAATAGACCAAGTGCAAAGATCAAAGCCATGGACACAATTGGATAATCCAGAGCTTTCTGATGGCCTGTAATTTGAACCCATTAATTGGGGCATAAGTAGGATGTTTCTACCAATAACAGGAAGGTATTTTGGACTGGAAGATAAAAGAACAAGTAGATTAAGGGTGGCAAAAAGTACATATATCAGAAGATAAGCATGTCATGTCCAGAAATCCCCCCGAGTGCAACGAGAGACTGGAAGACTTCCTTTTAGATTCCACTGAAATGAGAAAAGAGTAATTAGGGTGGAAGAAGAACTCAAATATTGTCTCTGTGATATATAAATATAGTAGAGGAAAGAAAGAGAGAGAAAGAAACAGCGAAGATATTCAAGGAATAATGACCAGTGAATGCTCTTGCTTTGTTTTGGCTGTACCTGAGGAAGTGGATTTATTCCTTTTTTGTATCCCAAGCATGCATTATCCCAGTGATACAAGGTGGAGTTGACTTTTCAGATTGAGATAAGGGGACAGCTTTTAAAGAGAGATGAAGGTGCTGCATTTTGCAAACATTGTGACTAAGTCTTTTCACGGGGTTTTAAAATGCTCTTTAAATTTCATAGAGGAGCAAACTGAGCTGGGCAAACAGAACTTCAAAAGTCCTGATATGCAATAGTGAGGCAGGTCCAGTGTGTGTTTTGTGCCAGGAGGAAGGCAGGGATAGCAGGGAAGAGTGGAAATGGACACCTCCCACCAGCCCAGGGTGCTCCAAGCCCTGTCCAACCTGGCCTTGGACACTCCCAGGGATCCAGGGGCAG
>JAWWMP010000005.1:25626437-25641603 GCA_035047865.1 Dendrocincla tyrannina | reverse complement strand
GGTGGGAGGTGTCCCTGCCCATGGCAGGGGGTGGCACTGGGTGGGCTTTGAGGTCCCTTCCCACCCAAACCATTCCACGAGACTGTGATTGATTTATTTTCCTTCTCTCCTGGTCACAATGATGCAGCACAACTTCTTCGACCTTCCAGGAGCACCATGGATTTAGCTCAAGCTTAACTTCATGCCTGTGGTCTGGTGTTAAGGCCACTTTGGCAGACTGAGGACAATGACAGGTTGCCATCTGCCCCAAGAGCAATAAAATCATGGCATTTAAGCTCCATCTACTGTAATCTGATTGAAGAACTCCAGTGCTTCTGTTTCTGCTCCTTGTGCCTTGTCGTCTCTGGACACAATTTCACAGTCAGGATCTGGTTTGGGTTCAAAACCAGGAACTTACTTGTAATAACAAGTCAAACTTCTCATAAAAATGCCTGATGAGTTTATTATCCAAAAATATTAAACACAACTTGACTTCAATCCAAGTCCACAGAGCCATATTTTAAGGGGGAGGGCGATATTTAAAACAATAATGAAGAACATTCTGAGTTTATTCAGCTGTTTCAGTTTCTTAATTAGATGTCATAGTTGATTGCAGGAGGTTCAGGATGTTCTGTGTTCTTCGCACTGAAACTTCTAATGAAACAATCATTTTAATTATCTTTTTCTACATTGCTGCTCTGCTTTCTGTGCAGAGCGGGAGGACATAAAGCCAATTCTTAAAATATAGATAACTGTATTAATTTATGTATGTGTGTGTGCATAATTGATTTGATTCCCAACACAAGTGCAATCACAGAAAGATGCACTGAGAGATACCTCAGAGTCTCAGAATATGGTCAGCTCTTCTTCTCCACAGCCTCTTCCTCCACTTCTAAATCATTTCACCTTGTGGGAAGAAACAAAGCCTTGTTTGTCATGACTGACAGATTTGATGGATTTCTTTGCTTTCTCCCACTATAACTAATTAAGAAATTCTAATTTAAAATAAAAGAAGGGGGAGCTTGGTGAGTTCTTTGCCCTCTTCTCCCAGTCCTGAAAATCATGAAGCCTCTTCCCATGACCTGAGCTCTCCCTGCGTGTAATTGTCAGGAGTGTGATATCCAAGCAGATGGAGCTCCTGCAAGGCTGGAAATTCCCCCTGCAGTTATGTTAAGTGACAGTTCCACCCGAGTGCAAATAAAGCAGCTTCACACCATCTGATTCTGGTTAATGTGACAGTCCTGACTTTAAAGTGAATTAACAGAAGTTCCTTACATCGTGGGAATCCAAATGAAGGCCTGGAGAAAGGGGAATGGGAATTTGATTTCAGGCATTACAGATGCAGAAAGAGGAGAGGATTTCATTTCCCTTTCACACAAGACAGAAGCTCCCCTGACCTGAAACCAGGAGTGAAAGCAGAACCAGGGGCTGCAAAGCTGGCCCAGGGAAGGGCTTTAGCCCATAGCCCAAAATGCATTTGAAAACAGGAGCCCTGGATGTAATTGGAGACCAAAGAAAATGTGTCAGATGGCTTTGAAAATAGTCTCTTTTGACTTTCTTTGATGACTGAGGCAAGTGCAGGTTTGTAAGGGAGAAGAAAGGGAATAGGACTTCTTATTTTAATGGTAGTATTTTAGCCTGGAAATGAGCGGTGATTAGTGGGAATTCAGGGAGAGATGGCAGGAAAATTGTGAGGATGATCTCCATCTTCCACCAGTGAAACAAAGGGAATAAACCCACAAATTTAACCAACCCTGGAAAATCTAAGTAACAAAACTTGTATTGAGACAATATAGGATGAAAGCTGAGGAGATCTTTGGGGTTAAAATGGATGTTTTCCAGTCTAGTTATAGCAAATGTGTGTGGCTGCAGTCAGTGCCACAGGACTCACACATATACATATTTACCTGCAAAGCTAATAATCTGCTAATGATTTCTCAGCCTAAGCACTCTAAAATATTGCCTCCTAAAGCTTCGGAAATAATTTCCACATCCAGATTCTGATGCATTTGAATTTCCTTGGGTCGTCCGGGCATTTTCCTCTCTGCTAATAGAAATTTTAAAGTGCACAGAGGGACAGAGACTGCAGCCTAATTTGGCCAGACAGATTATAAAAGCTCCTAAGGATGGGGCAAAACTAAAATATACACAGTATAAGCACCTTGGTGTGAGCAAAAGCATTAACTTTTCCTTTAAAGCTGCGATGATTTATCTTGGGAGTCTGCTTGTGACTCTATTATCCCACTGATATATGAGGGGGGTGCACGTTAAAATCCCATTAATGCCCCGTGCCATTGATAAAATAGACCCTTGGAGCTTACAAATCATTGCAAGGCAAAACAATTGTGCCTTACAGCCTCGTTCTGGCCAGCATTCCTTTGTTGTGTTCCACCAAAAGTGCTGTGCAAACAAGAAATGAATCAAAGGTGGTTGCACTGGAACACCTGAAAAGTGCAAGGATGGGCAGAAAAGCCACAGCACTGTGCCCAGTTGGCCTCATCACCAGGTTTGTGCCCTGATAATCCAATCCTACAACAGCAAGTCCACACGTTATATAAATTAAGAGGAATTAACAATTCTATTCGTTAGCAACGACTTCATTCTAAATTTTAATTCAATTCTGGCAAAGGTAAGACAGTGCCAGGAGTATTTCTGGGGATGGTGTGAAGGAAACTCTGACTGAGCAATTATTTTATGCTCTTGGAAGTCTAAATTTTAGTCAGTGTCTAAAATTGCAAAATATTTTTCAGCAGAGGAATATACTCTGCAACCTCTGTCTTGCTGGGCGAAGATAATTAATTTTCAAACTTCATTAAAGACCGACACTCCACAAGGTAAATTTCAGTGCACATTGGAACTTTTCTGTGCTAGGGAATATTTTGAATCCTATTAATTTTGCAGCAGATATTTCCAAAGGTCACTGTAGTTAACAGCTGAAACATTGGCAATCTAAGAGGTGGAAAGACCAACTTTCACAAAGAGAGGTAGAGAAGATGTTGAAGTCTTGCAGGGCCTTTATTCCTTTAACAGCATTAAAATCAACCCAAACAAGAAGGTGCCTTGCTTTGGTTTTCAGTTAGAGGGTTGGAGTTTGTAATTGTATTGCAGTTCAGCCTTTCTCACTAATTTTGGACCACTGGCTTCATTTGGAGCCCCTTGAAGCCTTCCCCTCGCTTATCCATCAAGCTGTACTACATTGAGCTGTCAGGCAAAGCCTGTAATGACCAAACCTCTCCAAACCCCAGATGTTAATGGCTCCTGACAAGGAAATATTTTCTTATCACAAAATTACGAGATGCCTCTAGGGCTGTTAGTGAGACACAAACAGCATTCATCAAGCTTAATTCCTTTTTCATCTGAGGCAGGTGGCTCTCCTCTCTGTCCTTACAATAGCTGTATGTCAGGTCAGGATCAACTCTGTAGTAAAAATATCAAATGGCAAAAAAATATCAAAAACAAACCCAAAGAATTAATAATTAAAATTGGGAATAAACTATTTTGGTTGGGGGGATAGAGTTTTGTTTTGCCTTTTTTTATGGGAAGTGGTTTTTACCACTGGGATAGCCCATCTGAGTGAATTTAGATGTAGCTGGAGCTTTGACATTGAGACTGGATTTTTTCCTAAAAGACCTGGTCTTGCTTCACTTAGGATTTCTCTCTTGCACAGCCAGAAAAATACAAATCACTTCACTATAAAAATCACTGGGCAGGGTTCTTATAGCTACTTATTATGCAGGATGAGAAAGTCAGAGGTTGAGTCAGTTTAAAACTGAGACAATACAATTTTGCATTTACACAAGAATTTCCCTCTACAAACAGTGATTCTCTTCCTAGAGAAAAAAGTGTTTTTACAAACAAAGAACAAAAAATATTTTATATTCTCCCTCTCGTATCAGCACTGCTGCCATCCTGGGAACGACGGGGGGGAATTTAATAATTTGGATTTAGAGGAAATCAAACTAGATTTGTTTCTAAATGATTGCTGCCAAATTAAGATTCATTAAGAAGGAGCACATTCTGTGTCTCGCTTTTGCCAGCTGAGCAGACTGAACGGAGTAATTCACCCAAGCACATTCCTACAGAAACCCTGAAGCTTCCAGGGATGGATTTATAATTATTTTGTTGAGTTATGTGTAAGACAGGAGTTACACATAAACTTATTTAAGATTCAACCCACTGGTTGGAGTGTTGAGCAACCTGTTCTAGTGGGAGGTGTCCCTGCCCATGGGTGGGCTTTGAGGTCCCTTCCAGCCCAAACCATTCCATGATGATCCCATGAAGCTCAAACAGCAAGTGCTTGAATTTAAACACTGCAGTCTTCTTATTCTGATGCAGCATAATCACAGTTCCAAATGGACTAAATGTAGTGCAACAAAAGCTTTAATTTCTCCAATCAAGATCAACTGTGGCAATTACTAACATAATGACCAGAGGCAAGTGCAGAGTCATAACACCCCAGAGGAGAAGCTGAGAAACCCAGTCCATTCCCCCCTGTCCTTATGTAAGGTAAAGGAATGGCACATTTTTGGGGTTGTCATTGTAACCCTAATAATGACCTAATGGATTTTGTCTTCTTCATAATACCTATAGGCATTTTGGAGCAGAAATGTCGTATCAAAGGAAAATACAATGCTCTGTGGCAGATTTCAATCCTCTCACAAGAAGTGCCCTTTGTGGCAAGCCTAGTTTTGGAATTTCAGTTCTGCCTGTGAAGAATTTCAATAGATTCCACCTCTGCTCCTTTTCACAGGCACAATTCCCTTTCAAGCGCTCTCTGAAGGAAGGTGTTCTCGAGATCTAAGCTGCCAGGAAAAGTGGGCCCTTCTCCAGTGCCACTTCAGTGTGCTTTGAAGTGGCTCTGCCAACGTGAGGAAAACATTTAATTACAGGAAGGTTTCCCCTGCACGGCGTGGGAGAAGGAGCTGAAACCTCATGTTCCCAATCCCAGAGCGGCAGGATCCAGATGTGATGCAGAGCAAGATGAGCTCTAACATTGATATCCAAATTCTTTCCCCAGGATGTTTTACAGTATCTGTGGGTGCTTGATTTTATTTAGGCATCCATCTCTCATTATTTGAGAATTAAAGAAAAAAAACAACCAACCCCAAATGCACTTTTAATATAATAACCCGTCACCCCCATTCTGATTTTCTTTGAAATAATTTTATATTGGCCACCCAGCAGCGCAAGCTGATAAAATAGCACAAAAATTGTTATAAAGGTTATCAGATTGCTAAGAACTTGATATGGCACCTTCTTAGTGAGTAATACATTCAATGTGTTCACACAAGACTTCAAAAATGGTCACAGAGACCTGAGTATGTGGCAGGGTGTGAGTAATGACAGGCCCACATCAGCAACGGTAAGCAGCTATAATCTGCAACAACATATGCAGAATTAATTGAAATTCAATTATCTGCATTAAAATGCCTCCTAGGAACAATGGAGAAAGATACAATATTTAAAAAGAAGCAAATTATCCATGTGTGGCTTTTAGGAAAGAAGAAGGCTTTATAAATAATGAGGAATGAGCATCTAGCTGATTATACAACCGTGCTTCGCTGAGGGACTCTCCCTGGTAGGATTTTGCCTCTCTTTTAGGGGAAAAACTTTTGTCTCTTCTTATTTGATGCAACAATAAAACTGAATATTGCACAGTGTGAAGCATCTCGTGTTTTGTCTGACATAGTCACATGTTGGAGTTTGTTCCTTGCACAGGTCACATCCTGGGCTAAAGGGGACACACCACGTGGGTGAAGCCAGCAATTTGCTGCTGGTCTAATTAAGTTATTAACAACTTAATGAGTATACAGGCAGTTGTTCCAGCTGCAGAAAAACCTGATTACAATGCAGTTGAAGTGGTGACACAGAAAGCCTTCCTAGAAGCTTTGCCTTTGAAGTGTTTTGTGCACAGAATCCCAGACTCTCGGTGGGAAGGGACCTTCAAGCCCATCCAGTGCCACCCCCTGCCATGGGCAAAGGCTGAAGGTGAACCAGAGAAAGAACAGCCAACATCATGTTTTGGGGTGATTTTGGCAACATAGTCAGAAGTGTTGGAGATATTTAGTGACATCATTTTTAGCAATTTCACACACTTCACTAGAGTGGAAAGCCACATCCATATCATGCACTGGATGAGTAAATAGAGGTTGCACACACATCCAATATACCTTGAGGTATTCTCATGGTGCAAACAGGATGCATAATTCAGCTATAAACAAATTGAATATAGGATAAGATGAGTGAGTGTGGTACCCAGAGAAAAGGATTATTGACAGAAGGGGGGATATCTGGTATGTCTGGACAATGGAGACATCATGCCAAGCTCCAGGTGGCATTCAGGTAACTCAGCTATAATGTAGAGAGCTTCTGCAGACACAAGCTAAGAAAGAAAGAAGCAAAATGTTGGTCATCAAAGTGATCCAAAATGCTTAGAAATTAATTTAATCCATTAAGTTTGCATGGGTTGAACTGCTGCTCTGTGCAGGGGGACAATATGTTGTATGCATATGTGCACACACTCTGGTGCCTGCACATAGCAGAGACTTTCCATTATGCAAACCAGACATACAGGTTAATTTTTACATGTTTACAAGAATTCTACAACAGAGAATTCTACCACGCAGCAGGAGCTCTTTTAAATACACATTCTCAAAGGCATGCATGGGTAATTTTAGGGAGAAACATTAAACCTTCTTGTGGAAACAGAATTAGTAATTAGTAGGAACCAGTGAAGACTGAGATTCTTTATATCTTTCTATTCAAAGTCCATTAACAGCTCAAGCTTATTTTCTAAATTCAAAGTAGTGCAAATATTTCAATAAGCAATGAAGTCTGAATGCATTAAAGTAGAACCACATCTGTTTTCCACAAATCTTAATGAACGGAGTTAACCCAAAAGAAAAAAAAATATAAAAAAAGAGAGAAAAAAGGGAAGCAAACTTGCTGCATTCTGCCTTTCCCATTAATGTAAGTGCAGGAGATAATGATTTGTGTTTTTACCCAGGAACTCAGGTGAGCAGTTGTTCAGCACAGCTCCCTGACTGCACCAAGCTGTGCTGAGCAACACTGCCTTCGAGCAAGTGCTCAATTTTTCTGCCACTCATTTCTAGAACACATGCACTGATTTCTAAAATAAGTCTCAGCCCCCACTCTGTTCATCCCGAGGAACACTGACAGGAAGACAGGACTGGTTTTGGCAACAACATCCCCTGGATTGTCCATCAAATGCTCCAGAAGTTCTCCAGGCCATGGCAAGCCTTTGGCTGCAGTCATGGCAAAATGGCCCTGCTAGTGGCTCATCTCAGGAGAAAACATCATGGTTTTGTAACCAGAGGAAAAGAACAAACCACAGGTTATTTTTTTTTTCTGCACCTGATGAATTCAAAATGATACTAAAAATGAAAACCTGAAAAATATCATTCCAAACTGACTCCGAATCTGAGTTAAGGTCAATTTACTTTAAATGAGACTTTTTGTTGTTTGGGGTTTTGTTGTTTGGGGTTTTGGGGTTTTTTTCCCCCACTTATAGGAAGGAAGAGATAAGCACTTTGTCTTTTCAAACAATCTGAGTTTCCTCAGAAAATACAAGGGGGTTCTCAGCCTGTCAGCCTGGGCAGGGGCACGGGGAGCTGCCAGGCAGGACACCTGACCCAGCTGACCCAACTCCATCCCCTATGACACGTGCCCAAAGGCAAACCCTTACTCTGAATTTAACATGCTCTGTGCTCAATCTGGCCAAAATGCTGGGAATCTTTTCTTTTTTATTTTTTTCCCCTTATTCATGGGGTTGTTCTCATTTTCAGGTAGAGCCTGCTCTGGAACGAAACACTTTGTATTTCCAATCTGAAATTTCCAGTTTGTATTTCCTCTATTGTGTGCCCGTTCCTCACCAGCACCAAGGGAAAGAAGAGCTGATTCTCACCCTACACCCCACAGGAACCCAAATTTTCAGCACACCGAGCCTTTCCAGCACTCAGGGCACCCTCCCTGGCCTCTCAGCTCCAAGATTGCTCAGGCAGCAGCTGGTTCATTCCCTTCTAAAGATTCCCTGGGAATAAACCCCAGCAAAGATGATGGGACGATCAACAGGCAGAGTTGGAATAGCCAGGGTTGAAGATTCTTCCACTCCTGGAACTTTACTGGCACCAGATAAAAGGCTTTGTCTGATTTGGGCTGTGGCATGAAACACGAGAGTGTAAAAGTGAGCTTGGATTAAGGGAGCAGCGTGTGTAGCCCTGAAATGCAAAGCATTTTGATGATTTTTTTTCAGTAAAATTAATATTTAATAAAAGAAGTCTGCAAGGAAATCAAACAATAAGGGTTGAGTGAGCAAGTTGTACTGAGGAGAATTTCCATCCCTCTGACTGTCACACTTGTTTAAATAAAAGCATTTCTGGCTACAAAGCCAGGTGGAAACCTGGGCATTTGCTGTCCAAAGCCGTGGAATTGCTTGCCCACATAGCCCTTGCCTGGTTTTAATCAGTGTAACAGAAACATGCTGATAATTTTTGGAATTTTTTGGATCTCTTTTCTTTCTTATTGACAGGTTAATTTTGAAAAGCACAGGAGTGATGGGACCAGCCATTTCTGAGCCACCACTGCTTTAAACTTTGAACTGGAAGGATCTGAACCTCTCCTTTGAATTGAAAGGATTGTTCCCCAGCAGCCTTTTTTGTCCTGGTTCAAAGAGTGTCTGTAGAGCATGACTTCCTTCTCTGGCCCTTGGCTCTCACTAATCCTTTCCTAAGGAGGCCCAAGAAGGCTGACAGCTAATCCATTATTTACTTGGGCCTTAACTTGTTGTGCTCTGAGGACTTTGGCTTATCAATCAGTGAAAAATGATGCACTCGCTGCTTCCAGTTGCCCATCTCTCTCCACCTGAAACCTCCAGTCTATGCAGTGCCCTGCTCACTAATCTGAGTGGTTTTTAAGGGAGAAAAGGGGCTTTATGAGACTGAATACATTTTAAGTGTGAAAACAAGACAGTTTTTAACTTTTTCTATATGTCTTTTCCTTTGTCTCATGCCTTTCTTTTGTAGCTGTGGAATTGGATTAAAGCAATTAACGCAGTCTTGTAATATATAATCACCAAATTTGCATCATAGGCGTCCAGACTGACCCCCTCTGCCTTTCAGGGTTTCTTTTATTCATGTAATTCAGATTGAAGTCATGCTCTAAATAATGTGGTTAAAAAATAGAAGAGTTTTTCTTAGGCACACACTTAACACCTGTATTTACTCTAAACAAACCCAACGGTATCTAAGTTTTCCAACTTTCAGTCATCTAAGGTATTAGACCTGCACTTAGCTGGAGCATTAATTAGGTGGGGGATATATCAATTTAAAATTGGGCATGTCATGGACCCAGTCTGACCACACAGTCCCCTACAGTGTGTATGTACCAGCTATAGAACACACCACAATGTTTTGGCAAGTATTCTTAAGACAGCTAATTAACTATATATATATATAAACAAATGAGATAATTACACAATTTAATAGTTTATAGCTATCTCAGTGCACTTGAGGAATGCCCTGGGGGGTTTCATAGCAGTTTCTAAATCTTTATAATTCTTTCTTATTGGAATTGTCCATAATACAAGATACTGTGTGTTTGTTCAAGGCATTGTTCAAGTGGAATTGTTGGGGCACAGGTGGCTTTGTGTTCCTCCACCCTTGTGGAGGATAACCTCTCCTGACAGGGGATACACAGCCCTGCCAGGGGTCTGGGATGCTGGATCTGGTGGTCACCAACATCACGGGGAGCATCAAGGGCAGAGGCAGCCTGGGCTGAGTGACCATGCACTGGAGGAGCTGCTCCAGGTCTGTTAAGCAGAACAGGAAGGGCAGAGAAGGTGTGACACCCCAAAGAGCAACAGTGGGAAGTGGTAACCACGGGTGAGGAGAAGGTTGAGGTACTCAGCATCTCTTCCCACCCCTCTGGAGTGGAGGGACAGCAGGAGCAAAGTCCCTCTCACTGAGAGCAAAGCTCAGGTTCATGAGCTGAGGAACCTGAATGCACATCAGTCTATGAGATCCAAAGGGATGGATCCTGAGGGACATTTCCCTACTGCCCCTCCCCACCAGTACCAACCATCTCCTGCCCAGGGAGGACCCGGCTATGACCTGTTCAAGAGCTTCATTTCCCTGAAAGTCTTTGGTGCTTTGGAAGAATAAAATAGCAATATTTTACACTCTAAATAACGCAGATTTGAGAAACAGCCTTTGATAACATTTATGTCTTTATGCCTGCCAAGTTATGAAAAGCCTTCTTTCTGCAATGCACTGAGGTACAACCACTCATGAATTAAATTTCCTTGCCTCACTGACTCTCCGAGGTGTGTTTTGTTTGCACATATCACTGCAACATAAACAACAAACAAATAAATAAATGTCAACACAATCTGTGAGAGGGATGGAACTGAGAGGAAAAATTCAGTTAAAACTTCAGATAAATGGGAGGTTTTTCCTTCTCTCGGGAGTATCACTGGCATTTCTGCTTGGAATTTGCAGTGAACTGATTATGACTATTTTTAGGAAAAACTAGATAGGACAGCTTCACACTGACCTCATTCATACCACTGTCAATGCTGCTACCCTAATGACACTAAGTAATGTTGATAATTAAGAGGAAGATTTAATAATCTGTAACATTTTGAAACTTTATGAAAAAGAAGCCATGATGACATCAACCTCCATGGAAAAAATGGCCAAATATGACATAAATTAAGTTAGTCACTGGTGCACATTGTACTCACATAATTTCTGAGTACCCTGGTCCAGTGGAAAGTGTCTCTGCCTATGGCAGGGTGAAACTAAATTATCTTTGAGATCCCTTCCAGCGCACACCATTCTGGGGGTCAGAGATGCTGTGATTCTCAGCATTTCCCAGTTCCTAGGATTATCAGAACTGCTACAGGAAAGCCTTTATAGCCAATAAACCTTCATGAATTACCTGCTTCAAAATACAGACCCACTTACTGTCCCTCCTCCCAATTTACCACCTGAGGGTGGAGGATGAAGTGTGCAAAGATGGAGCAGGGCGACAGGATTTAACAAATATCATACACTCCCTGGGTATAGTTCCATGCCTATAGAAGTTTGCTCCTTAGGAGGGAGATAAACCTTCCCTCTGGATCCTGAGGTCGGTGACCCTGGTGGCCCATCCAACCCAAAGCTGTTTGCATTAATAGTTTCAGTGTGTAATGATCTGAAGGCTTTTCCATCTAACTAATACCACCCCTGGAAGTGTTCCAAAAAGGTGGGGATGTGGCACTTGAGGACGTGGCTTAGTGGTGAACATGGTGGTGCTGCTTTGGTAGTTGGACTTGGTGACCTGAGAGGGCTTTTCCAGCCCAATTCTGTGACTCTGTGATTCTCCAACAGGTGAAATAAAGAACATGAAAACATAGTCCATCTGACATATTCCAGAACACAGAGATTCTTCTTTTTATGATGCTCCCATGAATGTTGGGGGATTCTGCTCTTTTAGGCTGCTTTCTCCATAGCTTGAACCTGCCCCTAGATGAGCTCAGTTGCTTGGAGCTGGTATCAGGGTGCTGATAACACCAAAGCTGAGGGTTTGAGCACTCACTTAAGAGCTGGACTGGATGGTCCTTGAGGGTCCCTTCCACTCCAGGCTATTCTGTGATGTTCTGTTCCGGGGTGTCTGGTGGGGAACTGCTGCAAGGGGATAAAGCACACGCCCCAGGCCTCTCAGGATTGAATCCTGGCCCTGCCTGATGTGAGGCTTTTTACTGCAGGCTTTTTACACATTTTGAGGCTCTACACTAAGAATTACCTGATCAGACACGAGAAATGCCCATTGCCTGGTTGTTCAGCAGCAGGTTGTGATCCAGGCAAGATGCGACACCATGGAGTGTCTGATTTCCCCAGCATGGCCAGCAACCCTTGCACGAGGACATTTCCTGTGCCTGTCCATGTGTGTGTGTCTGTGTGTTCGTACATCTGACATTAAATGGCATCCAGAATGATTCTAGACTTTGGTAACTGTGGAAAGCTCAGCTCTTCCAGTTTCTATAGCAACAGGACACTGAGCTGAGCTATGAGTAGTCTTCCCTTGATATGATTTTGATCAGCTCTTTCTGTTGCAAATTAATATTAAATTGGGAGTCAATAAGAAATGAAAATACCTTTTCAAGCAGCAAGTTAACAGGATGAGGGGCAGGAAGTATTAGGCCATTTGTTTTCTGCGACTAAACAGTGTAATACAGAAAGGAAACTACTGCTTTTTATGAAAGAAGGAGCTCCTGGGTTTCATGGAAACACCATGGAAAAGAGCTTCCAGGAGCATTTCAGTGCAGAGCCAGCCATTTAAAGTGCATGCAGAATGAAAAGCTGCACTCTGCTGCATTGCC
The DNA here is from genome assembly GCA_035047865.1 of Dendrocincla tyrannina. Classification (NCBI taxonomy): domain Eukaryota; kingdom Metazoa; phylum Chordata; class Aves; order Passeriformes; family Dendrocolaptidae; genus Dendrocincla; species Dendrocincla tyrannina. The sequence goes on along the minus strand of JAWWMP010000005.1, from coordinate 25,629,245 downwards.
TGACCTTCATTCTTAGCTTTCAAGTAGGCATTGCTTAACTCACCCTTTGTCTGAAGGACCTGAGGATTAGGGTGAAATATGGACAGAAATCCCCTACACACCCTGTCATTTCCTGGAGGTAAAGCCAGACCCTATTGAGAAAAAACAACCAACAAACTACAAGAGGAAGGGCAATTACAGAGGAAACGCTGAAGGATTGCCATAAAAAATACATGTTGCCTTCTTAGAGGATCCTAAAATCCCTGGGAGAAAGGGACCCCAAAGCCCACCCAGTGTCACCCCCTGCCATGGGCAGGGACACCTCCCACCAGCCCAGGGTGCTCCAAGCCCCCAGGGCATCACGCGCCTGTTCTTTCAGAACTGCTTAAGAAAACATCAATTTCAAAATATTAAGACTGTGAAAACCCGTGGAGAAATCTAAAATGTTCCACTTAATCATGTAGAAAACTTCTCCTCTGACTTTGGATCCAGTGAGTGAAACAGAAATCAGGGAGGTTCATGCCAGTCCCTTGCACAGTCATTTTTGTCGTGCAAGATTCATATCTGAATGGGCAAGAATCAAACAACCCCCCAAACCCCAGGTATTCCCATTATTGCAGGGCTTCCCTAAATGAATATTTTTTTCCTTTTGGAATTTCTGACTACTTAACACACACAGATTTTGCACCCTTGCTGCTGTTCTAATTCCAAAACTCTTGACAGGTGCCCCATGCACATCCACACACATTCAACACAACACCCACCTCCCCACGCCTCCTTCGAGCCAATTCCTGGTGGCCTCAACAGAACAGCTCCAATGGAAATGCAAGCAGTGACCCCCCTTCAGCCATAAACCTCAGGGATATGCGTGGCTGGTGGTGTTACTCACCTAAATATAAGGATCTCTTTGTAAAAGGAGGAGTCACAGAATCACACCTGACACCAGCAGCCTCTCCTTTGAGTGCAATTCCATTTGTGCTCTACCAAAGCCCTACCAAATCTACAAGTTTTCTCTAAACTGTAATTTTTGATGCTCGAGGTGTTTTTGTCCATGAACAGACCTGTCAAAACATATTCTCCAAACAGCCAGAGAGACTCGGCCCTCTACCCTGCTAATGTAAAGATCTATATGCTGACTGTCCTTGAACCATCCACTAAAGTAACAGGAAAACCCAGAAAATTCCAAGGAAAAGAATTCCCAGTTAACCTGGAGACAGCTTAGTCACAAAACCCTCCCTGCCTGGCATCCCCTGTCTCTAGGCAGATGTTTGGAAGTTGTCTCACATCAGACGAAGCCTGTGAACCAGTTTTCTTGGTTTCTTACAATGTGCCTTGCCAAGAAACATGAGACTCAAATAGCTCTGCAAATTCATTAATCTCATAAAGCAATTAGTGTGAAATCTAGTGACTGTTAAATGATTGCAAATGAATTAGTTGCAACATAACATTTAATTTTCAGTAGTGTGTTCATTTATTTAGATTACATGGCAACCTTTACGAGACAGTGCAAATATTTAGATCCTAATCCTGCAACTGCCACCAAAAAAATCCAGTTTTCCCTCACTTTTATATCAGAGCTGGAGTTCTGGTTCCTGATTGATCAATCAAGAGCTACACTGAAGAAGAATGGGCTGCTACTCTTCAGTGGATGAATTTGATGGTCAGAGGATGGAGCAGCTCTGCTGGGAGGGAAGGCTGGGAGAGCTGGGATTGTCCAGCCCGGAGAGGAGAAGCTTTGGGGGGACCCCATTGTGGCCTTGCAGTGCCTGAAGGGGCTACAAGAAACATGGAGAGAGACCATTGACAAGGGGTGGAGGGACAGGACAAGGGGAATGAGTTCAAATTGAAAGAGAGTAGGACACCTCCCACCAGCCCAGGGTGCTCCAAGCCCCATCCAGCCTGGCCTTGGACACTTCCAGGGATCCAGGGGCAGCCCCAGCTTCTCTGGGCACCCTGTGTCACCCTCCCAGCCAGCAATTCCTTCCCACTATCCCATCCCACCCTGCCCTCTGGCAGTGGGAAGCCATTCCCTGTGTCCTGGTCTGTCCAGCTGGGTATAAGGTAAAAAAAACAAAACAATCTATCACATTAATTAAACATTTGAACAAGTTACAGGCAGTTTTTGAAGTTCCATGTTTGGTGGCTTTTAAGATCCAAGTGAGATGCTCTGCAGCCTAAGAGTTTGTGCCATGAAAACATATTTTTTTGAGAATTATCTCTGAGGTTTGTAATTTATCTCCATGGCTTTGAGTCCCCTGTCATTCCACTCCCTATTTTCCTTCCTGACTTCTGCAGGCCTCGATCCAGTGAGGAATTAATGATCTAATCAAGAACCTTGCACGTGGATCCTAAGCAGGAGAACACAGCACAGAGCTGACCATAAACACACACCACTGGGCGTGTTGTCATGGTCCCTCACATTTTCCAACAACTTCTATTCAGAAGAATGAAAATAAAATCGTTTTGCTCTTAACCCAGAACACCTTAGGTGTGTTCAAAAAATGTCCATGAGAAAATTCTGAGCTAAAGGAACTCAATTTACTATAAATTAAGTTCATTGAGGTAAGTTGACCCTTACTAATATGATTTTCCTCATTTTTTTTCTGGAGAAAACAAGCACAGGAGCTCTTCTGTGATGCCCCTTTTAATTTAGAAAGGGCATTTCATCATTGCTTGACTGTGTTAGTTTTCCCTAATAATTCTCCTAAAAATTCTAGCTTAAAACCTGCAGGTTTTTTTTTTCCTCTGCTTGCTCCATCTATCTATCTATCTATCTATCTATCTATCTATCTATCTATCTATCTATCTATCTATCTATCTATCTATCTA